>CM052798.1:120954229-120980976 GCA_028533885.1 Nasua narica | reverse complement strand
AAAAAGAATTTCACCTTGAAGGTGATAGAGGTTCAAGAAAAGATTTTTCCTTCTGTTACATTTCATGTTCATTAGCTTCAAAAGAACTTCCTCCTAACTCAAATATTGCTCTCCTTTGGAAGACTCTTTGACTCTACAAACTTCCACAAGATGGCAGTTTTCACAGAGAGGAAGAACATGCGCATCATGCTGTGGATGCTGGTGAAATATTTGGGGACCAAACCTCTGACAGCTAATATTTATGTAGAAAAAAGTGGCAACAGGGTTAGCAGACCCTCTGAAGTATAACAAGTTGAAGGAGTCATTTTAGGATTGCAATGTATTCTTCCAGAACCCAAAGCAAGACTGTGCTGGTTGAGACTTGAGGCCCAGCCATCCCTGTGGTATACTCCTTTGAGCGGTACTGAAGAGGGTGTTCTCCTTCATGTCAACATCAGATACAAGGAGGATACTTCTCAAAGTAGAGCACTCACTGAAATAAATCTCAAGCAATGACATTGAGACACGACTGTCTTCTAAGATGACAGGGAAGACATAATTGCAACTAAAAGAAATTATAAATTAAAGGGATTCTCTTAGAGTATGGAGGTTCCTCAAAAAGTTGAAAATAGAGCTACCTTACAATTCAGCAATTGCAGTACTGGGTATCTACCCTAAAGATACAAATGTAGTGATCCAAAGGGGCCCCTGCACCCCAATGTTTATAGCAGCAATGTCCACAATAGCCAAACTAGGGAAAGAGCCCAGATGTCCATTTATGGATGAATGGATAAAGAAGATGCAGTATATATATATATGCAATGGACTACTACTCAGCCAGCAAAAAAATGAAATCTTGCCATTTGCAATGACATGGATGGAACTAGAGGGTATTATGCTAAATGAAATAAGTCAGTCAGAGAAAAACAATTATATGATCTCTCATATGTAGAATTTAAGAAATAAAACAGAGGATCATAAGGGACAAGAGGAAAAAATAAAACAAAACAAAATCAGAGGAGACAAACCATAAGAGACTCTTGATCATAGGAAACAAACAGGTGGGGGGTTGGGAGGATGGGATAACTGGGTGATTGACATTAAGCAGCCATGTGATGTAATGAGGACTGGGTATTATATAAAACTGATGAATCACTGACCTCTACCTCAGAAACCAATAACACATTATATGTTAATTAATTGAATTTAAATGAAAAAATAGGGACAACTGGGTGGCCCAGATGGTTAAGCATCTGCCTTCAGCTCAGGTCATGATCCCAGGGTCCTGGGATCCAGCCCCACATAGGGCTCCCTGCTCAGCAGGGAGTCTGCTTTCCCCTCTGCCTCTGACTCTCTCCCCTGCTCAAGCGCTCTCTCTCTCCCTCAAATGAATAAATAAAATTTTTTAAAAAATGAAAAAGTAAAGGGATTCTCCTAAATGACTAATTACTGAAGACCCTCACTATTTGAAATTATCTTATTAGCTTACTTCTGTATTATCTGTCTTCTCTATACCTGCTCCAAAAAGGCAGGTGCCTTGTCTTATTCACCAATAACTAGACAAGTTGCCTGAATTGAATTTTATCAAATATTCCATGACCGTTGTGAAAAATGGATGATGCAGATGACACAAACCTGGAAGGGGCATCAGACTCTACATCCTAAAACCCTCCATTTAGTGGAATGGCCAGCTGAACTGAAAAGGTGACATTTAAGAGCAATAAGATGAAGTCTATTATCTGGTTCACAATTATCATCTGCACAGGGGCAGGACTGGAGAGAATTGGCTTAATAGCAACACCTATGAAACACTTAGAGGGTTTAGTTGACCATAAACTCAGTATGAGTCAACAGTATGAAAAGCAAATGCTCAGTATCACTACTAGAAGTGAGTCCCCATTATAGTCAATTGGTTTTCAACAAAGGGGGTCAAGATAACTCAAGAACGGTCTTTTCAGCACGTGGTGCTCTGACAATTGGATATTGAAATGCACGAAAATGAAATGAGACCCCTACCTCAATCATAAAAAAATGTACTCAAAGTTGATCAAAGACCTAAATGTCAGAGATAAAACTATGAAAAAAAAACTCTTAAAAGAAAACAAAAGCGTAAAGTTCGTGACCTTGAATTAGGGAACAATTTCTTAGCTGACACCAAAAGCACAAGCGACAAAATTAAAAATAGATAAATTGGACTTCATCAAAGTTAAAAATTTTAGTGCTGCAAAGGGTACTATCAAGAAAGTGAAAAAAGCCCACAGAATGGGAAAAATGTTTATAAATCCTATATCTGATAAGGGTCCAGTATCCAGAATATATAAAAATGCTTACATGCAATAATTTAAAAAAAAAACTCAATTAAAAAGAACAAAGGACTTAAATAGACATTTTTCCAAAGAAGATGGTATTCTTTGGAACATAAGCACATAAAGATGCTCAACATCAATATAGTCTTTAGGACAATGCAAATAAAAGTGATTTCACACACATTATCATGACTATTATCAAAAAGATGGCTGTTACCAAAATAGTAAGTGTTGGAGTAGATGTGGAAGAATTAGAACCTTTTTACATAACTGGTAGAATTGCAAAATGGTGCAGGCTTTGTGGGAAACAGTTTTCAGTTCCTCAAAAGGTTAAACATGGAGTTTCCATATGACCCAGCAACTCCCCTCCTAAGTATATATTCAAGCGAAATGAAAACACATGACAACACAAAAACTTGTGTATGGATATGCATAAAAACCTTCACAAGAGCCAAAAAAAAAAGTGGAAACAACCCAAATGTCCATCAGCTAATAAACAAGAAAATGTGATGTATCCATATTGTGGGATAGTATTCATCAATAAAGAGAAATGAAGTTCTGATACATGCTACGACGTTAATGAACCTTGAAAACATTATGCTGAGTGAAAGAAACCAGTCCCAAAGGTCACACATTGTGTCAGCCCATTACTATGAAACGTCTAGAATAGGCAAATCCATACAGACAGAATGCAGGTCAGTGATTGACAGAGGCTGGGGAGTAAGTAGTAACTGCTAATGGGTAGAGAATTTCTTTTGCGATTGATGCAGATTTCTAGAAGTGGTAATGGTAAGGGTCGTACAACTCTGTAGATATACTAAAAACCATTGAATCATATACCTAAAAAGCATACATTTCATGGTATATAAATTATACCTAAATAAAACTGTTACCAAAAAAAAAAAAAAAAGGAGTCCCCCAGAACCAGGTCCCCTTTCATAGAGCACTGATCACATCATACCTGAAGGACTAAATTCAGTTCTGGGCATAGGACAGAGGCAACTAAGAGCTTAGCTCACCAATAGAAAAGCAGCTGGGATAATTGGGGGCATTTAGATGGTTCCCGACAAAATACAGAAGACATGTGGAATGTTTAACCTGATTTAAAAAGAAAAAGATTTACAGGGAACAGTTTAGTCCTTCAAATTTGAGTAACATTTGTGTGGAAGAGGGGCAAGACTCGCCCTCTGTCTTCCTGGGACACTGAGGTACCTAAGGAAAAGGCTGGAGATATCTCCACACAGAGGACAGCTTTCTAAACATTGAATGGTCTGAAAATGAAGGAGCTCCCTTCAGGGATGATTCCTGATTCCATGATTCCTTACCATGAAAGCAAAGGCTCAGTGTTCATGGGCTAAGGACCCAATGAAAGGCAGCAGTGGCTTCAGATGACAGGTTGGACTAGCTGACCCTGAGATAGTTTTTCTATTTGCGGATTCTATCATTTAATCCCAGGGAACTCTTCTGGGTTGTAACTGATCACTCAGATCTCATATGCCTGGAAGTTTGTGATGCTTTTTTTCCCTTGATCTCTTTCTTATCTTGCACCTGCTCACATTAAAATGCACCAGTGTTCTTGCCTATTTAATACACGCTTTAAAATATCTTCTGAAATCCATCCTTATCAGCTAGAAATCTGGATCAGCCACCACCCTAGAAGTTGTTCTGTACTCTTGTCCAGATCCTTCATAAACCGGTCCTAAGTGACAGTTTTATGGGAACTCAGCCTTTGACATGACTCCCTTCAAAGAAGTGCTCGTTCATTTCTACCTTTTTTTTTTTTTAGGTCTCTAAACTGGTTCTTTATTCATGACAAGTCTCCCTCAATTTCATGATAACTCTATTTTAAGCAAATAGTACATAAGGTGGAAACTTACAAAAGGTATTTTTCAAGATGACAGGGATCACCTTCCATGTACTTCCTGCCACAGTCTGACTTGGTTTGGGAGACATGCATGGTCCAACCTGCTAGTTGCTAGAGCTAAACATCGGTGGAGGGGGAGGGCGGTGAGCCATTCTAGGCACAGCTTCCCCCTCACCCACATGCATATTTATCTCCTCCAAGAAAAACAATAGATGAATCAGGCATAATTTGCTTTTGCAGAAGTCATGTCATGGCTTAGTGTTCTGTGGCCCAAGTCTTTTAATGTCACCAGCATAAAGGGTATAAAAATTTTTTTTAAATCCATGCTTCAATAGTTGGTGGTTTCCACAATCCCCTGGGAACCCTGCATATAATTGTTTTATATAGACAGATTATAAAGACAGATTGTATATTTTAAGTTCCACGGGTTCTCCCTTAAGTTTCCTTAATACAGTGCGTTTGTAACCTACTGGAGGCTATGGATCAATTTCAAGGAACCCATCAATCTGCTGAAATAATATACAAAATCTTGTGTGCATGTAGAAGGACATTTATTCTTTCCTGATACGGATTTTATACCTGACCTGCCATTCACAATGGGTTTCTCCATCCTTCTGGTAAGGGACCCAAGCGTCATTAGTCCCAACGTCCATGACACTGGTGCTGTTTGCCACTCTTCACTCCCGTCGCCTCTGGGGCTGCTATCAGACCCGCCATTGTCATCAAGACCGCTGTCAGTGCCTGTCTTCCAGGCTGCGGCTTCCTTATAATCTCTGATGTCTGTCACTTGCAGGCTAGACCATGCACAGCTCCCAAAGCAGTTCCGCTCGTGGCTAGAGGTGTGTTAGGAAACCCCACTAGGTGGTATTGGGAAGAGCTGTGTTAGGCGACACCCGGGATCCTGGTGTCTGCCTTGCAGTGCAGCGGTCCACCCCAGGCTCGGAAGGGGAGCCCTTGCCTCTCTGCTGCCAAGCTGGCTGGCCTTCCTTGTGCAGTGGCTGCATCACGGCTCTCTAGCCTATAGTGAGCTGCACTCACATGTCTGGCCCCTTGTCCATTTGCCTAATCTTAATCTCTTTGCTAGCGTTCTGGGCAAAAACACTGTCTTTGTCAGCTCAGACCGCTTTAAAAATACCATAGACTGAGTGGCTTTAAAAACAGATATTTCCTGGGCCCCTGGGTGGCGCAGTTGGTTGAGCGACTGCCTTCGGCTCAGGTCATGGTCCCGGAGTCCCGGGATCGAGTCCCACATCGGGCTCCCAGCTCCATGGGGAGTCTGCTTCTCACTCTGACCTGCTCTCTCTCTCTCTCTCTCTCTCTCTCTCTCTCTCTCTCTCTTTCCTAATAAATAAATAAAATCTTTAAAAAAACAAACAAACAGATATTTCCTTCTCAGTCCTGGAGGCTGGGAAATCCAAAATCAAGATACCAGTCGATTCGGTTCTTGGCGAGGACCCTCTTCCTGGCTTGCAGGGGGCTCCCTTCTTGCTCTTCCTCTCCTTCTTACAAGGCTGCCTCTTCTCCTTCTCTTCTTCTAAGGACACTGATCCCATCATAGGGGCTCCGCTCTGATGACCTCCTCTCAACCATTCCTTCCCTGAATCTGTTCCTCCTAATGCCATCTCACTGGGGTTAGAGATTCAACAAAGTTTGGGAGGACACAACCATTCAGTTGGTAACAGACACACACTGTGGCGTTCAGCTGCCTGGATGGGAATCCAAGCTCCAGCCGCTTACTTTGCTTTGCCTCTCTGTGTCTCAGGTCCCTCGCCCCCCAAAGTGGTGATAATAACAGTATTGGCCTCACAGACTCATTAAGAGGATTCACTGAGTTCGTGAAAGTAGAGGTTGGAGCAGTGGCTGGCGTGGAGTAGACACTGCGGAAAGGTTAGCTATTATGATTTATTTAAGGAGCTAGATCATACCCTGGGTTTGATTCAGGGGGACCATAATCCAAAGCAGTTACAATAAAGGCAACTCTTGGGCAAATGCCTTGAACAGTTCCGGCGACAAGAAATCCTCCCAGATGTTTTATTTAACTTGACCATCCTGTGTCTCTGAACCACGACAGCAAAGCTAACCCAGACCAGGTCAGGAAAAATACACGGCAGACAGCTGCTCCCGAAGGAATGTGTCTCAGAGGAGCTGGTGAAGGTGTCCCACAGGGTGGGGGGGAGGGGGCAGGGGCGGGTGAGCCTTGAAAGAAACGAGATCCCCGTGTTAAACTACAAAATGACCCTAAAGAAACAGCACATGTGGGAGGACATGGAAGGGTCCAGGCAGATCCTTCAAGAGAAGCGGCTGCTGCAGGGAGCCTCCTGCCGCCACTCCTTGGACCCACCAAGAACAGGCTTCGCCTGGGCTGTTCCTCTCCAAGGACCTAGCACAGGAGAGTGGCTAGAGGGGGGCCATTCCGCCCCACAAGGGGCACCTCAGACAGGCCTCTGTTGCCATATACCCCATCTGCTTGCGTTGAGACTTCCGTAGAACTGCTCTGAAGTACTTGCCACCCCATCTTCCTTTTCCTGGCTTCTTTCTCACGGGTGTTAGACCTGCCTGGGGGCCTGCAGACCTTGTGCTCTGCCCACCCTATCCACCTGGAGCTGCCTCCCCAGTGAGCGGCTCACAGAACACATCCGATCTTGGGGACTGCTCCTGAACAGACTCAAAGGGACAGAACCGCTATTACTGCCCCCCGTCTCTGAACTTCTAGAAGCTTACCTGCCTCCAGAATGAAAGTAGGTGCTTATTTCTGTCTGTGCTGGACGAACCTGTGTAGAAATCACACACCGAGTACGAAAAGACATGTTAATGGAGCTAAAGCCATGTCATACTGAAAAGGCTTTCTTCTGCGTATTTTTATAACCATTTTTAATTGGATCATTTTCTCATCAAATGTCATATAAATCCAGATTCTGTAATCTCTGGGCTCGTTCATTCCTTTTGTAAGCTCATGGGTTCAAGAACGCAGAAAGGCAAATATATAACCCTTCCTGATGATCCCCCCACCAAAATAAAAGCTAAGAAAAGAAGACACATAGGTAGCCCTGGGCTGTTGACTACTAGAGGCCTGTTTGCATTGGAAATAGTGAGAACTCATTAGAGCAAACACTTGAAGATTTACTGCATTGGAATTCCACCCTGGTTTACTCCACACGCTGTTACAGTAAGTGGACCTAGAAACTGCTGCTCCCCAAATACGACAGCCTAAATGAGTGAGAAATTACCAGCAGCGGTGGAGAGTTATTATTTATACCCGATAGCTATGTAAGCATTTCTAGTGATCCTTTCTGCATTAAATATTAACTCCAGCTCCTAAGCTTATAAGCCATTTATATTGTTTTCAGAAGAAACGTGAAATAGTAGCTGCAATGCTTTCCCTAGACTGTGGACCTCACTTGGCTTTGGCCTAAGCCCGGTCTGGCGTTACTAACCTGTATTCATCCGCCTCTTATTACGGGAAAGCTGGATATGCCCTGGCCAGCAGCCAGCCAGCCACGCTACTGATCCGCTCTTATGCCCAGCAGTAACCTTTGCATTGTGCTCCTCACTGTATCAGTTTCTCCCGGTGATTCCTTTGGGGAAGTCATGTTTCTTGCGCACAGAGTATACATAGCTAAATGTGCAATTGTTCAGCCTTTGG
This sequence comes from Nasua narica, assembly GCA_028533885.1. Taxonomy (NCBI): domain Eukaryota; kingdom Metazoa; phylum Chordata; class Mammalia; order Carnivora; family Procyonidae; genus Nasua; species Nasua narica. Next base: position 120,973,184 of record CM052798.1, on the reverse strand, counting down.
GTGTTCAACAAACAGGTTTGATTTCATGGTGCTTGGATCGTACTGTTACAAACAAGTTTAAGAGTGCTAGAATTACCATTTTTTAGGGACAAGACAAGACAGTCGGAATTGATCAGTCATCCAGTAATAGTTGTATCGACTGAAACGTATATTGGTAACACGTTTAACAAATAAATGAAAGAACACAGGAAACAGAGCCAGGGATGTGCGCATATGAGAATTCTCCAGAGGGCAACACAGAGGCTTTCATTCGTTTCCCAGAACCTGGACATTCCAAGGGCCTTACGCAGAACATTGACAAGTATGGGGCAAGGGAGTCTGCCTAAAGCAATACTTTGCACACAGTAGATATTATCGAATTGAAGCTTGCTTGAACTATACTAGTAGATTATCTTCAACAAAAGTTAGCTCCAGAAATAAAATTACCTACAGTACACACCTTGGGAAAGAGAGCTATTGTCTGGCTCATTGATCTGAAACAATCGATTTAAAGTGAGGATAAACTGACTCACTTCTAGCCTGTGAAACGAAAGATAAATGTTTAAATAAGAGCAAATATCAGGCTGAAACTGCCACTTAAAAAATAGTGCATATCGGCAATTTCATACAGTTCTACCTAACAGTACGAAAGAGGTATTTGTAGAGGGGTCAGGATTTGGGCATATGTGAGTTGAATTGAAATTTAATCATTCAGAACATTTTAAGTACATTATAAGAACCCCATTAAAGAAAATCCATAGAGAGCCCTTTTGAAAGCAAAACACTCTTCTTTAATATGAGTAATAAACCCATAATTTAATCTACTTTTTTGTGACTTGATCTTTTATATGCTATGTTCTCATTAATTTAGAATCCCTCACATATATGAAAGAAAACTTTTTTATTGTAAGATAATTTTATTTTTTTGAAGACTTATATATCTGGGAGAGGGGAGTGCATGCTCGAGGAAAGGGGCAGAAGGAGAATCTCAAGTAGACCCTGCTGGGTGCGGAGCCCGCGGCCAGGTTCAGTCTCAGGACTCTGAGATTATGACCTGAGCTGAAATCACGGGTCAGCCATTTAACCTACTGAGCCACCCAGGTGCCCCAGATAACTTTAAATGTAATACAGAAAAAATTACATAATCTAAAATGAATTGCATTTAGTTTACAAGTATGTTTCAGTTACAGAAGATGACATGTACACCTCAAATTTAAAACAAGATTATGGAAATGATTGTGAAAAAAGCATTAGCGTGTGAAATGAAGAGCTCATTGGGCCACTGGAATAAGGCAGGCCTGGCTGACTAGCCGAGTGCCCTTAGGAAGACACCCGTCTCTGTATTTGTAAACTGGGGAAATAATATCAACCCATGGTGGCAATCTAAAATAGTGTACATCAGTGTCTGGCATCGGGAATGCTCAGTAAATATTAGCTATTATTAGAAAGATGCAGTTTTTGAAAAAAAGATTATAATTTTTTTTTCTCTTTTTTAAGATAAATCTGGAACTCGGGCAGCTTACAAGAGATTAATTCCCCCTATATCACTTACCGGTTTGTTTCCCTGTTCATAGCATGACAGTGGAGGCATCAGCCCGGCCATGGTGTAGCCAGAGGTCGCCAAAATCTGCAAGCAGGTCCCAGACATGTTAAACCAAAATGTAAAAATATAATTAAAAGTCCAAATTCACCTTCAACCTAGAGCATGAGAGCAAATGAGCCCACTTTACCATGTCTGACAGTTCTCTTCTGCCGGCTTGACTGGCTGCCTTGGGGTCGGGGGTAGGAGGTGTTCCCCCTCTGAGCTCGTACCCCAGTGCCTTTGCAACACGTGGGCAGTGATGACTCTGAAACTGCTTTATCAGAAGGAGAGCTTTCCCGGGGCTCCTTGATGGCTCCGTCAGTTAAGCCTCTGCCTTTGGCTCAGGTCAGGATCCCTGAATCCTGGGATCAAACCCCAAGATGGGGCTCCCTGCTCAGCAGGGATTCTGCTTCTCCCTCTCCCTCTGACCCTCCCCCCTGCTCATTCTCTCTCTCTCACACACACACACACACACAAATAAGTAAAATCTTTGAAAAACAAAAACAAAATCGGAGAGCTTTCCCTGTCACTCCCAGGGAGTCTATTAGGAACAATATGAGTCCTCTCTCTTTGAAAAAAGCAAGAAGTTAAAAAGGCTATAACCATCCCTCCTAGCGCACATTTAGATCTGTTACCTACATAATAATGTTACTATTTCAGGTAAGAGAAGCAGCAGAAATAAGAAATATAGTATTTTTAAACTTACTATTTTTTTAATCTAGGAAAAAATGATTTTATTTTTCTTTAGTTGGCAAACCAGGAAACCCTGGATTTTGTTTTCTCCCAACTGTCCTCATGGAATAACTATGATCACTATAAAGTGTAGTTAGGAGTTCTTTACATTACTGAGACCTAAAAGGATTTAAGGTCTCCAAGCAATAATGTAATTAACCCTACTGATAAGTCTGGAATGACCCAACTTGGATAGAAATTTAAGAGTGAGAAATGCAGCTCTTTTTAAATTTAAATTCAATTAGCTAACTTACAGTACATCATTAGTTTCAGGTGTAGTGTTTGATAAATTATCAGTTGTGTATAACACCCAGGGCTTATCACGTCACATGCCCTCTTAATGCCCATCACCCAGTTACCCCATCCTCTCACCTACCTCCCCTCCAGCAACCCTCAGTTTGTTCCCTAGAGTTAAAGAGTCTCTCATGGTTGTCTCCCTCTCTGATGACTTCCCACTCTGTTTTCCCTCCCTCCCCCTGTGCTCCTCCACGCTATTCCTTATGTTCCACATATGAGTGAGACTCTACGATAATTGTCTTTCTCTAACTTCTTTAACTTAGCATAATCCCCTCTAGTTCCATCCATGTCAATGTCCATAGTAAGCATTCATCCTTTCATGATGGCTGAGTTATATTCCGTTGTATAGAGGAACCACATCTTCTTTATCCATCAGTCGATGGACACTCTTTCCATAGTTTGGCTCTTGTGGACATTGCTGCTATGAACGTTGGAGTGCTGGTGCCCCTTTGGATCACTACATTTGTATCTTTAGGGTACATACCTAGCAGTGCAAATGCTGGGTCCTAGAATAGCTCTTTTTTTTTTTTTAACGTCTTGAGGAACCTCCATACCATTTTCCAGAGTGGCTGCACCAGCTTGCATCCCCACCCACAGTGTGAGGGATTCCCCTTTCTCCAGAGAGATGCAATTTTGATTATAGTTTTCTTCTTGAGGACAGCTGTGATGCTTATCAGGTGGACTGTCAATCTGCAGACTGCCTGAACGACCCAGGGCACGTGCACCCCAGTAGCCTGGGCCCCACCACCTCCGCTCATGGGAGGGCGGGGCCCTTCCTGGTGAGGTGCTCCCCAGGACTCCAGGCTGAGCAGAGGGCAGCCAGACGCTTCCTGAAACATGCACACGCTCTTCCCGGAGAGGCTGACAACTCTGTTTTGGCCACTGCCGGGTAGCAGCAGATGTTTAGTGCAGCAAAAAGAAGTCAGCAAGGATGCTGCCATCCCAAAAGGCTGGGAACCCAGGAGTGGTACCCAGGACCTGACGGCACAGCCATGTCCGCCTCCTATCTCCTCCTCCACCACATGCAAAGCTTGCCTGTGCACAGAGCACCGGGTCCACACGGAGACGCTCCCATGGATCCGGACACACAGAGAAGCACATACAGATTCACACAGGACACAGACACACACAGGCACATAGACGCACACGGAGACATTCACACACACAAACACACAGATACACACAAGACACAGGCACATAGCCTCACACAGGTGTGTGCACGAATACGGACACACCGGGAGACACACACACATACAAACACACACAAACACACACACACACACACACGGGACATCCCCTCACCGAGACACATGGAGAGTATCAGGAAGGGAACTTGATATGTTCCTTCTGGTCTCCCATCACCGGCAGGCCCGGAAAGGCACCTCACGTGCACAGAGGGCTTTGTGTTCAGAGATGACACGTGGACGTAAGGCTGGCCTGGGACTCCCAAGAGAGCGTGTGAGCTGCCTTCAAAAGCGCCAAGCCTACAAAGCACAAAGGCTGTCGAGGGATGTTCACGAAGCTTCCCCGAGCTACGCTTTGCAGCCTGCTCACATCAAGAAGTCCAGCTAATCACACAGAATTGTTTTCAGGGGATTTGGAACTTATTATTTAATAATGTTATTGCTGCCATTCTAGAGTTCACAGATAGGTCTGTGAACCTCTGTGAATGTAGAAGATTTATCACAGACCCGGGAACAAAATCAATTTTGCAGAGATAGGCCAGCATGTTTTAGGCCTAGTAAAAAATTTTATATAAATGATTTATTTAATAGCTGCATTTTTGAGGAATTGTTTTCCACCAGAGGAACTGAATAAATTACCAGATCTAATAAGACCAGAGAGAGAGAGAGAAAATGAACAGAGAACAACTACAGAAGTTTCTGTTATCCCCCCTGCCATCGCTCAGCAACTATGAGCCACCATTACTTAGCGCCAATTTGTAAAAAAAAAAAAAAAAAAAAAAAAACCCAAAACATATTAAGACTACCTTAGGCAAGATTTCGTATTAGATGTTAGAAATATCTATTTATCTTGATAGATAGATAGATAGATAGATAGATAGACAGACAGGTAGATAGATAGGTAGATAGATAGATAGATATCTAAATATCTATTTCCCGACTGCGTACTGACCCGGAAAGTGGGAGGGGGAGAGAGCGCGAGCAGCCCAGGTGATACAGGGCCGGAGCCGAGGCACCTGGCCCCGCCTGGCAGGTGCAAACAGCTTCCCTGGAGTGGGACTGAGTCCATGAGGCCAGGTGGGAAGGGGAGGAAGCCTGTTGCCAGCAGAGGGCGTTGCTTGTGCAAAGGTAGGGAGAGGAGGAGAATTGTGGAGAACTGCCATGAGCTTAGAGCTGCCCTGCAGAGCACCTGTGATGAGCTGGAGGGAGAGGTGGGGAGACCCAGCTAGAGAGAGCCATCGCCCCTCCACTCCTGTGTAAACCTCCAGCTGCTTTGAGGCGCCTTCCATGTCCAGCCCTGCTCGACTTGCCTGCCGTCTTGGCCATTCACTCTTTCCTGAAGGTTTGCGCTACCTGGTCACAGCTTTCCTCTCCTCCTCAGTCCTGCCGTCCTCCTGGGTAACATCGGCACCCATCTCACCATTGGTGATCCACTGACCTTCACCTCTACTCCTCCCTCCACCCCTACCCCTATGGCCACACCCTAGACTTTGACATCTCCCAGAATTCCTTTCTGTGTGACCCTCTGTCTCCAGCACCCCTCTCCTACTCATCACCTCCTGTTCTTCCAACTCTTTCTCTCTTTTGCTTACATGACACCTCTTTTTTTTTTAGCTCATTAGGATCTCTGGTTCCTCTCTACTTGTTCCCCCATATTTCGGTCCCCTCCAGCCTCCACTCACTTCCTAATCCAGCCAGGATCCCAGGCTATCTCCCCAAACACAATTTTATCACAGCCTTCCACTTTCCTGTGCTCTTATTCATTGAACTTCCCGCCCCCCTGCCCGAAAAACCCAGCGAGGTATGTGTCCGGCAGCCTGCCCTCGCACTCCTGCTCCAGGCTCCGGGCACGGCTCTCAGAACCCCGTGGGGTCACCATGGCGGAACCAAAGCCTCCAGCCTCAGCAGAGCTGGCTTTGCTACCTGACAGACTTCCTGCGTCTCATCAGTTTTCTCTGAAACCTTCACGCCTCTCCCACTCAGAGGGAAACGTGTTCACTTCTGAGGAAGGAATTAGAGCGGAGACCTCCAAGAAGAAACATCACCAACTTCCGGAGCCCCTCACCTGCCTATGTGCCTGCAGCCACGCCATGTTTGTTCTCTGCGCTCCAGTTCTAAGGGACAATTCCTCCTTCATTGTTCTAAAGCCAATTCCACCCGAGCCCAGGACCCCACTCTATGGCAGCCTTGTCCATTCATAATCCCTTCTCTCCTGTACCTCCGACCTGTCCGATGCAGCTGGCTTTTCCCTGGCAGCCCGTAGAGGAGCTAGAGTTCCATTCTTCCGAAGCTGGAACAGACAAACCGGAACTCTCCTAACTCCCTCAAAGAGCCACACTCTTCTTCCCTTCATGACCACACTCTCTCATCTCCTGCTACCCATTCACTCCTCAAACCGCAACCATCCCGCTTCCGCTCCTGCTCAGGTTTCTGCCTACTTCATGCTGCTCTTTCTGGGGGACCCTGTGGGTCCTGATCTGGGTTGGTCGGTCTCGCATCTCTGATGCTGTTAACTTGTCCCTCCTTGACGTTCTCTCCTCTCTTCTGTCCTCTAACCGCCGTCCTCATTTCTTTTCTGCAGCTCTGGGTCCCTGCGTGCAGGTGGGGGAACACCTGGGCGGGTGAGTAGACCCAGGGAAAAGCCCAGGGCGGAGGGAGGAGCAAGGTCTCCGAGGCGGGAGGCGGGAGCAGATAGCGCGGGTGGAGGCGTGGCTTCAAGTAGGAAGAGCAACACTTCCCCCTTCCCGAGAGACTGAAGAAAGGAGGTAAAAAGGTCACCCCGGGTGGCCTGAGTGTTCTCTATAATGTAGGAGGTTAAGGGTGTCTGCGATCTGGGCGTGTAGGAGTTGAAGCTTGAGAGATTGATGACACAAAATAATCACAAGCGCGGATGGGAGTACGGGCAGGCCAGACAGGTGAAGGGTCTGATGGAGGGAAGCACAGGTAGAGTCTGGGCGGAGGCTCCGTGCGGCAGAGTCTGGTGTTCTCCATCCGCAATCAGCTGCCCCCAGGGGGGGAGAGGAAAGGAGAGCCAGGGAGAATCCAGCCAGGGATCGGTGGTTCCGGGCAGTGTATCAAAAGGCTAGAAAGGCCAGGGATTCAACGTTGCGGGGGAGAGATGTGGCCAGGCAGTCAACGTGGGAACCCAAACTGTAGGGAAGAAGGAGGCAGCAGGGAGCTGGCGACCTGGGAGGAAATGAAAGAAGCTGAAGACCGGGCTGTTGGTGGGGAATGGAAGTGCAGACGTCCTGAGACCCTGTGAGCTAGAAGGGAAGGAGGAGCGCGAGGTTGGGGGAGGGCAGTAACAGGTTAGGGCCAAAATCCAATGTGTGTTCTCATTTTTATTTGGATTGTGGAAGTTTCAAATAAGCACAGAAGTATGAGAATGGTCTAATGAGGCCCTCAGGGTCCGTCCCCTTGTTCCTATAGTTGTCAGCATTTTACCCATTTGATTTCATCTACTCAACCTACAGTTCACATTTTGGGGGGTGGGAGAGTGGGAAGCTTTAGGATTTTAAAGCAAATCCTACTTTTCATGTTACTTAACCTATAAATACTTCAGTAGATCAAATTAGGGTGGTTTTTTTTTAGGAGTTTATTTATTTGACAGACAGAGAAAGAAATAGCACAAAAGCAGGGGGAGCAGCAGGCAGAGAGAGAGAAGCAGGCTCTCTGCTGAGCAAGGAGCCCAATGTGGGGCTCAATCCCAGGACCCCGGGATCATGACCCCAGGCAAAGGCAGACACTTCACTGACTGAGCCACCCAGGCACCCTCAAATTTGGGTTTTTAATTGATGAACAGTTCAGTGAAATAAAAGTTGGGGTGAGAGATAATGAAAACAATTACTATTAATTGAGTGTTCAGTATATGCCCAATATTTTACATATACTATTAATTCTCCCAAAACTCCATGAGGTTGGTGTTATTATCATTCCCATTTTATAAACGAAGAATAGGAAGCTATACAAAGCTACGTGATGTGCCTAAAATCACTCCTCTAGTAAATGCAGTTGCTGGGTTTAAACCCCAGTCCATCTGACTGTGGCGTCCTTCCTGTCAAGGTCAGGAGTCTGCTGAATGTTGTTGAAATGAAGGGAACAGAAACTTCAAAGTTAGGATATGGGATGCTTTCACTACATCCCCTAGGATCATAATTCCAGATGAGGTAAACTTAACGGCTATCAATTTTTTTTTTCTGTTAAGTAGGCTCCATACCCAGCATGGAGCCCCAACTCGGGGCTTGAACTCACAACCCTGAGATCAAGACCTGAGCTAAGATCAAGAGTCAGATGCTTAACCAACTGCACCCCAATAATGGCTACGACTTCTGTACCAAAATATTTGGTGACTTAGGGGAGAGAGGTGCTGACAGAAGGTCTGGTTGATGCTCAAACAGGAAGAGAGGGAGAGCAGCTGAGCCACCAGGGACCTGGGTTTCTGCATGCAAGTGGAGGAATGGTTTAGGGGAGGCAGATCGAAAGCCAACAGTGGGGGTGACAGGGTAAGCAACTCCAGTGGAAAGGAGGACTGACCCTGGTGGAGAGCCCAGGTACAGTAAAAGGGGAGATGGTATGTGGGTGGCTAGTCATCATGGAATATGGAATCCGATGTGCAGAGCGACAAGGGCCGGAAGCAAAGTCACAGTGGGAGGATCTAAAGAGAGAGAGCAGCAGGTGGGAGAAGAGAGAAACAGGACTGAATATCATTGTTTCAGGAAAAATGCATTGGACATCAAAGCAATTGCCTGGTTCCATGCTCCTCAACATGGGCCTGTGACAGTCTGCAAACTCTATTACCAGCTGGGTGCAGAAATTGAAGAGAAACTTACAGGTTTGCATAGCCTGTAAGTTTGACAGAGGCACAGTCGCCTTGGGCCAGATTTCCTTGTATTTTCCAGAAGTGTTGATCCATGACAGGTTAGAGATTTCTTTCAAAGGATCCTTCACCACAGACAGCTTCAGAAGCACTGTTCTATATGGCCGATGTATTGGCATGTGTTTGCACTAATTTCCCCATCTTGTTGATCAAGGCCACCAGACATTTCATTGCAATAGGCAGCTTCCTTAATCTTCCCTATAGTCTAAATAAAACAACAGCTGAGATGAAATTGGAGGTGTTCACATTGACCGCTTTTGCTCCAGGATACCTTTAGAGAGGAAACAAACTTCATGCTTAATCACATTTAAGAGTTAACTGAATCTGGGGCGCCTGGGTGGCTCAGTTGTTAAGTGTCTGCCTTTGGTTCAGGTTATGATCCCAGGGTCCTGGGTTAGAGTCTCGTGTTGGGCTCCCTGCTCAGTGGGGAGACTGCTTCTCCTTCTCCCACTCCCCCCACTTGTGTTCTCTCTCTCGCTATGTCTCTCTCTGTCAAATAAATAAAGTCTTAAAAAAAAAAAGTTAACTCATCCAGTTTTCCAAACTTTCAGGAAAAGCTTTCCCAGAATTCCAAGATTGGGAATGGTTACTGATGGTTATTGTGGCCTTTCCCGTAGAAGAGATTTTCTTTTCAGCCTTTATTCCTTGTTTTAGGATTACCACAAGTTTTCAAAGTAACTGAATGTGGTCTAGACAGCAGATTTCAGTAGTTGCTAAGGAACTGGATTAGTGCTAATCTAAAGAATGTATCATACATTTTTATTTCCGTTTGTTACTACCGTACTTTAATTGCAGATAAATGTCTTTGATGGCTCTCCAGGGTGTAAGAGATTTCTGTTAGCGGGTGGGTTAGCCAGGGGAAACCAGGTTTGCATGCGTCTTGCAAACAGATGGCTCTCAGGCACGAAGTGGCTCCAAAGAGGAAAAAAGTCTTCTTGCCTTGTAAGCAAGGCCAGATTCGAGTGCCCAGGGCCAGGCCAGCCTAAGACCCACGGCCCAGGGCCGTGTCTGCTGATCCCGCACACATGCCTGATTGCCTCCCCATGTTGCAGATGATGTCATTCCACAACCTGTCGCCACGGTCACCAGGCCATCAGTTCCTCAGATAAAAGATTGGTTGTCAGACTAAGAAACTCATTTTCCACATGGCAGCTAGGGTGAGCTTTTGGAAAAACAAATCTGATAGCACCACCCCAAGCTCCACGACCTCTCCCGCCCCACTGTGCCTGAAACACTCCAGTGATTCCCAGGCCCTTGAAGATAAGGATTAAAAACTGTATAGGACTTCGAAGACCCTCCCTGGGCTGTCCCCTCTCCCAGGGCACAACACGCTGTGCTCAGCCTCTCTGTCCCTTGGGAAGGCATCCCTGCCCATACTTTGCACGGCCCAGCCCAAGGCTCACTTAGCACCTGCGCTCGGGGCCGGTCCCTGGAAGGTCCCCCCTGAGCCGCCAGGGCTTTGGTAGGTCCTCATCCAATCCACAGCACTCCTTCCTGGCATTTGTCACATCTGTAGGTTCATGTTTATTTGTTGTCTATTTGATGAAGGACGGTTTTTCAATGGACTAGAGCTCAGGAAGGCAAAGGCTCTGCCTGATGATTATCCTTCAGACTGTTTTTCCGGTTTCTAGAAGAGCCCCTAGCGCATAGCTAGCACTCCCAGAGTGAGCAGGGGAAGCAGAAACTCTTAAACTCTTAAACATAAACTCCAAACCACCTTCCAGACTTTGGTTCTTCAGGAACAGACCCGGCGGGGGGGGGGGGGGGGTTGGCATGACGTCACGATCTGTATCGTTACCAAGGCATCAACGTGAAGCTCTGGCGAGGGACCCAGCAGCTGCTCCGGCATGTGCCAGTTGCCACCACTTACAGAGGAATTCCTGAGAACTTCAAACAGTTTTGTTCTTTATGAAAAATACCACCACCACCACCATCCGCCCTCCCACCCAAAAGAAAGCAACAGCTGCTGGTGCTGGTGCCTATTAAGAAGAGCACGTGAAGCAATCTGATACTGTCCCCTTTCACAAGAGATATATGCTATGGGCACTTTCCTGAATGTGAAGGTTAATAGCTGACATCTGTGGAAATCTGACAATGGGTGAGCATACTGTGTGCTGGTGCCCCGGTATGTTTCCTCACGTAATCTTCTCAACAGATCTATTTTTATCCCCCTTTTATAGATAAACAAGAATCAGAGATGTCAAGTGATTCTCCCAAGGTCACACAGCTAGTAATGGCAGAGAGTAGACTGGAAGCCACATGATCTAACCAAGTCCAGAGCCTCCACTCTTACCCATTACCTTTATCCCCTCTCCCAGAGAGGTCCAGGACACATCCTTAGCAGGTATCAAGGGAGTTCTGTACTCATAGACTAAAGACCATTTACACAGAGGAATAGTTGTTGCTTCGTCTGATACTTTGGGTTTGAGTTAAGACAACTAAAAATAGCTAAATAGCCTACCTTTAGTTTCTTCCCCTTCAATTTTGATCCGTTTCTAAAATAGAGATAGATTATCTGTCTCTCTCCCAGATTCATGAATTGTCAATGGCTTCTCTCTGCTTAAAAGAATACGACAAACCACTTAGCCTGGCACATGAGGCCCCAGGAACTGGCCCAGGCTCTGTCCTCTCTCATCACCCACTACATCCTTCAAATAGGACTCCTAAACATATTGCAAAGCAAAGACTTGCCTGAAACATGAATCTCTCATCTTGAAATCTTATTTATCCATCCAAGCCAGGTCAACCTGAGGGACAAATCACATATAAAATGACAATAAATATTACTACTATTTAAACATAGTTCTAAATATTACGTTCCATAATACTCAACTAAGTCTGGGAGGAAAGATTTACTGGAAAAAAAAAAATAGAGAAAGGTCCGGCCTTTTCCAAATATGTGATCGATAAGGTATTCAACAATAGATTTAAATTCAATTTAAAATTAGGAAAGAATATTTAACCTCTCGAGGGTTTTTTTCTCCTCTCAACAACTCTAAATCTACCAGAAGGCCTTTGCAGCAGATTTCTCAAAGTGTAACAAATTCTACTTTGTATATCATCTCCTCGTGTTTAATTATAAGGATTTGAATTTGCAGCACCAATTAATCAGTAATTAGATAGTACTGTACCAAAAGAAATTAAACAAAGATAAAAACAAAAACACAACTCAGCACAAGACCATATCATCTGGTAACATTTCATGTAGCAAGATAAAAATACTCCCGGAGAGAAACAGGTTAATTGAATCGGGAACAATATATTCTTTCGATCTTTGGTTACTGTTGTTAGTGACCTCCCAAACCAGTGGGACAGTCAAAAGGTAATCCAAATACAAAAATGCTCTGATTATACTAATGTTTATTCCTTTTTTCACTCTTCATCAGAAATCCAGTTTATGACACTCAATAATTGTTTTGAAATGTAGTGGTAAACTTTGGCAATACAAAAAAAAAAGCATATTCTCTTTTTTTTAATTTAAATTCAATTAGCCAACATATAGTATACCGTTAGTTTCAGATGTAAGAGTTCAGTAATTCATCGGTTGCATATAATACCCAGTGCTCATCACATCACATGCCCTCCTTAATGCCAGTTACCCCATCCCCCTCCAGCAGCCCTCAGTTTGTTTCCTATAGTTAAGAGTCTCTCATGGTTATTTTCTAATGACACATTCTCTGTTGATCTTCATATTTTTTTTAAAAAATCAGCTTTCGAGTTAATTATCACTTAGACCTCTAAAACAAAATGTTCGCCTTAGATGTGAAGAAAAAAAAAAATCCAAAAAGATACAAAGCAGATTGAGGAAGGAAATATAAAGGTTCCCGAAACCAAGATGGAAGAGAGGGAAAAGGCATGCCTGTACAGCAAGTCCCTTTAGAATCCGGGCAGAGAGCAAGGGGACCTTTTCCCTACAGTCATGCCATTTCCTTGTGCCAAGCTCATGGCTGCTTATCCTGGTTCTCAAGCCTTTTGTTACTAAGAGGAAGAGAAGACTGACAGAAAGAGAAGTCAACCTCTCCTGGAATTCAGTCTTGAAAGAGATGACGAAGCAGCCTGCTCGTGAGTGCCCCCCACTGGCACGGGGTGATCCTGACAGCTGGACAGCCGGTCAGAGGAGCCCTGGGGTCCACAAAGCGGGTTATAGAGCAAACCTTTCTCCTTCAAGCCCTCCAATTACTCCTTCCCCCTGCAACCATGACTATCTAGGGAGATTGAACCAACAAAATACTCAAAATTACCTTAAGGCCCTTTAAGTTCTTTCCCTGGTGCTGTTTCAGGAGGCTTTGGCGTCTGTAAGAAACTGGCATCATCTTTACTTCCAAGTATGAGGATCATGCAAATTATGGATATTGTGAAATCTTTTAATTGTGTGCCAAGTGAACGAGCAGGTTTTTCTCTCAGGGTATGAGATTGTCTTGAAAACTCTTGCAAAGTGAATTTCACTGTGTACTCTCAAGCTTGCTTTCTAGAAGCATTTAATTGCCATTCTCTGAAAAAAATAATTTTTGATGGAACAGTTTGCTGAGAAAGAGGGTAAGGTGCTTTGAGAAGAACTATAGAAGAAAATTTGAAAGATTCTCGTCTTTTGGTACCTTGGATTGAAAGAGTTAAGCTTTGTTTAGTAATTCAGGGTGGTTGTGGACATTGGAGAGCCAAGTGACAATAATCTCTATAACTTCATGATGAAATTAATTGAGCAGCACCCCCAAATTTGGGAACAATTTGATTTTTTTTCTCCAATTTAGGAATCTCTTTTCCCAGTGTGTTGGAAAGTGATGCTATAAGTTTCTATCCCTAAGAGTTCACTGCTTTAAAAATTATAGAGCACGCCTGGAATGAAAGTCACATTTGTCAACATGACATTCATTTGTCAATATGGTTTACTAATCCCCCGTCGTATTTCTTCAGCTATTCTCTAATTTGAAAGTGTTCATCTCTCAGGAGGTGGTACAATTTATCGGATTCCAAGGTAGCTCGTAAATTTTTGCCTCTCGATATTAACTTCGTTATTTAAATAAGCTTCAACAAGCTGCCTTCAGTTCACAATGATCATTACCTTGTGAACCTTCACTCGGGATTAACTGGCCAGAAATTAATGAGCCGGAGTAACCTCTTCATCTCCGTGAATGATGCCCAGTGGCTCTTCACTTTAGCGACATGGTGACTACGCCGATGCCACCTGTCCTTCCTGGAGGAGGGTGTAGCAAAGCAGGGCCCTGGAGTTTAAACACCTCTAGTCGCATTGCCCCTCCCCCATCTCCCGTTTCAGTAAGTAAGTGGCTCTAGTCTGTGCTCAAGCCAGACTGCCTGATAGCAATGCCCGACTGGTCCCCGTCGCTCATCTCGCACACGCAGGGTGCCAGCCAGGCCTGACAGAGCAGGTGCCACTGCCCCCCACCCCAGCTCAAGCCACTATTTCCTCTTGTCTCTAGACTCCTCGCAGTTATCTCCTAACTGGCCTCCCTGCCTCCAGTCTGCCTTCCCTAAAATCCATTTTCCGCGTAGCCGCTCAGGTAATTACTTTTAATCACATTATGTCACTAGGCCTGCTTAAAACCTTCCAGTGATTTCCCATTCCACTTGGAATAAAATCAAAACAGCTCCCATGGCCAAAGTGACCAGCTCTGCACCCTTGTCCCCTTCTCACCCTAAGTGGGTCATTCTTCAAATACCCAGCACTCAGTCCCACCCTTTAGTCTTTTGACAGCTGTCCCTTCTGCTTGGAGGGCATTTCCTTACCTCCTTAGAACTGACCACCCCCCCTTCACACTTCACCTCAGATGTCACCTCCTAGAGAAACCTTTCCTCACTACCTGAAGAGCAGCCACCCTCCATCACTGTCATGTCAACCTGTTCATACACTTCACAGCACTTGTCACTATCACAAATTACTCTGTTCCCTTTTGTTTCTTTCCCAATAATTGTGTTTCTCCCCACCAACCTTGTGCATTGTTCACAACACTACTGTTCAACGTACATCGGCTGTGCCTAGAACAAGGTCTAACCCAGGTCGCACCCTCAATAAATACTTGTTAGATGACTATCCAGGGAATGAATCCTTCCCTTCCTCATACTGTAAGGTTTTGACTGGATCACTTCACCTCTGGACCTCAACAGAACTCCCGGTCTATATGATAAAGCTGACCAGCGTTTGGATTTCATGGGGCTAAGTTAAAGGAGTAAGTGTGTAGTAGCAGGGGGCACGTGGCCCATAAGAGACCACAATGGACACGGAGCGAGCCCATGTAACAATGTCCCTCCCCCCGCCCCCCGTTTTACAGGAAATCCTCAGAGGAACTGGACATGGACAAGGTGACGGCGGCAATGGTACTAACCAGCCTGTCCACCAGCCCTCTGGTTCGGAGCCCACCTGTGCGGCCGAATGGTAAGCCTGGGGGACGGGACTTCGGGGAGGGCTCCCTGACACCCAGAGCAGAGCCTCTCTTTGCAGGGTCTCATTTCTATCACACACATAATAAACAGTTAACGACCACCCGTTAGCAGAAAGCAAGGGAAACTGTGGAAGAAATGGAGATCTCACAGCGATCTTCTTCCTCCTCATCCTCCCAGAGACGTCACAGCATCTCGCTCCTACATCCCTCCACTCAGCTCATAGTTGCTGAGCTCCAGCAGCTTTTCAGTGCTCATGCTTCTTTTTTCCCAGGTAAATGGAGGTTGGCCCAATGAAGTAATTTTCACCAGCATTATTTCTGTTCGATTGGACCGGTAGTTGGATCAAAGAACTCTGAAAAGTATTATCCTAATAGAATATCAGTATTCATTAAATAGAAGTATGTAGTCTATCCATTCATTCTATGATAATATATATTATATATATATACCTAATAAATATATAAGGTACCATGCTAGATGGCTTGAAAACAATGTCCATACTCAGTCATTCATATTGTACAGTTCCAAGGGGAAAGAACCCTATCATATTAATGGCTAGCATTTATTCAGCACTTATCATATGCCAAGTACTAAGCTTCCTTTATCTCATATAATTCTCACAACAACTCTATGTTATTATCACTCTTTTACAGATGAGTAAACTGAAGCACATGAGGATTAACTCACTTGTAAATAGCAGAGCTAAAATTCCATTCTATATCTTTCTGATTCCGTATCTGCTATCTTAGTCATGATATAATATTGATGCATATAATTCAATAGGATAGATCAGGAGGGCAACAGGAGATGAAGTTGGAGAGCTCGACCCAATATCAATCAAGAGAAGTCATGTGTTCCTGGCTAGGAGTTTGGACATTAATCTGAGGCTATAGGAGAGCTAGTAAGTGATAGGCACTGGAATGTTATGATCGGGATTACAGGCAAATGCAAAAACACAACCATGTGCAACCATATAGGTGCCCTGGACCTTGGTGGTCACAGTGGGGATGAAGAGGACGTAACTGAGACACATGGAGGGGGCAGAATCAACAGGACGTGGTGAGGGACAGGGTGAAAGAGAGGAAGCGACAAGGGTGACTTCCAGGCTGTCTCTGTGCTTCAGGTGGAGGCCCCTCCCCGAGATGGGGAGCAGAGCAGGGACATAGATCTTTGGGTGACTGTCGGAGAAAGAGGTGGGGTTGCTGAAGAAGATGAAGGTCTGGTTCGGAACATGTTTAGTAGGCAGAACCTTTCAAGGGTCTGTGTCTGGTGGAGATTTGGGAGAGAGAGACCGAGGGAGAGAGAGACCTGGGCTGATGATGCGGCACTGGAAGGCATCGTTGCAAAGCCAGGTGAAGAGCTGAGATCACCTTGAGGGGACTGTGCAGAGGCAGAGTATGACAAGAAGGTGACTAAGAGGGATGATAGGGCCTGTCATCCTGTAAGGGACCAGCAGAGGGAAGAGAGCCCGAGGGGACCTGAGGGTTTACCAGAGATGTAGAGGAGAACAGGAGAGTGTAGTTCATGCAAGTCAAGGGAAGAGCATGTTTCAAGGAGAACCTCTGATGCTGCAGAAGGTCAGTCATGAGAAGGACTGAATTCTGCATCAAGTAGAAGGTCAGTGGTGGTTTTGGCAAGAGCATTCCCAGTGGACCACCTCGGGCAGAAGCCAGGTCACTGAAATGTGGTGTACTGAGGCCACTGAATGAAGCCGACTCTTCAAAGCCAGCCTAGTCAATTATGGGACTGAGCTATGGTTCACACATCATTTGGTTATCTGCATAGGTTATGAAAATAAGTATGTTGAATATCCAGTGAGTCCTCACTGGTGTTTATTCCAATCCAACTGGGGTAAAATGAAATGAGCCTGACCATCCCTTTTGAATGACCTGAACTTCTTCTCCGGGCTTCTTGGCAAACAGGTTCCTGACTTACGTTTCTCAGCTTGGCAGTGCCGCTGAAGAAAGATCACAGTAAACACAAAACTGAAGGCATCCCCAAAATCCATCATGGGAAAAAGGAATCGCAGAAGAGAGAAAAGTATTGTTTTGCTCTAATCATCATTTTTACCATTGTGTTCTTTTTTAATTGAGAACATCTTTAATGTTCCTTTGTATTAAAAGTTCAAATCAGAATAAACTTTTCTCTTCTTCAATGAAAACTTTTGTTCTCATAGTTACAAAGACAGTAATTCAGTGTTTGTTACAATTTAAAAAAGAACTACCCAACTAATAATCCCAAATTGTCTATTATCTCTCATTTAGTCCGCAACAGGAAGCAAATTTTTAAAAAAGGAAAGCAGTTTATGAAAACGCAGGAATTATTAATTCTTTTAGAAATAAAGATTATATCCAGAATTACTGCATGTAATTTTTGAAAACGGTTTTTGAAAACGGTTGTATTTTCAAAACACAACCAAGTTTTTGAAAACGGTTGTGTTCCTTTCCTGTGTGTGAGAAGGGCCATTTTGTCAGGATGTGGGCGTGCAAGCAGAGTAAGAGACCAGCAGCGTGTGTCTACAATTTGGCAAATATTTGTTTAAGAAAAGAAGACCCTGTTCTCCAAAAAAACACTCTAATGTGATTCTGACTTTTTTCTGAAAAGTTTATTTCTATATCACATTGTCCTTCTGCTTAAATAGTATTTCTAAAGGAAAGATCATTCACAAGTAAGCAAATTAACTTTTGGCATTGCCGTGAAGCAATGTAACCACACTGTAATAATAGCCGGTTTTCAAAATAAATTCAATTCCTCATACCTCGGCCGATGACATATCTAGCACCATGAACTTATTTTATTTTCCAAGGGTTTGCTGCAGTATATTTATAAGCCTCACAAGCCTGCCAAGTCAGTGTGTCACACCAGGTAATATTACCTAAGGCCTTACATGAGGCTCCTCTTGAAGTTGTGTTTTATGAATGGAGCTTTCTTATTTATAGTAGGCAACTCCATCAGGTCCGCACATCAGTCTCTGTGTAGACTGCAGGGGTGAGATGCTAATTTGCTTTTGTTGGGGCTGGCGAGGTGTGAGCCTGCATAAATGACCCCTGGATTCTGTTAGAGCCTTTGCTTTAATGAGATGGGTAACTTTCTCCTGCTATTTCAACTTCCAACTTCAGTCCACCAAGTGAACTTTTCGTCTGACATAGTTGAGGAATACGCTAGCAATCTAATTATGCGAAGGCGATTAAGAGGTTTCTCCTTGAATGCTAGTCTACCGTTTGCCTTCATTACTAATTACATAGATGTTAGCAACATGTTTTAAAAGATTTTGTTTATTTGTTTAACAGAGACACAGTGAGGGAGGGAACACAAGCAGGGGCAGAGAGAGAAGGGGAAGCAGGCCCCCTGCTGAGCAGAGAGCCCGATCCGGGGCTTGATCCCATGACCCTGAGACCATGACCTGAGCTGAAGACAGAGACTTTAACCCACTGAGCCACCCAGGTGCCCCAGAAATTGTCCTTTAAAAAAAAAGTAGAATTTATACAAATGCTCATTAAGACTGGGCATCTTGAAAGGTAAAGCAAATCTTCAGTGATTTGCTGAAGACGTTCATTGCCTGAGGACAGGCCCAAGACATTCTAACTGGGCAAAGATCTCTCTACATTAGAAACATTTCACAATGTTTCCCCACAGGAGGGAAGGTAAAATTCAACACTGTCTTCCCAGTAATTATTACCAATAAATAATTCCTCCCACCTCAGTTTTGCTGGAGACAAAGGCGGCTGCTCACAGGACTCGTAGGAAGAAGACCAATGGATAGACCAGGGTTTGGGCCCGGGCCCCTACCCGAGTTACACACCAGTCATGGGGCAAGTCACTGACCTTCCAGCTGCCTCACGGTCCCTGTCTGTAAAATAGGCATGGCGGTCCTTACTTGGAGAGCCAGATGTTGTGAGAATGCAGGAG
>CM052798.1:120875720-120954129 GCA_028533885.1 Nasua narica | reverse complement strand
CCATGCCAAGCAGAATCTTAACTCTTAGACTAACTTTTTCTATAAATGTAATACAAGGACCACAGACCTATAAGAAATTTCTTTTGAAAAGTTAAAATCGGAGGCGAGGGCAGGAGAAGACTGCTGCCCATGAGTTCTTTCATAGAAAGGCAAGAGCTCCCCAAACTTAGTAAACAAGAACATCTTTTTTTTTCTTATTTTCATCTAATCTCTACTGTCATCCTGAGAAACTAGTGTTGAACAACACACCACACATCAGAAAACTGAGAAAAACCTGTTGTGTGATGAAAATAGCTACATGTTTATAAACTCTAAAGCAACGCGATTTTTTTTTTTTTTGAGGTTCAGAGTACATCTTACATCCCCAACCGTTGCAAACTGTCGAGGGCGCTGCTAGCGCTTTCATGAGCACAGCATCAAGTCCCCCGTTGTCCCCGCGGCCCCCGCTGCCCCGCTGCTCCCGAGCCACCCCCGGCGGCGCGCAGCCCAGGCTCGCACTGACGCCACTGTGTTTGTGTGTGCACGGACAGAGGGCCTCAGCGGATCCTGGAAGGAGGGAGGAGGCGTGCCTTCCAGCGGCAGCAGCGGCTACTGGAGCTGGAGCGCCCCCAGCGACCAGTCCAACCCGTCCACGCCGTCGCCGCCGCTGTCCGCTGACAGCTTCAAGCCCTTCCGCAGCCCCGCACCGCAGCCGCAGCCCGACGATGGCATCGACGAGGCGGAGGCCAGCAACCTGCTCTTCGACGAGCCCATCCCCAGGAAAAGAAAGGTGGGTGTGTCGGCCACACCGAGGTCGGGGGGGGGGGTTGGGTTGCAGGAGTGTGTGCCTTCGAAGGGCTGGTGTGAGCTTCGCGGGCGTGATGCCGCACTCCTCCATCCCCCCCCCACCCCCGTGGGGCAGACAGAAACGGGCCCTGCCCCCCTCTGATGTTCTCTGGCGGTTCAAAATAAATGAAGGGCCAGGACTGAAAACAAAAATGACCAAGTCATTGAGAATGTTTCTTCCAAGTACACATCCCCTCCTTCCCCTGCCCCCCACCCTGTCCTCTGCTTGTCCCCTTGCTGTGCTGGCATAAGAATTAACAGCAGGTATTCTACGACTAATCAGCATTTGGAAGTTAGAAAATTGTACTTGAGGCTTGGTTTGGTAATGAACTCACTCTCTTGTTGGGACTTAATTTTTTCATCTGTAAAATAAAATTGGTGTTCTATTTTTCTCTTTTCTGCTTCAGTAAGCCCCGAAGCGGTGTTGTTGGGAAGAATATTTGCGCCCTATTTTTACAAAACCTGTTGAAACATACGTACCAGGATGATATATAAACGTGTGTATTTACATACTAAAAAGTATATATTTGCTCCATTAAAAGAGAAAAAGGAGATCTAATTGATTTAGTAAGTTAATTATTTCTAGTTTTATATAATCCTCACAGCAGTATTGCACCATAAGTATTATTTTCCCATTTTGATATAAGGAGGTTGAGAATCAGGAGGTGGTTTTTTTTTAAGATTTCATTTATTTATTTGACAGAGAGAGAAAGATTATAAGTAGTCAGAGAGGCAGGCTGGGGTGGGGGGGAGCAGGCTCCCCGCTGAGCAGAGAGCCAGATGCGGGGCTCGATTCTGGACCCTGAGATCATGACCTGAGTGGAAGGCAGAGGCTCTAACCCACTGAGCCACCCAGGCACCCCAAGAATCGAGAATCGAGAGGTTTTGCATTGAACTCACCCCTGTCATGCAGGTTAGAAAGGTCCAGAGCTGTCACTCAATCACAGGTCTGACTGGACCTCCTGCTCGGATTCTTTTCATTTTCTTTACATACATTTAAATCGTACGTTCGCTGTCAATTTTTCAAAAGTATTTCTATTTCCTGGAATAAAGCAATACTATTATATCTAGGAAACTCTTTAACATTATTTTTCAAATCACCATATAAATATGAAACTATTTTACATATTGGTCCTTTAATTGGTTATCGGTAACTTTATTATTCATGACTATTCACAAACAAAAATCCAAAGCCAAACCTTGGGGGCTGCAGTACAGCCTTTTTCTTCCCCCCAATTCATTTCAAAGAGCAAAACAAAGAGATGGCATGGATCCAACTGTCCCTGCCTGCATCTCTCTTAGCATCCTTGGGCATGTGTGCGACAGTGGAGGTTGTATAAGCGCACTCTCTTCTTGGAGAACAGGGCTTGCCTGCAGTCCCCTGTCCTTCCCAGAGGCGGTGGCATGAAGGCTTGCTGTTTCACACACCTCTCCTTGGGGCAGGGGACTGGCATTGCTCCAGCCTCCTGTGGGTCCCCTGGGACTCTGAGCCTTTGCTTGACTCATCCAGGAGAAACGCTACCACTTGTGTCAGTGGGACGCAAAGGCTTGTCCTTTTGCTTCAGGCTGCACAGCCTTTCTCTCTGGGGTCATCTGAGTGGGTAGCGTGGGGCTGTCTTCCAGCAGGTCCTGGTGTTGTGGCAACGACTCCAGCCCAGGAACCCCCTTCCACACACCCCAGCTTGTAAGGTGCACTGCTAAAAACCTGCCACAGCCTTTCATTTCTAATGTAGCCAGGAGCCAAAACTCACACTCTTGCATTACAATTAAGTTGCATTGGTCAGACTGGCAAACATTATAGGCTTCAACTAAGCTAGGAGATAGTCAAGTCACCCAAGGAAAAGGGACAAAAAAAAAGCTTCATTACAAAGTGTCTTTATTTGAAGGGCACAGACCCACTCTGCGGGGTGCGGGGTAGTAGGAATAAATGCACGATTAAGAAGCATGTTCAAGACACCTGGGTGGCTCAGTTGGATGAGCAGCTGCCTTCAGCTCAGGTCATGATCCCAGGGTCATGGGATCGAGTCCCACATCGGGCTCCTTGCTCAGCGGGGAGTCTGCTTCTCCCTCTGTCTGCCTCTCCCCCTGCTTGTGCTCTCTCTCTGTCTCTCTCTCTGACAAATAAATAAATTAAAATCTTTTAAAAAATACAAAACGAATAAGAAACATGTTCAACCTTCTTTCTTTATGATTTTTCCCTCTGGCTGAAGCTCATAGTCACTCAGTTTTAAATCGTGGATCATACATAGACCAAGTCATTGCCTTTTAAACTTGAAGTTATGTTGAATAGTGAGAGTAATGAGAATGTGGGACACTTGTTAATCCTTTTTTTTTATTTATTAAGTGAACCAACACTTATTGTGCACCCATCAGGCACAATGCACAAGGTCCTGAGAATGGAGGCGAGCTGCTTCATTTAAGGTTGGAAATTGGGGGGCACCTGGGTGGCTCAGTGGGTTAAAGCCTCTGCCTTCGGCTCAGGTCATGATCTCAGGGTCCTGGGATCGAGCCCCGTATCGGGCTCTCTGCTCAGCAGGGAGCCTGCTTCCCTCTCTCTCTGCCTGACTCTCGGACTACTTGTGATCTCTCTCTGTGTCTGTCAAATAAATAAATAAAATCTTTAAAAAAAAAAAAAGGTTGCAAATTGGGCGGAGGGACACTGATGTGGAAAGAGCCAATAATGATCAGAGTAATAAACGCTGTGCTCACGATGTGGTAGAAACACAGTAACTGTGATACAGTTATCTTACAGTTTTAAAAATCCTATTTCAAAAGATTTCTAAGAGTTGATTTGGTCAATCCATTTGCCAATATGTTCCAGCCAGTGAAACTTTCTGAGTTCATCTAATTTTTTTCTCTTCAAACCCTCAGATTCCTAATCTATTTGAGAGTGTGGGCAATTGTGATGGTCATATGTCTTGTGGGGATTGTTTGAGAACCTTCTAGATCAGTATTTTCCAAACTGCTGGTCTCAATCCACTCGCGGGCTCTGAGTCAATTTCAGGAGCTGTGAATAGCCCATCTATAATGAGTCAGACAGAGTAGAATGCATTGTACTCAATAGGGGAAGTGTTGTTCCTTGATGCTTTTGTTTTCGATCATACAGTTACTGTGTGTAATGTGCAAAAAGTATCTCTTCCTGTGGCTCGAGGCTTAAAAAGTTTGGAAACCCCTGTTCTCTGGTATAGAGAACTTGGTAAGCGGTAGCTGAAGGAGCACTGAACAAAAATCAAAAGATTCACATTCTAAACTCAACTTTGCTACTCTGAGAGCTTAAGAAAATCATCTCACATCTTTGATTATCAGCTTCTTCATCTGTAAGCCAGGCAAACCGGTACTGTGAAACCTCTGTCCGGATAATGGTGAAGATTAAACGTGACTATAAGTAGAAAGGCTCGCAAGTGCTAAAACCCTGTGTCCTGGAATGTAGCAACATTGTAACAGACACTTTGGACCCCTAAACAAAAGGGGAAGCGCATTCCCTCCATGGGATTATAAAGAAGTGCTCCTGATCTTCCTCCTCCTTCTGGAAGCTCTCTCATCTCCTCTCCCACCTCTCCTACACATGGATACCTCACTCTCACCTTTATGATGACCCATGTTCCTCCTGTGTAAAAAGGAAGAGAGCATGAGATGCATTGCCTAGACCGGGCATTAGCTCTCTTTTTTTTCTCCTAAGATTTTATTTATATGTTTGAGAGAAGAGAGCATGAGAGAGACAGAGCAGGAGCAGGGGGTTAGAGGCTGAGAGAGAAGGAGAAGCAGGCTCCCCGCTGAGCAGAGCCTGCAGTGGGGCTTGATCCCAGGACCCTGGGATCATGACCTGAGCAGAAGGCAGATGCTTAACTGACCAGCCAGCCAGGAGGCCTGGGCATTATCTCTTACTACCAGCAGCAAGGAAGAAACATTTGCAAACAACTACATTTGCAAATTTAGTTACAGTTTACAACATGCTTTTAAATGCAGCCTTTCATTTAATCATCACAAAAATCCTTGGTGTATTCCTATCCCCATTTTGCAGAAGAGACTCATTAAGGTTATGTGAATTGCCCAAGGTCCTGTAGCTAATAATGTGGCAGAGATAAGATCAGCTTGGCTGAAGTAGCAAAGATGAAACTCCTGAAGCAAATTAATTCAAGGAATCCACATTTCCCTCTGCGCACAGAGGAGAATAACGCGAAAAGAAAATAATCCGAGGCAGCTACAGCCAACTTCGTGGGCAGGGTGGGATTGGGCTGCGAAGGGTTCGGAAAGAAATCCAAGGGCAGAGAAGGAAACTCCAGGCTGTGGGTTGCAGGGCTCACTTCCTGGATGCAGCGCCCATCGCTTTTAAGAAGATCTTCAGCCAAGGTAGTGGGAATGCAAGAAAGGGAAATGAAAGGTTTCTTTCTCCTGGCCCAGGAGATCAGCCAGCCAACTGCATCAAGCCCAGTGTTAGCAGAATTCCCCCCCCCCCCCCGGATTTCAGACCCACAGTACTTCCCTGCACTGAGAAGAGCCGGGACTTGAGCTGTAGGGAACGTGCAGTTCCCGTCACGACCACAAGGTGACGCAGGGATCCTAGCTACAGCCGCTCCGGGAGTCTGGGAGAACAGTTCTGTGGAAGGCCTGGAGTTAACCATCAATCGCAGAAGACCTCTAGAAAATGAAGGAGGGCCGATAACTGCTTATTAATATATGTTTTTTGTCCATGTCAGATTCCTAATTCTGGCAGATTCTGAGTTTGTCCAATTCCGGAACAGGATAAAACAGTTCAGGCTCTGGAATTGTAACCGCAGCTCCAATACTTGGGTGACCGCAAGCAAGTCGCTTGACTTCTCTAAGACCCCGTTTCCTCCTTTGTATGGATCACGATAGCACCACACTGATGGGGTTGTTCTGAGGATGCGAACAATGCCTGCTAATATTTTGCTTTCCTTTTCACCCCCTTGACCATGGACTGAATAGAAGTTTGAGAAGCGTGCGTGTGGAAACAAGGGGGTACTCACCTCCGTTGTCCACTCTGTCCCCACACTGACTGTATCTGTGTCGATGCAGCTCAAAACACGGCATCCCTCAGCCACTTCAGCCACTTTGGACTTACTTAGGGTTAATGAGAGAGGCCAGGAGTGAAGGGGCAGAAACCAGGGACGGTACAAGGAAACCTGCCTCAGGACTCCGCCTTTCAGAACATCAGCCGCAACTCAGAGACAATCGCTACATCCCGGCCTTCTTCGTTTTCATTTCATTTTCTGGATGTCTTGACCACGTGGCCATTTCACCCGTGGATTAGGGAGAATTTCAAGTCAGGGAAGATAAAGCGCTGAGTTAACATAAGGTGCTTTGGTAATTACTGTGCAGTAGTAAACAATGAATTCGTCATTTGCTCCACTCTGCATTTTCGATCTTTCAGAACCAAAAAGCAATGAGTCACTTTAAATTGTGAATGACGGAAAAGGAAACAAGCCCGTAAAGCCCTCACCAGAAGCCGTTGCCAGTCTCCGCGCTGACTTAATTCCTAGCCCACTAATTCTGAGCAGAGAGAGCCTCCTGCAAGAACCGCTGCTCCAGAAATAGACCCATCTGTTAGAACTGCCGGGGAAGGCAGTGCTAAGAAAAGCAGCTCAGGGTCACACTGTGCGGATTGCACGGTGATGACACAGCATCGCCAGCCAGATCGGGGGAGCGGATTGGCTTCAGGGAGGATCAGGACGCAGAAGAGTGAGATCTAAGCACTTCAGTGACAGGATCTCAGAATAATCTGCCAGGCAGCATAGATGATCCGGAGCCTTGGACCTCGAGGGACTTCAGAAATCCCCTAGCCCACCCTTTCCAAGTTACAGGACTGCTTGATCACGTCCAGAAGAGTCCAGATAACCCCAAAGATGAGATGCACTTGAAGAATCCGCTGGTTGGGAAAACATATGAGTAGGGATTTTTACGAGTTCGTGAATGCTTTTGTTGTTCTAGAAATCATTTTAAATCAAGTTGATTTGGGTGTAATTTCCACAGAATAAAATGCACCTATTTTAAGAAAACGAACCCAGCTCAGTGGGTTTTGACTGATTTCTCCACCTGGAGAACCACTGCTCCAGCACGCCTCGTGCCCCTCCGCAGTAAATGCCCCCCATGACCCCCGCAAAAACTAGTTCTCCGACTCCCATCACTGTAGGTCCACTTTGCATATTGCCACACCTGAAGTAAGTGGAATCATCCAGTGTGTACTATTCGGTGTACGAATTCCCACGTGTCGGCAGCAGGAGTGCTCATTCATTGCTGGTGGGAATGTAAAATGGTACAACTGCTTTGCAAAACAGTTTGGCAGTTTCTCACAAAGTTAAATATATGCTTAGCATATGACCCAGCCATTCCACTTCTAGATATTTACCTAAGAGATAAGAAAACGTAGGTTCACAAAAAGACTTGTAGGCTTGTAATTCAGAGCCGTTTTATTCATTATCACCCCAAACTGCAAACAACCCAAATGTCCCTAAACAGGTAAATGGAGAAACAAAATTGTGGTATATTCACACAGCAGAATACTACATCACAATAAAAGGAATCAAACTACCCACACATGAAATGGGGTGAATGTCAAGAACGTTATGCTGAGATAAAGTAGCCAGACAGAAAAAATTACATTCTGTATTATTCCATTTATGAAAATCATTTTATTTTTATATTTTATATACCATCACATTTGAATTCATCCATCACTTTGCACTTACCTCACATACCTCCGAGATTCCTCATTCACATACCTCCGAGATTCCTCATTCAGTCCCTCCTGTCTTGCAAAGGAAGAAAGAAAGCCCCGAAGTTGAGATGAAATGTATAAGTCTGCTTTCCCAATAGAAGAAAGAACTGGAACTCTACCAGCTTAGGCAGTTACTGAATTTTTAAATACATCTGTTCGCTTCTCAGTCTTCTGGAACGTCCTGAGGGGCTGAGGGGACCTCTTGGTCCTCAGAGAGCCATTGGAGCCTCTGCCAAGCAGTGTGGGCTCCTCCCGGGGAGGCAGGCTGAGGAAGCACGCATTATGCAGCCCAGACCATCTCTGCAGAATAAGCAGAGGCTCCCCGTCCCTCAAGGACCCTGGTCGTCTCTGGGGGGGGGGCTTAGATGTATGGACAGCCACCCCCGGCACACGTAAACACATGCACACACGTACACATACATATACACCTCAATCGCTGTGTAAGACATACGTGAGGGTCTTCAAAATTACCTCCAAAAAAGCAGCTTGGTATTAATCCCAGGCACCTGTGTGGTCCACTGGGCAGTAAAGTGGTATTCATGCACCTTCTGGAACATAGCTCTAATTGGACTTATCCCTAGGCATGTTATGGAATACTTCCAAATTTAGCCACGTTTGCCCTCTTGGAACTGAAGGTGACCTTCAGCCGTCATCTTGTGGGACCTATGGACCAGTCTCAGTTCCTTCGGGAAGACAGAAGCTACTCCAAGGTACTCCAGGTGTGAAACAATTCAAAACCAGGGCTGAGCCTTGCCGCGGGAAAGGCAAGCGGAGAAAAGATGAGGGAAGCCCCAGCCTACAGCTCCAAAGCGGTGTGTGAGACCCCCGGGAAACTGCTGTAGAGGAGGAAGGAAGGGGTCTGCAGCCCTCGCAGCCGACTGCACCTGAGTCACGTGGCTCCGAACACCTTGCTGGGAAGCTGCCGAGAGGCTCCCCACGGGCATGGGTGAGATCCCGGGCTCTGCTTGCAACTGCCCCTGCCCAGAGCCCCACTCCTCTGGGGGTTGTGGTCGGTGTTAAAGGCAGCAAACGTGTGGAAGACCCCAGCACAGTGTGGTCCCCAGCCAAGGGTGGCTGCGGCTCCCTCGGACATCCCAGCTTTGTGAACTTCTTTCTCTTGGAGCTGCGAGGGGCAGCCGCAGCGGATGGGCTCGTCCAGACTCGGCCGCTGCGACTTGGCCAGCAGCTTTGCTTGCTTTGACCTCCTTGGGGGAGCTGGGACTCAGGTGGCAACCCGGACGATATTTATTTAGCTATTTTTTCCTGTTCTCCTCTTCCTGTGGCTTATTGTTGGGTTGTTTTGGGTTTTTTTGTTTTGTTTTGTCTTTTGTTTTTTGTTTCTAATATAACAGCGAGTAATCTGTTTGTAGACTAAGGATTGCTTTCCATTGGATGTCGTTAGGGGACTTTGCCGAGTACTTAATCACCACGTAAGGGGCCTCCTAGTTTGACATAAGAACATCCTTCACTGTTACAGAGAGAAGCCACCTGATTCCATTCGAGTTGAGATTATCCTTTCAGTGTCCTTTTATTCTCCCAAATTATTCAAGCAAGTGTTATAGAGTGGCTTCCATTTTTTTAAAGAAGTGACTTTTTCAAATTAAAAATAAGACAATTTTTACTTTTGGAGATTAATGTAAAAAGAAGGTCCCCCTCCCCAATATTTCCACCTTGCAATAATACCCGTTGATTTGCATTACATATCCTCACCCCCTCCCAAAAAAGATAATGTTCATATGCTTTTATAACCTACGTTTCCCCGGTACCAATCAAGGTGTGGGCCGTGCACTCCAGTGGGGTAATTGAGAAGAGTTTAACGAAGAAACTTCCGACAGAAGTGTAGACAGGGTTGGGGGACATCAACCAGAGCTAACGGGAGCCAACGACATTACCACCCTTAAGCCTGAAGAGGCAACCAGAGGGGCTCCTGGAACCCAGGGGCATACCAAACTCTGAAAATATCGCCAGAAGTGTTAGTTTTGGGAGAAGAAATGTAGCCACTGCCCACCCGTGGCCAGGCAGACAGGAAGCTGAGGGAATCCCTACCCTCTTGCCTTCCCCACCTTCTGCCAGTGCCTCCCGATGGCCAACTCAGCCAGAAACCCATGGGCCAGAGGGTCCACTGATGCAGGAAGCTGAGCCTCCAAGCACTGAGCTGGGTGGGGGAGTGGTGGGAGCCTGTAGGGACCAAGAGGAAGTGTCAGCAATTCCCTTCTGCCCTGGGAACTGGTTTTCTCATGTCAAAGAAGCTTTTCATACAACTTCATTTTTAAGATTCCTTAATATTCGGAATTAATTTAGCCAATCTCCCCATAATTCCCTCAGTCAGTAACCTTGAGATGATTTCTGATTTCCTGCTAGACTAAAATCAGTGCAGTGATCATCTTGATACACATGTCTTTGCAGACATGTCAAATTATTTTCTTAGGCTAGATCCCTAAAAGTTCAATTGGGTCGAAATGAAAAGTGATTTTCAAAGCTTAAGATCTATTGTTCTTAAGTTTGGAGATAGTAAATATCTGTGCGTGGCTAAATTATAAGGGCAGAGCTCTGGCAATTTGGGATAAAAAGGGATAATAAATGAAAGGCGTCACTCAAAGGAAATGCCAAAAAAGAAGAGATAGAGGAGAGAAAGCAGAGCTTTCCCTCCCCAAAGGGGTTTGGGAGTTCCCCCTCCCCAAACACAGTTAAAGGCCTCCCCACTGTATATAATTATGTTCCTGAGTCCACATTTGCAACTACCTTGCAAATCAGTAGGAACTTTCTCTATACATCTGGAGTGTGATACTGCATAAAGGCCTTCCGATTGCTTGTGCTAAAGACCCGAACCATTATAAATTAGACAATCATTTTTCCTGCTGCACGTTTTCCATTTTCTTCTGGTGAACTGAGACTTTCTTCAAGAACCTACTAGTGCAGGGTGTGTAAGGCTGGAAACAAAAACTACTATATGGAGTGGAGAGAAAGCCATTCACTGTTCACCACCCTTGCCATGGGCCTACACTGAGAAGTTAACTTTGAGCCAGGTGAGATAATCAAGTGGTAATCATCTTGGGAAATCTTGAATTCCACAAAACAACAATCTTTTTGACAAACATTCTTTGAACATCGATTTGTTTACTAAGTACATTCCAAAATGCTTAAGTAAATTAAGATGTCTCAAATATGGCTTATTGCTGTGGGCCCCAAAGCCCAACTCTCCCATGATTCCACACAACAAATTCTAATCACTCAGTTATGTACACAGGAGTAGCGTGTTGGACAAGAAGTCATGGCGCCCACTCTCAGAGAGCTCCCCATGATCAAAACCGTTTAGTCCATTCTCCGGCGAGTCTCTTGGAAACCCAGCAAGAGGATAAAGCAAAGAGGAAGCAAAGTTGATCACTCTTCATATGCATACCAACTTTTCTTTGGGCAACAGATTTCCTTGGAGCCCTTAGCAGGGGCCAAAAGAAATGAGGGTATGATTGAGGAGACGATACTCAAACAATTGCAATTGGTAGTTACCCTGATTCCAAGGGATTCAGAGAGGGTATCGGTCAGCTTCGTGGTAGCTTTTGGATTTGATAGCCCTGTATCAGCTGTTTCCTTCTAACTCATGAAAGGAGTTAGACCAGTGACATTTATTTTTCTATAATCTGTACTGAGTTTTACTGCTTATCAACTTAAATAAACAAATGTTTGACATATTCCCGCAAGGACTCTGAACAGCAATCTTATCCACAATACTTGTTATGGCACAAAAATACCAGTGTGATAGTTGTTTCCTAAAACAATCAGCAATGTGAACCTTTAAAAAAATCCTGGGATGTAGAAGGCATTTGGCTCTGGTTGTTGTATAATACTGTTATATTAACAGACTCTTTGGTAGGAACCATCCAGGGACACTGGATATGTCTCCTAACTTTTTGGGTTCTGGTTTCCCCCATGAATTTGAAAATAGTGTCATACGCCTTGCCGGGTCCTCTCCCAGTCTCTACAGCACCCATGTGATCTCTCCTCCCCTCAAAGCTCCCACACAGCCTCCCCTCTCCGCCCTCCGCTTTGACCTCTCTCCCGACCTCACTGAAAAATTAGAAGCATTCAGACAGGAATGCCTTTCTTTAAATCGGCAAACTAGCTGAATCTACAGCCATCCCTTGGCTTTCTTTTCTTCCAGGGGAGGACCGCCCTGCTGCCATCCAGGGCAGCCCTCCCAGCCAGGCTGGAGGCTCTTTCTCTGGCGAGGCCATGCCCCGCGTCCATCCCCACCCCGCATCTCTGCCCAGCGTCCCTCCGTCTCGCTTCCTTTGCAACTGTTCCCATCAGCAGAAAAACTCACTTCAGTATCGCTCGTCTTTACACTCTCCCTTACTACTCACAGGGCGGCCACCTTTCTTGAAAAGGGGGTGCTTACTCTCTTCACTTCTTTCAATCCCACTTACTCTTCACCCCTAAGCAGTCTGACTTCTTTCCCCACTACTCTGTGAAACCTGCCCTTGTCTGGGCCACTGAAAGACAGCCACCGAGTATGGCCATCGTGGGACTCCTCCCAGCCCGCGTTCAACGCCCCTGGCCACATCTTCCTTCTTTTTTTTTTTTTAATTTATTTATTTATTAACATGTAATGTATTACTTGCCCCAGGGTACATGTCTGTGAATCATCAGGCTTACACATTTCACAGCATTTGCCATAGCACATACCCTCCCCAATGTCCATATCCCTACCCCCCCACCTCCCAGCAACCCTTTGTTTCGTGAGTTTAGGAGTCTCTTATGGTTTGTCTCCTTCCCCCCCCCATAACCCCCTGCCCTGCCTCTCAAATTCTTCATATCAGAGCAATCATGTGATAATTGTCTTTCTCTGACTTATTTCGCTTAGCCTAATACCCTCTAGTTCCATCCACGTCGTTGCAAATGCAAGATTTCATTTCTCTTGATGGCTGCATAGTATTCCATTGTGTGTGTGTGTGTGTGTGTGTGTGTGTGTGTGTGTGTGTGTACCATCTCTTATTTATCCATTCATCTGTTGATGGACATCTAGGTTCTTTCCACCACATCTTCCTTCTTGAACACTTTCTTCTACGTGTGCCGTAATACTAGAGTGTCTTGATTTCCTCTCTCTCTCTCTCTCTCACTGCTCCTGCTCTCTCTCACTGCTCCTTCTCTCTCTCTCTCTCTCACTGCTCCTGCTCTCTCTCTCTCTCACTGCTCCTCCTCTCTCTCTCTCTCTCACTGCTCCTCCTCTCTCTCTCTCTCTCACTGTTCCTCCTCTCTCTCTCTCTCTCACTGCTCCTGCTCTCTCTCTCTCTCTCACTGCTCCTTCTCTCTCTCTCTCTCACTGCTCCTGCGCTCTCTCTCTCTCTCTCTCTGTCTCTCGGACTGCTCCTGCTCGCTGTCTCCCCAGTAGGAAATACTGGATGCTGCAGAGTCCTGGGTCTTCTGTTCATCTCTAGTTGCATTTTCCCCTAGATGATCTCATCCGGACCTGAGTTTTAAGTAATCCTTCAGCCCCTGACCCCAGACATCCATCTCTCACCCTGACTTTCCCTGCGTTCCAGGCTCCAGTGTTCACGGAGTCCAGTATATATGGATATATGTTCCATATATCCAGTGTCATACCTGCCACCTCTTCCTGATCTATAATAGTCATCTCTAAATTAACATATTCAACACAGAACCACAATTTGCCTGCCTGCCCAAGTCATCTTTAATAGTATCATACGCCTGGCCTTGAATTGGTAACATTCCTCGTACTCAACCCAAAGTGAGTACTGTTGGATCTGCCCCCAAAATAGAATGTGTCTGCCTTTCTCCGTGCTTACGCCCAGTCGGCTTCCATCCACCATTTTCTCTGAACTGCGAGAGCATAACACAGGCGACGTTATTGTTCTCTCTCCAAAACAGAGTGATAGTTTTTTAAAAAGATTTTATTTATTTCAGAGAGAGACTGCACAAGTGGGGGACACAGGCCAAGGGAGAGGGAGAAGCAGACTCCCTGCTGAGCAGAGAGCCCGATGCGGGGCTCGATCCCAGGACCCTGAAATCATGACCTGAGCCGAAGGTGGATGCTTAACCGACTGAGCCACCCAGGCACCCCTGAAGTGATATTTTCTTAAAACCTAAATGATAATCAAATAATACCACTCCCCCTACTTAAACTCCTTCAGTAGCTTCTCTTTTATTTTAGAATAATGTCCAAATTTCTTACTTTCACCTACAAGACCCTCATGCTCTGGCCCTCCTTGCCTGTCTGCCTTTTATCTCAGATGATCCTCTCTCTCCCTCATTTCCTTCTAAACTCCCTCTTCTTTCCAGCCCTCCAATCTGCCAAACTCTTCTTCCTCTTTCTCCTGGAAAACCCCAGCTCTTAGCACGGCTACCTGCTGCTCCAACCTTCAGGTTCCAGCTCAAAAGTCACCTTCTAGAGGTCATCTCTGACCTCCAGCCCCCCACATCCCTCTCCAGGAACCTTACCATAGCTGAGGCGGTCACCATCTATTAGCATTTCTGTCTTTCCCCCCACTGGCAGGTAAGTTCCTGGAAAGCAGCTTTTTTTTTTTTTTCTCCATCCCTAGCACCTGGAATATTCCTAGCTAAATAGCTCTTTGGTTTAATTAATTAAAGAACACCATCAACAGAAAGTTTTGGAATGAATCAAAAAGTGTTGTTTCATCTATCATGACTTTATTTCCAGACAGACATTTGGACTCTCAGGTACCTGTAATTTCAGTTTGAGCCATTAATTCCCTTAAGTGGAAGAGATTTTTTAATAGTTTAGCTTCATTGTTTGAAAAATGGGTAAAAAGCACTCATGGTGTGAGGGTTTGTTCATTAATGTTGTCAAGTCGTTCTCTGCTTTGAATACGAAATACCAGGCAGAGTTCCTTCCTATGAACCTTTGGGGCTGAGGGGTAGGATCAAAACTCTCCCCCTTTGGTTCATTCTACAGACCATGAGTTTAGATCACTGGCCCAGCGAGATCAGGGAGCCTGAGATTTGTGAACTGTCCCCTTAGAATAAACACAGACTCATCAGGATTGTGTCCTTTCGAGTCTCCTAAGTATGTGTTGGGTTCTCAGCTTCCTTCACACCCTTCTTTGGCTCCAGCTGCGGCTCCTGTGTAGCTCAGAGCAGCCCCCGGCCCGCGGCCCCCTGCTGCTGGGGACACCCAGGCACTGAAGCGGGAATGGCTGGCTTGCGGGGTCATGAATGCCAGCCCGCCAGGCAGAGCCTCGGGGACATGGCAGGCTGCCGGGCTCCTGCCATCGCTAGTCTGCTCTAGCTGACCTGCAGCTCTGTGCCGCTGTGACGTTTCCTCCACTCGCCACTGAAAGTGGCCATTCCCCAGCACACAGAAATACTCCTCAGGTCTGGAAGTTTCCAAATGTCTTTCCAAGTGAGAAATGTACAAAAAAGTCATCAGTGGGGGTAGCGGGTGAGCAGTGGGTGGGATCAGGATACTAATCCCACCTGTAATACCTGAGTGAGTCATCCTCTAAAGGTGTAAATGATTGCCCTGTGGAATAGGGGATGTACTGGTGGGCCCCACAAGGGCTTGATGGCAGAAACCCTACTGGACTTGTAAACAAAGCTACATCAATCCCATCACATTGGGGAAGGTGTCACGGCCGCGGTGTTTATTGGTAAGAGTAGGCTTCCTGTTGGAACAGCCGATTTCCAAACCTCAGTGGCGTAATACCATAAAGGTTTATTTATTCCGTATGTCACAATCCAAGCAGGTCAGGTGGGATTGCCCCACACAGTCCTTCAAGGACCCAGGCTCCTTCCTAATGCAGGGATTCTTAACCTGGAGTCCACAGTCCCCAAAAGGCTGGACAGAATTCAAGAGGGTCTGTGAACCGGGAGTGGGGAAAAAAGTGTATTTTCATTGTCATTAACCTCTTAACTATAATTCAGCATCTCCTGCAGTTACAATTGATAGCATCGAAACACAGTATTAGCGCCACCTGTGACTTTATTACCAATAGAAAGCATTGATAGTTTCATATCATGTTCTAATTTTAGCAGATATCATGAAATATCATTTAGGCTTAACACAACTTTGAAATTATGATAGTTATTGGACTCACTTCGAGACCTTGTTAGTCAATATGTTCATTAAAGAGTACTAATCATATCACGGAATATTTCTAATATTTGGATAACTATTTCAGTATGCTTGCTCTTCTTTATATGTCTCTGTGATTTATTGTAAATGTTAAAAAATGCCAGTTTCCGTAGGTCTCGTGTGAAACTGCCAGAAGGGCTCAGAGCAAACAAAAGCTTAAAACCTCTGATCAAGTGAGTCCCCCGAGTGCTCGAGTGTCCTCTGCATCCAGTCCTGGGCTGGAATGGCACTGCCAAGTTGTTTAGGGACAAGTCTTGAATATCTGTCACTTCTGCCCACATGCCGTTCGTCCTAAGTCAGTCGCACATCCCAACCTGACCTCGAGGGAGGCTGGGAAATGAGGTCTAGATGTGTGTTCACCATAAAAAGGAAACGGGGCTCGGGGAGCTCACAGAAATGACCGTCACCAGACCTATGGGAATAATCAGCAAAGCGGCGGCATCCCAAGGACAAGGGCCCTCCCTGGAGAAAACTAATCTCCTGTCAAATTCATTTCAGGAAGTATAATCATAATAATACCATAACAACGACCACTGGTTGGATAATTACTCCTGTCGGTGTTGTGCTAAAGGATCCACTTTCATGACCTCATTTAATCCCATAATATCCCTCGGAGACAGCTACTGATATTGTTCCTACTTAGTAAGTAAAGGAGCCAAGGACTTGAGAGAGTTTAGTCCAAAATCAGTGCTCTCAGGGGCGCCTGGGTGGCTCAGTGGTTGAGCGTCTGCAGTCGGCTCAGGTCATGATCCCAGGGTCCTGGGGCCATGATCTGAGCCAGAGGCAGATGCTTAATCGACTAAGCTATCCAGGTGCCCAAGTTGTCCCTTTTTTTTTTCTTCCTTTCTTCCTTCCCTTCTTTCTTTCTTTCTTTTTTTTTTTTTTTGTTAAGATTTTATTTATTTGACACAGAGAGAGATCACAAGTAGTCAGAGAGTCAGGCAGAGAGAGAGGGGGAAGCAGGCTCCCCGCCGAGCAAAGAACCCAATGAGGGGCTCGATCCCAGGACCCTGAAATCATGACCTGAACCGAAGGCAGAGGCTTAACCCGCTGAACCACCCAGAAGCCCCAGATTGTTCCTTTTCTAACAAAGGAGGAAAAAATTATTTGGGATGACAGAAAATACTGATGGAGTAGTTTTCGTTTTAATGTAACTTTCTCCTATTTACAGAATTCTATGAAGGTGATGTTCAAATGCCTCTGGAAGAACTGCGGGAAGGTGCTGAGCACCGCGGCAGGGATCCAGAAGCACATACGGACCATTCATCTCGGGTAAGGCAGCCCTCCCCTTGGGGCTTGGTGTGGCCTCCAAGAGCTCCATCGAGGGCCACCCGCACTCAGAAATTACACAGGAGTAGAGAATGGGCTTGCTTGATCTTCCTAGTCCCTGTGGAGATGGCCACTCCAATCACACAGGCCGACAAGACACCATGGCAAGAATGTGGATTTAACCTTGCAAACCTCCTCAGTTTACTTGCTAAGTGACCTTAGGCAAGTCACTGCTCTGGGCCTCTGTGCCCTCTAACAATGAGACCAATAGTAATATCAACCCTGTGTAAGGGTCAAATAGAAAATGTATGTGAGAGTGATCAGAAAAATATAAAACACTAGGGTACGGTGGGTTCCTTGGAGCCCCTGAAATTGTCAAATTAAATACGCATTTTTTTTTCCCCAATACAGAGTATTCGTGACTTTGAGCCTCAGAAGCATATATATGGCCTCAAAAGGGCTTAAGAACCACTGGGTCAATCAGTGCCGTGGTTTCTACTCTTATGCTAGCTGATGAGTTGGCTCCAGCATTTTCTGTCGCTCAACAAGCCCTTTATTTGTACACTCTATGCTTTTCCCTGTGTTACGTAAAAACCCTTCTAAGGAAAGAGAATACAAAGTTTCCCGCAGTGGTGATGGGGGGGTCACACCAGAGGGGCAGTGGAGGTGCAGCAGCCTTGTCCTTTAGTCTCTGGGTCTCTCCTGCCCAGGGACATCAGATGTAGAAGGACCTGGGGAGGCTGTACGGCACAGCCAGTGTGTATAAGGCAAATCCAGACACGTGACCGAGTCCCCAGATGCTTGGACAAGAGTCCTTTCAACAAGATGATGTCGAGAAATAAACACTACAGTCACCCTGCCCAGCGAGGAATAAATTTAGGAAATGCATCATCCATACAAAAGTGGTATAAAAAGAAAACGAAAATGAGTTCTAAGGTGACCGTGGGGTTCTGTGCAGGTGGGCTCCTTCAAGGAGTGTGGAGAGAAGCAGGGATCTAGCACACTTCCCCTTGTGCTGAGGTTTAGGGACACAGCCAGACCCTTCCAGAGTATAGCGCGCAGAAGGTTCCGGAGCGCTGTGGGCGTGGGGCAGCAAGCCTAGGCTTCTGCTCCCCTCGCCAGAGGGGCTGTCTCCCTTCACGCTCCAAGAAACACCACGCCGAAACACTGTAGGGCAGAATGCCCGCAGTCCTGTTCCCTGAGGTCTCCAGGGAAGGAAATCCTACAGTGTCTCCCCTCAAACCTCATTGTCAGGACGACTAGTAATGTAAATAGCTCAGAGTTATTTAAAGGTTTCAGAAAAAAACTTCCCGAAGCTATAATCAGGAGCGAGGGTATTTGTTTTAAAGTCCATCTGCCCAGAAAACTGAATCCTATTGAGTACCTCGGAGAAGCCTGCCGCAGCTTTGTATTTATAGACGGTAAGTGGCACCTCACAATTTGTCTTCGAGCTCCTGGGCTGCTCGCACGGTGGGTAAAATTCAAAACGCAGCCGCTATTATTGGCTTCCCTAGGATTCCCTTTTTTACACTGTGCTCTTAAAATTGCCTTGGTGACTGACTTAGGGTTCCCAACCCGGCCAGCCGCTTCCCCGGGGGTGGGCCTGGTTTAGCAGAGCTCCGAGGCCCGTCTGTGTGTATCCGAAGCCAGAGGCCTCGGCTCTCTCACAGGCTGGGAGAGGGAAATCAGCTTTGCTCTCATCCATGAGCTCATTTATGTGATGTAAGATGATGGAACACTTTAAATGGATGTTGGCTGGTGGGGAGTGAAGGGGAGCATACCAAAGCCCCCCTCAAAAAATATGTATCACATCTGATACGGCTGCAGTGCACACCAAAAGTATAAAAAATACACTGCTTTTCTCCTCAATGTCACTGCCCTCTTGTACAGCAGGGGCTGATCCTGATTTAGCCCCGTGTGGGACACACGATTTCCCCTAGGCCTGTGTGTCTATTAGTAGCACTCAGCCGCCTAGAGCAACTCGGCCTGCCCTTTTCTGGAAAGGAAGTGGAGACAGGAATAGAACAGGGGCACATTCTCGGGCCCCCTCTCTGGGGTCTTTAATGGTATGCTTGTCAGAGAGCCAACCCCTGCCAGACCTGGTTCATAGGGACACCTCCCCAGACGCCTGGGCCTAAGAGCTCGGGGGACACGGCCAGGAGGAGCCGCGGATTTCACCAGACAGAAAGGCCAAGGACAGGGGGAGACTTTTATTTGAGGTTCTCTAGAGGGCTTGGAAGTTGGGGGGTGGAGTTTTTTCAAGTGAGTGATCTACTGTTGCCGGATGTGAAATCTGAAGGGAGATGTACAGAGACCGTCCTATAAAACCAGGTTGCTTTAAAAAACAAAAACAAAAAAGCAGGTTGCTAGATGTGCACCACTTCTCTAGAAATTAACAAATTGAATAAATCTGTTCTAAGGTGGTGGCCAGGGGCACCTGGGTGGCTCAGTCGGTTAAGCCTCTGCCTTCGGCTCAGGTCATGATCCCAGGGTCCTGGGATGGAGCCCCACATCGGGCTCTCTGCTCAGCGGGGAGCCTGCTTCTCCCTCTGCCTCTGCCCCTCCCACCCCGCTCGTTCGCACTCTCTCTCTCTCTCTCCCTCAAATAAATAAATAAAATCTTAGGGGAAAAAAAACAGAAATAAGAAAAAGTCATCTAAAGAAAACAATTTTTTTTAAAAATAAGGTGATGGACAGTTATTTTATTTTATTCAAAACTTTGTGATACCTGGGTGGCTCAGTGGGTTGGGCCTCTGCCTTCGGCTCAGGTCATGATCCCAGGGTCCTGGGATCGAATTCCGCACCAGGCTCCTTGCTCAGCGGGGAGCCTGCTTCTTCCTCTGCCTGCTGTTCTCTGCTTGTGGTAGCTCTCTTGCTCTCTCTCTCTGACAAATGAATACATAAAATCTTTAAAAAAAAAAAAAAAACTTTGAGTAAACAAAACAATTGCCTATGTCTCAGGGAGAACTTCTAAAGCACCAAGAAGATATTACTCTGGGTGATGGTAAAAATTGAAGCCTTCTAACTTCACCTTTAATTCAATAAACACTCAGCGCTTCCTATGCGTGAGGCGCACTTCTACACCCTGTGTATTTATTTGCTTAATCCTCACAATAAGCAGGCACTACAATTATCCCCACGTCATCAGTGACGAGTCCGACGCACTGGGCCGTGGAGGCTGCCCAGTAACACTCACAGCTGGAAAGTGGGCAGGATTCGAACCCGGGAAATCCAACTCCGGGATTAATGCTGATAAGCACTGTGCTACAAGGACCTCCGCTTCATCCGTTCAACCTGTAATAGGCACCTACCTTGTGCCAGATACATCGTTATGTGTGGAGGGACACAGAACAAACAACAGGTAGCCCTGGAGAATCCCAGTCTTAGGGAGGTGACGAGCGTTTAAAAAAAAAATTACAGAAACATGCCAAATAATTAAGTGAATTAAATAGAATGAATACACTTCAAAGGGAGCACAGAGGACCTAGCAGTGAGGCATTACGTCCTGACTCCCAACCTTCAAAATACATCCCAGATTGGACTTCTGGTCACTTCCATCGCCGGCCCCCCCGGCCCAGACACTGCCAATGGTCATCTGGATGATCACTGACCAAGTCTCCTTGCCAGCCTCCCGCTCTTGCCCTCTGTCCTCTGTCTTCCAGACACTCGCCAGAGTGATCCTAAAGCACCTCAGATGCCCCACAAGCCCCCTGGCTTCCATCGCACTGAGAATAACATGCAGAGCCATTCCGTGGCCTACACAGCCCTGTACCATCTTGCCTCTGACAGAGGCGCCATCTTGCCTCTGTCTCTCTTCTCTCCTGGCGCACCGAGCACCAGCCACAGGCCTCTCTGGGTGGCGAACCTGCCCAGCCCGGAGCGGCGTGCTGCTCTTGGCTGCGCCATCTTCCCGCACAACCTGGTGCAGGTTCTTCCCTCAC
Organism: Nasua narica; assembly: GCA_028533885.1. Taxonomy (NCBI): domain Eukaryota; kingdom Metazoa; phylum Chordata; class Mammalia; order Carnivora; family Procyonidae; genus Nasua; species Nasua narica. The sequence continues at coordinate 120,933,248 of CM052798.1, read as the reverse complement.
ATCGTCGCTCAGGCCCCTGCCCACACGTCACCTCTTCAGAGAGACCTACTCTGAACACTCTCTTTAAAATAAAGGCCTTCCCTTCATCAATTCCCCTGCAAAAGGACGCTAAATCTGCTTAGTTTTTCTCTCTGTTTTCTATCGTTAGATATCTAGTTTTTCTATCGTTAGATATCTAATTTTTCTATCATTACTATAATGCATATATTAATATGCATTTCTTTATGGGATCCATATCTGCCTCCCCCATTAGAATGTCAGTACCATCAGGTAATAGTCTGTGCTTCGTTCACCATATCAGAAGACCCTAAAAAGTGCCCGAACATCATAGATTCTCAATAAATTGTTATTGAATAATTGATTAATGATTGGTTGATTGGATAAATTGTTTGAAGAGGTCAAGGAAGGCTTCCCTGGAAGTGGACAGTTGAGTGTTGCGGGCTAAGTCAGCGTTTGCCAGACAGACAAGACCAGGGAAAAGCATTCCAGACAGAGGGAATAGCGAGTGCAAGATTTCGAGGCAAGAAAGCGTACTGGGTTGGTGGTAATCGTGTGCCCTCTTCTGCCCTAGGCGTGTTGGGGACTCCGACTACAGTGATGGCGAAGAGGACTTTTACTACACTGAGATCAAGCTCAACACAGACTCAGTGGCAGACGGACTGAGCAGCCTGGCCCCGGTGTCACCGTCTCAGCCCCTGGCTTCGCCTCCCACTTACCCCATCCCAGATTCAAGCCGAACAGAGACTCCTTGTGCCAAAACTGAGACTAAACTGATGACACCCTTGAGCCGCTCAGCTCCCACCACCCTCTACCTCGTGCACACCGACCATGCTTACCAGGTGACGGGCGAAGGACCGTGAAAGTCAAGTTTGACCCCCAACCAAAAGCAGTAGCGTTCTGCCATGTGAGGAAAGGGTTACCCAGTGGAAAAACAGCATCACACGAGTAGCCCAATAGCCGAGTTCGTTTTTTCTTTTTCTCCTTTGAAAACCCAGATCTCACAGAGATGGGACCCTGTGGGCTCTTGGATTCCCTGATATTGACTGAAGATCCAATCCCTTAAATGTTGTCATAGGATTAAAATCCTTCCTATTGTAAAGATCTCAGAAGGGTGCCTGGCACACCATATAAGTATCTGTTAAACAAAAAATAAAATAAATGAAAAAGTGAGCACTGAAAAGCTTTGGCACAATGATAAAATCGCCCTATGCCCCAAATCTGGGACTTCATACCCTGCCTTCTGAATTGGTAACCAAGCCTCACAGATCAGAGAGGCGATTACAGTGTTCTTCAAATCAACAGCGTCAGCATCACCTGTTAGAAATATAAATTCTTGGGGCCGCCCCAGATCTGCCCAGCAGAAGCAGGCCTGCTTCACTGGAAAGTCTGATAAGACCTTACAGAGAAACCCTGCAAAGCTCCTTTGTCCCCTCAGCAATTACCAACTCTTGTAAACGTTGATTTGTTTTAAGGACATTTCAAAACATTCAAGTTTTAAGAAAACATTTTTTGCCATAATTCTTAACTACTTTGTACAACTTGAAAAAAAATCTCCTGTCCATATTTGTAATTATGTTTACCCACCCTGGCTTTATAAACACTTTCCACGTAACTGAATAGTTTTCAGTTACATCGAAGCACCAAAGTTTTTTTAATCATTCTCTGACTGTTAGGCATCCACTCTTTAGTCTCTCCATTTCCTTCCACTATCATTAATAACTCTACTACACACACCTCTGTGCCAGTAGCTTTTTTTTTTCCCTTTTAAATTCCCAGAAGAGTAATTACTGAGTCAGAGGATATAACATGAACAGCTTATGGCTCTTGCTAGGGATTTGCCAAAATATTTTCCAGCAATGCCAGTTATAAAACCGCATTCACCAGCAGCTACATCTATAATTAGATGTAGAAACCTGTAGAAGAAACATCCAGCCACTTATTCAGTAGACTTACAGTCAAGAGCCATGGAATAGAGCTAATTATTAAATTAGTTGAGGCAATAAATTTCATTCCTGACTCTTGTTATGTTGGTCGAAAAGAATAATTAATTTCTTTGTTCTTGTTTGTCAGTGTTGCATTTAAAAACAGGGGCTCGAAATCATGGGCCTGAACCAATTTCAACTATGTGGCTCACCTCTGTGAGAGTTGGAACACACAGTAGGTGATCTAAAAGCTCCTTTCCAAACCATGTATTCACAATATTGGGATTGTTCTACTTAGAGACATTATAAGTGATCAGCATCGAACATGTTAAAAACACAAGCAAATGAAGAAAATTCATCCCCTGATCCCAACAAAAAGAAGCCTTTGGTTAATATTTTTTATATGTCTTTCAAGACTTTGTTCTATGTATGCATACTCATTTTTAAAAGGGGGGGCGTGGAATTTATCGTAGTACTGTTTTTCTTGTGCTTTGTTTTTGCCACTTAATATATCATGAACATTTTCCCTTGCCAATGAGTGTTCTTCAACGACCTCAGGCTCTGTGGATGTATCATGATTTATTTACCCACTTCTCTATGATTGGACATTTGCATTTCCAGTTTTTTGTACCTAATCTATAGTTCTGCAATGAACATCCTTGTATCCATTTCCTTAAAATGAATTCTAGAAGTGGCATAGCTAATATACAGAATACTAAGAATTTTGATATATATTGCGAAACTGCCCTCCCCAAGTATTGTACCAACGTACCCACACGGCATCTCTGTATAAGATTGTTTCTTTCCTAATTTGATAGTGAAGCATTGTGTTTTACACACAAATATGTCCTAAAATAGGTATACGTATGTATAATAAAATTTCTTTTCAGAAACCATCAAAAACCTGCTTTTATTCCTTAGATAGCTTGCTGAGATACATAAATAGTTTCTAGCTATTCTCTTGGACTATGTTTAATCTCCCGTTGGATAATTAGTCTAAGTTATTAATCCAGCTGAAACCATTTTCAGGGCCCTACTTAGCTTAGGACTGCGAGGAGAAATGTCGTTTTACACCGATGTTCTCTGTTTTCTGTGGAACAGGCCACGCCCCCTGTGACCATTCCAGGATCAGCCAAGTTCACCCCCAACGGCAGCAGCTTCAGCATTTCTTGGCAGTCCCCTCCGGTTACCTTCACGGGCATTCCTGTAAGTAGAAAAACAAAAAGCCAGAAATCTGGTCAACACTGCATGTAAATTTAGAGAACAAATTATAAAAACATGCAAGAAAAAGACAAAACTCAGAATGCCAGAAGTACTCTATTACTTAAGTGATACTTGTAAACTCTCAAGGACGCGCATTTCGCGGTCCAGCCCCGCCCAGCTTGTCTGTGGAAAAGGTGTTATGAGGGGCATTTGAGAAAACTGGGGAGTTGCAGCCGCTGATAAACAACTTTTGTTAAAAATGTGTCAAGATTTTTTGTGCCGGTGGTGTCTTTGTATGTTTCCAAAAGGCTGTATAGAATGAATAGCTGAACTCAGATGCTGAACGTAAAAGAAAAGGACCCTGTACATAAATGATATTTATTGTTATGAGTAATTTGATAAAATTTATGACTTTGAAATTATTGTTTGTGGGTATGTCATTTTGAAAGGTTCAAAAAAAAAAAAAAACCCCACAAATTGAAATCATTTTTTTTCTTCCAAAGCTTCAGTAATCCATGCTGATAGGTACTCTGAAAATAAGAGTGCTAAACTATGCAGTCAGGTTGGAGTGGTATATAAGAATTGATTCGACATGGTAAATGATTGTTGTCTGATAAATCACCATGAATTAACTTGATGTCTAACCATTCATTTAAAAATATATTGGGTCTTTTGCAGCTTATCACAGGATATCCATGGACCTACACACTGTCGATGCCCACAGTGGTTTATAACTCCTGATAAGGTTCACAAAGTGGCTTATCATAACAGACATTAACCCTATTCTCTCCTCTCCACCTCTCTCCCCAAGGACCTCACAAAAGCCTCTTATTGTCAACCAGTGGCAACTTCCAGAGGTTTCCAGAAAATACTAAGGCCTCCTACAGCACTGATAAAAATGAAAGCACCTCAATTATGCTGCACTCTGTCGATGAATACTTATTAAATTCCCTAGGAGAGCAGCCAACAATAAAAAGCATCCCACTGGCAGCAATTTGGGAATGTGTAGCTTCCAGAAAATACTCCTGGAATTTGGTTTTTAAATAACAATGGAGGATCTAAAGTAATTAATGAGAGTCACCTGCTTCGTCAAATACTAGTAACAGCTGGCCACTCTAAAAGAACAAGAATGCAAGGAGGGATCTTGTTAGTAGACATTAAAAGAGAGCACGTAGGTATCAGTTTTGCTGCTGGCAAGAACAATGATCAGCTGAGGAGGGTGTCAGAGGTTAACCATCAGTCCTTTGGGGGACTTCGATTTATTTATTTTTTTGATAGACATAAAAAGACCTGGAGTGGCTCTCATATCACATTCAAAACAAGCCCTCTAACCTAGAAAGGTAGCTACAATTACAGAACTGTAGAGACCCACTATTCTGAATCCTGTAAATTCCTGACTTTGACTTGAGAGTTTTCGAGAGCATACACCGTATTTCTCACCTGGAGTACAAACAAGTGTAGCGTTTGGCTGGAACAGCCCAGGTGAGACTTCTTTTCAGATTACCCCCATGACCAATCAAAATGGAATTTCTTTTCTCTTGCTTTATTAGTTAAATCATCTCCTTCTGACGTGCAGGGAAATCACCGAGTGGTGTATGACTACGTGTCCTCTAACATTCTTAAATGTTTTACCCAGTAAGATACTAGCCAGGATACTTTTGACTGCTTGTTTTCCAGGAGCAAGATTTTAACACTCTTCTCTGGACACTGTGCATATCTCTACCCTCATCTCAGTGCCCTAGATTGTTCGAAGTCCCTAATTTCATTGGTTCCCAGGGACGGTCTAGACCAGAGCTTAGACAGAAAGTATGCAGAGTGGCTGGGTTAACTAGGTATCCCACTAAAATCTTACTTGCACCTCTAATGTCTTCTTTCACCATGGAATTCGCAATCTATCTGGTTGTGTCATGTTTCAGCCAACACTTTAGACTGTTTTAGCTGCCATTCCTTTTTCAAACTAAAGAGACGGGAAGGGGATACTATTTTCCCAGGCTTTGTTTTACCCTAGAGAGAAGCCTCACTATTAAAAATGTTCTTTATGTTACATAAAGATGTCTATCGAGGCTTAAAAAAAAAAACGTAGGTGCTTATTGTTGGTCTCCTTCTAGTGGGGACTGGATCTTACCATCCCACGCCACAGAAGCATAGGATTGGTACACGTCCACGTCCACTGACTGGTGCCCATGACTATCCCCGAGTTCTCAGAAATGCTGTCCCCGCCCCTAGGAGACGGGGAGCCAGGTGGAATCTAAGAGCATATGAATTCCTACCTTCTAAACTAGTGTAATAGGGTTTTCAGACAGAAGCTCTAAACATTTTAAATTATAATGAATTAGTGCAGTACTCAACTATATCCAGTGGAAGAACAAAGCATTTCCCATTTTATAAAATGCTCTTTAAAGACCACGTGTCTCTTTGTACTCCAAAGCAAATACCCTGAGGTTGTCAACCCCATTTAAGGTTTGCCTTTTCCCCCCCACATCTTGGAGACCTGGCATTGAAGAGGGGATGCTTTTATATGCTTCCTAGAGAATGGAAATAATCTCCTTCAGGGAAATTCCAAGGTTTGCAGGATTTTATTTATTCATTTGCCTACACAACATTTCCTGAACATCGGGCTTTAATAAGTTCCCTGGGTGAGATATCTTCCCAGAGGTGTGGGGCGGAGACGGCTGTTCCGCATAGCCCCTTCGGCAGAGCTACAAATGTGACTGGGGTGCAGTCTTTTCTAGCCAGAGGCTGTAGACATAGGGGTAGGGAGAAGACCCTCATTAATTACAGCATTCTTTGAGCTGTTTTTCCCGAATGACCGCACCTTTTCTTCTGATTATCTACATTTTTTTTCCTCTGTCTTCTCATGACAGAAAGCGGAGAGTTCTTGACCCCGTATGAGTCTGCTCATACTGGCATCACAGAATATCATAGACTGGATGACTTTAAACAACCAAAATGTATTTCCTCACAGTTCTGGAGGCTAGAAGTCCCAGATCAAGGTGCTGGCTAGTTCCTGGTGACAGCTCTTTCCACGGCTTGTAGAGGGCCACCTTCTCACTGTGTCCTTATATGGCCTTTTCTGTCGGTGGAGGTGGGGGAAGGGATGCAAGGGGGGTGGAGAGAGAGGCCTTGGGTGCCTCTTCTTAGAAGGACACGAATCCTATTGGATCAGGGTCCCAGCCTTTTGACTTCATTTATCCTTAATTCCTTCTTTAAAGGCCCCATATCCAAATATAACCACACTAAGGATGAAAGCATGGATATATGAACTTGGGGAGAGGGAGGGGATACAAACATGCCTTCTGTAAGGAGCCCACACAACCAAGAGTGAGTCAACCTGCCATCCATGGGCTATTCCAGGAGGGCATCAGCCTGGAGCGAGGGTCTCCAATCCTAAAATAGCGTGCCTAATGATCAGACCTTTAGCGGTTTGGTTTTTTTTAACACCTTGAGGGAGGACTCAGAATAACACCTCATAAGAGGTTACAGCCAACTGGGTGTGGTGCATGAACAATAAATCTTGGAACGCTGAAAAAATAAAATTAAATTTAAAAAAAAAGAAAAAGAGGTTACAGCCAAGACAAGGAACATTGGCTTTTCCATTTGAGAGAAAGAAAATCCCAAAGAAAAGAAATTTCCCCAACGTAGTTACAGAGGAACCCAACAGTTTTATGACTGCACTGGTGAGAGGCTCAGATGTGAATCCCGACTCTGGCATTGACGAACTGTGCTGTCTGACCGGTCACATGACCTCTCTTGAGCAATGCCTTCAACTTTAAACCACCCCATGGAGTTGTATTTTTTTTTTTAAGATTTTATTTATTTGACAGAGAGCACAAGTAGGCAGAGAGGCAGGCAGAGAGAGAGGGAGAAGCAGGATGCCTGCTGAGCAGAGAGCCCGATGCGGGGCTTGATCCCAGGACCCTGAGATCCCGACCTGAGTGGAAGGCAGACGGCACTCCCCCCATGGAGTTGTATCATTGAGCCCAGTGCCTGGCACTGGCTAACATTATGGAACATTCACTATCCTGCTGCCTGTGATGTGTCCCATTGGTGTAATACAGCTGTGAGAAGAAGTGTCCTCTCCCTATTTGAGACTGACTGATACCACCCATACCTACCCAACATGGGGGAGAAATGAGCCACGATTTTTGCAGACTAGAGTTCTTTAAACTCTTCTGAGGTCACACCTAATCAGCAGAAAAATGAGAGGCGCGCAGAGGCCTGTGTGCTCCCCAGGCTGAGTGTGAGCCTCCACTACTGTGTGAGCTGTGCCATTCACGGCGAGGAGGCCGGGAATCGTTCTCCTGAAGCCCGGAGGACCCCAACACCCCCGCCCCGATTTAGACCCGCAGGGGCTGCCCCACGACCTCCACCAAAGCCCATGTCAGGAGCTGAGTCCTTAAGGACAGAAGAAAAACTGTTCTCTGGGGAAAAGATAAAATGGAGATTATACTTTTTTAAAAAAAAAAAACTTTAAATTTATCAATTTCTTTTTATTTAGGAAAAATACCATATAGTGCTCTCTATGCTTTATAGAACATGCCCCAAAATAGAACTTAGAAATAGTTAAGATAGAAAACTAAAAAGACTTTCGAAAAATGAATAAAGATTGAAATGGGGAGACCGCTGGGAGAGAAAGAGCCAACATCGTGCTGTGCGGGGCTTTATGTTAGGGCCCGCCGTATTTCCATCGGCTCCGGGGCAGGATGATGGAGGAGCGGCAAGAGCAGCGCCTTGCAGTCGTTCGGAACTAGTTCCGAGGTCAGCTGCTATCGGACAGCCCGTGTTCAAGTATTGGCCCCAACACCGACCGTGCGGCAACGAACTGAACTTCTCCACTCCCTTGCCGAGGACGTGGACGTGACGGCACGTGGACTTGACGGCACGACGACTTACCCCAGGGTCGCGGTGGAGAGGAAGGCAGCCAGCTCTCCAAGGCACTTTAAGGAGCCCTCGGTCAATTACTGCTACGGCTACTTAGAGCTCCGGGATGTTCTGCAGGCCACCTCCTGGCTCGCTGTCTTCTTATCTACACAATGCAGATAACAGCACTTCGCTGGCAGGGATTTTGTGAGGATTAAAAGAAACGGTACCTAGGGGCGCCTGGGTGGCTCAGTTGGTTAAGCGACTGCCTTCAGCTCAGGTCATGATCCTGGAGTCCGGGGATCAAGTCCCACATCGGGCTCCCTGCTCAGCAGGGAGTCTGCTTCTCTCTCTGACCCTCTGACCTCTCTCTCTCTCTCTCTCTCTCTCTCAAATAAATAAATAAAATTAAAAAAAAAAAAAAAAGAAACGGTACCTAAAGGAGTAGCCTGCCTCTCACATTTGGGAGCTCTACATAAGTGTCGGTTCCCACGCCAGCTACTCCCTTCCCTCCCCCACCCTCAGCCCCTGCTAAAATAAAAAGCTTTCCACCATGATGGTCTTGCTATTCAAAGTCTCAGGGAAAGCTCACGAGTTAGGTCGTATGGGTCCTCACACAGAACCGAGCCACAGCCCATGTGTCAGGCGGGTCCCGGCTTCTGCTGCATTGCGCCCCATAAAGCCCCGGTCTGGGGGGAGTGGGAGGGGCTGCTGCTGGACAGAACTGCGCACGCACGCAGGCCCTGAGCTCCCGCGTTAAGCAAGCCACGAGCAGGAATAAAGACCGCAGTCAGGGGTTAGTGGCCAAACGGTGTCTTTGGCATTTTCAAAAGCCTGGTCGTCACTCCTTCCCCACCGCAACCACATCACCAGCTTTCCCATTTCCGTAAGTGGCATCCCTCCAGCTGCTTGGGCCCGAAGCTAGGATTCACCCTTGACTCCTCTTGATTCACCCCTGATTCTTCTCAAGATTTGTCTTCCTTTTTTCCCATCCTCCAGTGAGTCCCAGACTCCACCTGATTCTGCCAGGAATCCAGCCCCTTCTAACCACTGCTGCCACGCCCTCGTCTAAAGCACCAGTACTTCCCCTGTCCCCCCAGATAGTGCAGGGCTCTTATCTTGGCTGCAGGGCTCCTCTCCAGGCTGTCTCCAAGTCATTCTCAAAGGAGCCATAGGGATCTTTTTAAAGCATTAATCAAGGACGCCTGGGTGGCTCAGTCGGTTAAGCCTCTGCTTTCAACCCAGGTCATGATCCCAGGATCCTGGGATGGAGTCCCGCATCGGGCTCCTTGCTCGGCAGGGAGCCTGCTGCTCCCTCTGCTTGTGCTCTCGCTTGCTCTCTCTCTCTCTCTGACAAATAAATAAAATCTTTAAAAAAATTTTTTAAAAAAAAGCATTAGTCAGATGTCTTGCTTTCTTAAAATTTCTTAAAATCTCCAATGGCTTCCCTGGCACTTAGAGTAACATTCAATTCAGATTCCTCAGTCACAGCCAGGAAGCATGACCTGAATGCACCACCTCCGGTCCTCCTACCCCAGCATCCACGCAGTGTCTTCTGGCCCCATTGGCACTCTGCACCTAGGGGGCACCTTGTCATTGCTCCCCCTTTCTCCAGAGGGCCCTGAAATAAAAGGCAACCTCTCGGGAGGCCTTCTCTCACCGCCCTAAATAAGTAAATGTCCTCTCCCCTAATGAGGCTTTTTCTATTGACCTCTTTTATTTTCTCTATGCACTTATCACTAAAATGGTCTTACTTGTTTGTATTTATTGTCTGTCCCCACTAGAATGTATGCTCCCTGAGGACAGAGACTTGGCACTGTTCACAGCTAGGTACCCACATTCTAGAAGGGTGCCTGGTACATAGTAAGAACTTCATAAATATTTGCTGAATGAAGAGTGCCCTCGTGGCCCTTTTGCACAATTTAGAACCTTCCACATTATTACCAGCTAATGGAAGTAGGGTCACTGCCATGTCAACTAAACTTTTCCTAGTCATGTCACTAAATAAGGCTGTATTCTTGGGATTCTATGAATTTTGTAATAATTTTTAGATTTTTTTTTATTGTCTCAACCATTTAAAACCATTTGTAGAAGCACACTCTAGATCACCACAGTGGCTGTGGACACCTGAGGCATTAATTACCTCTGGTTTGCTGTAATGCACCCTGATCAGGGCTAGGGTGCCGGGTAGGTGTAGGGGGAAGGGGGTGGCAAATCTGCTCTTAGAAAGACCTACATATCTCTCCACGTCGGATGCATACACTGAACTCCAAAGCTTTTATTTTTTAAAAATTATGTATGTTAACTCACCTCTTCTGGCCCTCGCTCCTACCCTGCTTTAGCAAAAAACTGAAGACCAGTGGTACAGAATAATTCAGAATCATGGCAACAATATTAGGTTTAAATGTTAGGTTTTTACTTACCTGTTTAATTTTTTCAGTTAACGTCCAGGCAGACACCGCTGGTGTATATTCCTCTGAACTGAAAGAAATTAAAAAGTGCTAATACCTGTACCAGAGAAATTCAGTTCTAGAAGTATGCCTTAGGAATGTTCCCATGACTGTGCATTCCCAGGACTGGAACTTCGATGACCACGTTGGTCTCAAGATAACTAAGTTTCTAAATTCATTAAATATCTGCTCCTCTACATATGGCAATGCTGTGTATTTACTTGAAATATCATTTATCTTTTCTTACAAAAACTCGTTTTTCATAGCTGTTGAGAATCCCAGGTGCTGGGAAGATATTTAGTGTTAGGAGAGCAGATGATGCAAAGGGTCTAGCCAGAAATGTAAGAGGCATCAAAAGCCAGGGGCCCTCCTGTCATTATGACTGAGAAGCAGAGGCGTAGCGGGGTTCAGACACATGGTCTCACATCAGGTAGAGCTCAATACAAGCGCTGGCCCTGCCATTACAAGTTCCATGACCTTGGCCAACTTCCATGACCTTGGCTTCCTCATCTATAATGTGGGAACAAGAATAGTACTTATCACGTGGGGTAGTTGTGATAGTTAAAGCCATTGTCAGTGAACCTGGCACATAGCACGTGCCCAGTAAGTATTTTAAGAATGACCTTTGTTCTTTTGCTTGGACTCTTTGCTTCTAGCCTTTATTCCCATTTGGACCCCACCGTCTGCTGTGTGGATGTCTGATGCAAGAAACCATTTATTTAGGGGCTGTGAATGATCTCATAAAGCAGAAGGCCAAGGTCCATGTTCTGTCATTGCCATTGACTGGCTATATAATTTTAGAGAACTCTCTTAACCTCTCTAGGGATTTGTCTTTTTTTTTTAATTTTTATTTTTATTCTTCAGGAGAGAGAGAGAGAGAGAGGGAGAGAGGGAGAGAGAGAGAAGCAGCCTCTCTGAGGAGCAAGAAGCCTGATGCAGGACTCGATCCCAGGATCGGGGGATCGTGACCCAAGCCAAAAGCAGACGCTAAACCCACTGAGCCACCCAGGCATCCCTAGGGATTTGTCTTTTTTAAAAGGTAGATCAAGAGGCTTAGAATAGGTGAGACTATACTTTAAGGTTTAGAATATTATTCAAGTGAAAATATGTTACTATGGGCAACTTGGAAGACACATGTGAAGTCATGAAGATTTTTAAAGTATTCATTGTTGCTGAGTCTGAGTCTAAATGGCCAGGGAGGTGTTTAAATTCTGCCACGGGCATCGCCCCTCTCCATGTTAATAGGTGTCTCTGTGAAGGAAGCCCTTCATCTCCGTGTCTGATGTTGACCACTGCCCATGTGGCAGAGGCTAAACAAATGCACGGTGAGGAGAACCTGCCCCGTCAACTTTGTTTTCCATGTCCTTGCCAGGTGTCACCAACACATAATCATCCAGGGGGCACAGGAGAGCAGAGACAGCACACCCACACGGTCTTGTCCTCGCCGCCCAGAGGGACGGTCAGCCTGAGGTACGACTGCTTCAGACGCCACCTCATCTCAAGGGAATTAGCGGAAAAACAGAAGAACAGCAAGGGAAAGAGAAAGCACAGATACCATCTTCCGTAAACTTTCCCTGGAATGGGCAAGACACCCTTTCTTTCATTGCCGTCATTTTCCCCACTCATCAGTTATTGATGAAGAGTTGAGGTTTTTTGGGTGGGAAGTAACAGTTTGCTGTACGTTTTTTCAGAGAATAGGTAATGGTGGTTAATGGGTCTGTTTAAAACCATATGGCCTTAACCTCCGTATTAAAAGAACTTGTAAGATACAGTCTTTAATACAGATCAAGGAGAAATGCCTCCAGTTTCCCTTAACCAGAATGCTAGAAATGTGAGAAGCAAGAGAGCACTGGAAAGCACATACTTAAAACTTAAAATAATAAAGTTCTCTACTGGCATTTTTTTTTGCATTTACTTGTTTCATTGAATTTGATGGAGAGGGACATGCCCCCAAATGGACAAGTAGAAGCTGGAGAGTCCCAGTAGCCAATGGTAACAGCCGAGCCTGGTGGCCCGACTCATCTAGCAGGTGTTCAAGTCCGAACCTAGCAAGAACCCCTGCTGGGTCTCTTGACACTGTTTCTTGCTCTTTCGAGGGACCCCAAGCCCTCCAGAGAAAGCCCCCTGACTTTGGCCCGCTGCCTAACTGCTCCTTGCCTGTCTTGCAGGAAGCCCCGGGGAGAGGGCAAGAAGTGCCGCAAGGTGTATGGCATGGAGAACCGGGACCTGTGGTGCACGGCGTGCCGCTGGAAGAAAGCCTGCCAGAGGTTCACTGACTGACCCCCAGGGCCCCCGAGCCCGCGGCCGCCGCCCCACTGCCCTCGCCTTCCACGGCCGGTTCTGGAAAAGCGCTGTTTCCTCCGAACAAGACCCACTTGAAGCCCAGGAAAAGCACTTCCGGGAAACCTGGTGGAATGACAGCAAAAAATAAATAAATACATGAAATGAAGTGAAATAATGAAATGAAATGAAATGAGGTTACCACCCTCACTGCTCTTGCTGAGATCCCAGCATCGGGCAGCTCTTTTTCTTTTTCCTTGAAAAGAAAAGTCAGCTTTTTTTTTTTTGTTTCCTGCTGTATATCTAGGTCTGAAAGCTGTGGACTTTGTAGCAACTGAACCAACAAAGCCCGTTTTACCGAGAGAGGAGGCCTCTTTTGATAAGCTTTCCGAATAATGCCATTTCTGGGATTTTTTTTTTTTTTTGACATATTAAAAAAAAAAGCTACATGTCATTCGGTAGCATTTGTACAGAGGACAACACCTGCTTTCCCTGTGAAAAGTCTTCTCCCCCGACTTCTCGGAGCAGTGCACATCATGACGTGGTGCCAGAAGGCGCAGCACTCTGGGTATCTCTTCTCTGTCTCCTCTGTCCGTCTGTCCCTTTCGAAGACTGGCCCCGCAGGGAACCGCCGCGGAGCTGTTGGCCGCCAGGGCCCCAGAGGGCGTCCCCTCGCCAAGAGATCACCAGCAGACTTCAGCCCCCAGCAGAGCCCAGGAACCCCGAGGAGTCCTTCTCCGGCTCAGAAGCCCTCCCTGGGAGGCGCCAGGGCTCGTCCCCACCAGCTGCCGCCCTATCCAGGACCCACGCAGGCGGCCAGCCGGGTAAGCCTCGATGCTTCCTTCTTGCAGGGACGCAGGGTAGACGGCGGCCCGGGTCTGTGGGCCACTGCTTGTCTGACAGTGTCCTTGCCAGGTCAGTGGGCCAACGGGCCTTCCCTCAAACCTCCACCCCTTTTCTGGTTTCAGAAAAGGTAGAGAACTCAAACTATCCCCGCAGGTTGGCTATCGACGGTGGAGCACCCTGTCCACGTCCCCATCTGTTCAGAGACACGGGAGGTCAGCAAGCTCACATCCATTCTGAGTGCACTTTCATAGGTTGTATGCTTTAGCACGTCGGGGACATGGGCTCGGGAACGACACGGACACGATCTGGGTACACGGGAGGTCCCAAACTTTATTTTTCTTATAAAAATACTGGCACTGTGGGTTAAGAATTTGCTCAGAGGGGAACATACAGAACACCAAAAGGAAAATGCGTGTTGGTATAGGAATCTCTCAATTTATTAGGACCAGGGCTCCCACTGTATTACTTTTGGTAGGCTTTCTGGCCTGGTGTGTATGTCCGTATGTATGTCAGTCGGTTTGTTTGCCTTGGTGGTAGTGGTACGGGGGAAGGGAGTAGTCGTCACGCTCTCTACGTAAGCTCATCGTCTGTCTCCCCTATCCTGGATTGCCCTGCTAATGAGTTCCTTCTCCTATACCTATGCAAAGAAATAAGAGCACCTTATAGGAGGCACTGTGTCAGGACGAGGGGCCTATGATCAGCCATAAGAATGTTCGATGAAATTGCACAGAGGAAAGTTTAATATATGTTGAGAGATTGTACATACACTTTTGTTTTAAAGAGTTGAAAGAAGTCATCTAGTAATAAGAAATATCCTTTTCCTTTTATAATCGAGGGGAAAAAGAAGGAGGTTCCCCAGTGTCACATCCACAGCCTGTGTGTTCATATCTCTTTGGCAATTTTATTTTTTAAGCTTTCGTGTGACTTTTTAAACGTTATTCCTTGGAAGGGATCCTGCTTTCCTCCTTTTTTTTTATTTCAACACTTCCTCCAAGAGAGCAGGAAAAGAACTTCATTTAATTTCACATCAGGATTACCAATCACGAGTAGCTATGGCACCAGCTAGGATGTATGTTTTCATATTTACAAGGTCAGCCAGGAAAGGGCTTTTTTTTTTTTTTTTAAGGGCAGGAATGTATTTGCATCCTCAATCCCAGCGTGTCTTTTCTCCTCCCTGGAGTCCTGTGGCTCTACCTATAGGCACCCTCTGCTGTGACTTGATGTCCCTGCCTGGCCCAGGAGGCCTGAGCTGCAGGTGGGCTGCCCGGCGGCAGTGGCGGCCACAGTGAATCCACAAGTGATGGTTGGCTGCGACGCAATCCCAGAGCAGAGGTTTTTTCTCTTCAGTGAGGCTCCCTGGCCCATGATCCTGGGATTAAGTCACTCATCAAAAACAATCAAAGTGATGAGGAGCTAAATCCATCCTCCCCACCCGCAGAACTTAGGAACACAAGGAGGGAGAGGTCGTTGCCAGGGAGCAGTCCTGGAGTGAGGTTTTGTAGCTGGCCCTGAGAGATGCAGGCCCTAATTTAGTTCTGAGCTCTGGCCTGGAGGGACCACGCTTAGTCTTCACCTGGTTTTTAGCCAACGCACAGGTGTAAGCAGAAGTGTAGAGCTGAAGGCAACTTCCCTGGGATTTCTTCACCTTTCTCAAGCCTTCTTTACACATTCTCTTCTGTGTCTCCTTCCCACGTGGGGCTCCTTTCTGCCACCTGGGCCTGATCTCTGTGTACCTTCTTCTCTGGCATCCAGGTGTGCACAGACCCTCAGTAGCTTCCTGCACACACACACATCTGTTCTTTGTACCAAGGCACGTCATAACTAGAGAACCACCCAAATTCACCTGGCTGGCCTTGGGTTGGGCAGGGGGGGGTGGGGGTGGGGGATCAACTTCTTGTAAGCCACCCAGAAAGCAATGCATTGCAATATACAGCGCTGATTGTAAAAGCTAAAATTTAAGGAAAAAAGACATAGAGCTATTTTGTTATATTTTGGAGTTAAATGAAGTGCCAGATTAAGCCCAACATTCATTTTCTGCCATCGCTGTGGTAGCACGTTCTTTTCTGTGTTCATTTGGCGAGGGGAGGCAGGGGATGGGTGGAAAGGGTGGTCCCACAGCGTGCTGGCTGGTTAACTGGAGCCCCGTCCATCCCAGGGACCTCAGACACCTGTCTGTGCAAAAGGAATGGCAATACAATGGATTCTGGACCCAGAGTATTTCTAAAGAAGGCGTGCATCGCCTTTTGACCTTTCTCTCCCTTGATCCTCCTTCCTTCGGAAAATAGTTCTCATCTCTGTCTAAAGAAGGCATCTCATAGTAATGGACGGGCATTCTTCAGGGAGCTACAAAGCAAAGAGAGTTCATCAGGCCGTAGTATTAAGCCTTAGTCCTTCCCGGAGGATGTGCACCCAATCTATGGGAAGCAGTGTGACAAGTTGGAGAAAACACCCGGGTAGCAAGTGGGTGGGCTGGGGACCAGAGAGGAGATACAAGAGGTCTATGGACGTCTGGCTCCCTCTCATCTTCTTAATGCTGGTCGGCCAGTGGGGACCGTCCCTGGGCACCTCCGAGGGAGCTGTCATGTGGTCCCCCAGGAGTGGCTGCCCGAGGCACGAAGAGAGCTCCCTAAGGTGAAGCAGCTCTGCCCAGGGATACAGGACCTCCCACACATCTCTAGGAGGCGCAGACTTCCCACCCCCTCCTGGCTGGCGAGTTTCGTCTCTTGGTTGGGAAAAGCCAGTGTCAGGAAGAAGGTAGCTGGTTTCCGCCCGAGGGCATGCCCAGCCGCAGAGTGCCTGTGGCCCCCATGCACCAAGGTGCCCTTCCTTAGACAATTCCTTGTCCCGTAACTATGTTGCCGATGAAAACTTGCCATCGACAAGAACGGGGGTAACAGTTCTTGGGCTTTCCAAAAGCTTTAGGGGAAATAGTTACATGAATGTTGCAAGAGACTTCTGAAACTGAAATGCCCTCTATCAGATTTCAAGATCATCTGTGTTTCAGTCGGCGGCGTCTCCAGTGCCACAGGAAGCCACACTTCTGAAAGCCGTCTTGGGTTCTGGATTCGCCAGCGAGGCTGAACCCTTTTCCTCCTTCTTCAGGCGTCACTGGAAAACGAAAGAGCAGCATTCACTTGAGAATGTTGAGGGAGAAGTGGCAAGGATTGTACCTACAGGAGAAAATACCTTGAGAATAGTAGCAAAATACTGTAAATAATATTCATTTCCTCAGGGAAAATTAAAGGGTATGTGAAAGAGAGATCTGGAAGATCTTAAGACTAGAAAGACTTTTATTGTTATCCCTAGAGTCTTTTCAAGTCAGAGCAGTTTGGTGTTTTGGGGTTTTTTTGTTTTGTTTTGTTTTTTAATGAACATGATAATTATTTCAAGGCAAATTTCCATGAACTGGACAATACCAACTTTTTGAGGTGTGGAGGAATGCTCTGTGAGAAAGAGCTATTTCTTTGTAGCTGATAGGCAGTCTGAGGCTGACCTTTGAACCACAGGCACGCTCCCTGGCGGGTGTTCATGGACTCGTGTAAGGCTTTTTCTGAATGTAATTGTGAATATGAAGCCTTGGTGTTCCTCTTTTGAATCAGCCGGTTGGATGACTGCACGCAGAATCCCGGAGGTGAGAGCTGTGAAAGACGCACGTTTTGCTTTAATAGCGTGGTAAGGAGCAAACTTCCACGGACTTAATGCGGACAAGGTGCTGCTTTTTCTCATGACCCTGTAGAATTTCTATCGACCGCATCAACTGTAGTGTTGACCTGTATGAACACAGGGAAGGATCTGTGCATACAAATGAGTGGAAACAGAGCAGAATTCATGAATATGGATGAGGATGTGGATCCTTTTGGAGAAGGCACTGGGTACACAGGTCAATTGGAAATTTCATTTCTCTCAGAAAATAACCCTACCAGCGGTACACACACCCTCCCTGTTTCTCAGACCTGCAGGGATTCCTCCACGCTGGGACCGTGTCGTTGTGTCTTTTTGCATTGTAACTCGTCAAACCAGAAGTCAGTGAATGAAATGAGATTAGCACTTTTAGGTACCAAGTGGATGACTAAGTAATGCACACTGATAGATCAAGAAAGTATAAAATGTATTTAAGACTGACCGGTTTGTTTATTGTGACTGACTTTGAAAAAGCCCGTATCCAATGATATCCATGCTTTAAGAGGTGTATCTATTCTGGGACCAGAAATCAAAAATGGGAATTTTACTTCTGGTCCTGTTTTGTAAATAGTTGCTTTTTTTTGAAGACAATCTCATGTTTTATAACTTTTCCTGTAGGTCTGAGAATCACAATGGTAATGTGTTGTGTCAAAATGTAATCTTAAATACGATAATAATTATAACTTAATTTTCCAAATAAGACAAGGATTATACCGCTTTAGGCTTCTATAATTCTAAGAGACATGACACTTTTATAATAAGCATTAGTACTTAACTTCTCAAGTTAACAGAACTGGAAATATTTTACAAGATGCTGTGTTTTGTAATCACAAAGAACATGAACATTTTGTGGGAAACGACCTTGGTTTTATACATTGTAGCTTATTTTTTAAAATACAGTATTTACCAGACAGGAAGTGTTAGTATTATAAGCAATTCCTGCTCTCCAAACAAAGGGCTATGCCTCTTTTAAGCAAGTGTTTTGATGCATATCTTTTCAATGAACCCTCTGCAGCAAGGATAGAAATGCAGATCAGACGGAAAGAGTATTACAAGAGAGTCAAGCCAGCAACTGGCTCCTCCTTTTACCATTGCCAGTGTGTTTGCAAAGTATGACGGAAAAAGACACTCTAAGAATCATCCTATGTATCTTAAATCGAAAAAAAGAAATGTTAGTAGATACAGTTGCAGGCAATGGGAGAAATATTCTTGGAAATTCTTTAGTGTAAAATGAGATTCTGTCACAAAGATAAGCTTCTTACCACAAACCTCCACTTAACTAGCAAGTATCATTGGGTGGTAATTTCTCAAACCACGGTATGTGAGCCCAAAGACAGAATTTTTATGCGATCAGTGGTGTTTAAAGTAAGTTTTTCCTCAGCGCTAACTCAGTAATTTTAATTTCCTTATCAAAGCAAGTGCTTTGACTTGCCACGAGAAGAACGAACAGACAAGCAAGGTTGCAGTCAGAAAGTCACCGTATTCCCAGGAGCCGGGAAACAAGGGAGGGAGCCATGGAGAGTTTATTAACTGCACAAATAATTTTGAGCTTGGCCAAAACCATTTCATAATGCTGTGCGGTTTTTTCCTAGCCCACTCACTGTTAAGAAAAAGAAAAAAAGCATCTTTTCTTTCTAAAATTTCAGTAACTCAAAAGCTAGGGTAATTAGCAGTATGCAGATAAAATCAAAAGTAAAGCTGGGAGAGAAGGACCGAACACCCATCAGGCAACTCCTTTGAAGTGGTCAGAGGGTCCCTCAGACCTTGCTTTCAAATGGGCTTTAGAATCTGCACACGTAGGACTCGAAATGCATGGAGATAGGGAAAACCATGTATAGCCGCGACTCCTGGTCTCTGAGATGAGGCAGTCTGCAAATCTGGATCTTCATTCCCTTGACTATCACCATCGTTCGCATGAATTTCCCAAGAAGTGCTTATTGCTGTATGGTTTTGAACCAAATGAGTCTTGCTTCTTTTTGAAATAGAAGCTTCCTAATGGTTTATAGCAGAAGCCTTAGAAAAGCCAGGCAGGAGGCACCTGGGTGGCTCAGTGGGTTGAGGCCTCTGCCTTCGGCTCAGGTCATGATCTCGGGGTCCTGGGATCGAGCCCCGCATCGGGCTCTCTGCTCGGCAGGGAGCCTGCTTCCCCCTCTCTCTCTGCCTGCCTCTCTGCCTGCTTGTGATCTCTCTCTGTCAAATAAATAAATAAATAAATAAATAAATAAATAAAATCTTTAAAAAAAGAAAGAAAAGAAAAGCCAGGCAGGATCTGTAAACAAACGATTCGGAACAGGTGAAACAGAGACACTACGGAACGATGGAGGTCCTCATAAACCGGAGAGCTCATGCCCCGTTACGTGGGGCACCCAGCCCTAGATAATCAGAACCGTGCAGAAATCAGGCCGAGGGCAGCTAGGTCTTCTCACTTGGAAGTAAGATGTTACCAGACATTTAAGTGTTGACAGCTCAAATTCTTGGCCAACACTGTGCAGACCAAAGAGAACCTACATATGGGCAGAGGTAGCCTCTGGCCACCAGTCTCACCTGTTGGGAAAAGCACATCTCACATCCCACGGCCACTGGGCCAGTTCATCCCTCGGGCCTACAAACTCACACATTGGCACTTTCTGGGCCACTAAAATCAAAGACGGGAAAGAGGTCAGTTCTCCCCAGAAATTCTCATGGAAAACATGAATATCAAAATATAGTATCCTTAAGCTAGCCTTGCCTCTGATCAAAATATGCTGAAGTACTATCCAGCTCTCCCTCGGCGCCCTTCTGGCCTGCCCAGGCCATGCCCCAAAGCATGGAAGAACTGTCATCCCAACTTAAGTTCTCACCTACCGTGACCACTGTGACGGGAGCTGGCAAAGAGCAGGGTTGTGCCTTCAGAGAAGGCAGCCAGGAGCCCCTGGAGTTTGAGAGAGCACTCTCTGCCTCCCTGTGCCGAAGCCCTTTGCCAGCCCCGCCACACCCCTCCCACTCCATCCTGCCTCGAGTTTTCATGCCAGGGTAAAATTTCCATTGTTTCATCTCCAATATAGCAACACCCTTGCTTCAGAACTGGTAGGTATTTTAGAGTGTCCATTAACCCCCAAAATGGAGTTTTTTCCACACAGAAAACCTTCGCACCTTTGTCTGAGGGCAAAGACAAAATGGGAATGAATGTGTCGTGGAAAAAAATAGAAGTTGCTTCTTTGGCTCGGAAGGACTAAGTTACTTTAGACTGTATCTTACGCCAGAGTCCTGATGGTATTGGGATAATTGCTAACCCTTTCACAGAATAAAGCATCTTTCTTTCAGATACATTATTTCATTTGACCTTCCTAAGGACCCAGCGTAGGGTGGGAATATTTAGGATCACCTCCAAGGCCAAACCAGGATAGTGTTAAGCCTGTGAGTCAGCCCTATCACTGCCTGAAAGGAGGAGGGGAAGGGCTTGGGAAAGCGCTGGCTCAGACTGAAGTCTTCCAGACGCTTCCAGACGCTAAACCTGAAAAGACCCAGGGACCCGCCAGGTTCTCAGCCCAGGTCCTTCGGCATCAAAACCAAGCGCACATTCATTCCGCATGGTCACATGCAAACTTAACCAATGCCAACAGCACCCCTTTAGGCTGCTGCTATGCCCCTACTCCCTAAAGGTCCAACCATCTAAATGGTTGATTATAGGAGTGCCTGAGCTAATGTGATGTTCTGAGCAAAAGTTTTGACTCCTTGGGAAAAAAATTATTTTGCTGCCACCATTCAACATTGGTTCTCCGTGTAAACAGAGACTGATGCCAGAAAATTGAAAAACAGCTCAAATTTACGATTTTTAATGGTCAAATCCACTCAAAGTTGGAAATGCCCATGAGATGGTGAAGTTACATTTAAATACCAATCCAACTTAAAGCACACGGTCGATGCCTGAGATCTCCATCAGGGTGAGTGACTAAAAGGCTGGCCAGTAATGAACAGGTTTCATGGGGCCCTTCTCCTTCTAGTTTACCAGGCTTCCCATCGCAGGTTTAGGGTAAAGCCACTCCCAGGGAGTGTAGTCATGGGGCCAGAAGGGGCCTAAACAATTTTGGCCTGCCGCCTACTTGATTAACGGGCTTTTTGATAAATGATGCATTTGCTATCTGTCGGAGAACACAGGGCTAGAGGAAGAAACAGCTGAGTGCTCTCCTCCTCTCAGGGGAAGAAACAGGGATGACCATTTTGCAGGGGTGCGTGCCGGGCCCCAGGAGCAGGGCTGCTAGTTCTAGCAGGAAGCCAAGGTTCCAAAACCAGATGACTCTAAATTCTGAAAGAAGGAGGAGATTGTGAATTCAATGCTCAAATTGCCAGCCTTGTTTTTTAAAAAAAATGTTCTTTCCTATTGGGCGCTGTTCACGTCATTATGAACCGCCAGCTTCCAAAGAGCCCCTTTATTTATAGTATGAAAATGTAAAAAATGACTTCTTGAGCCTACTTAACTGTTACATTTACTTACGAGGGGCAATTCTCCACATTTTTAATTCAGAAAATTCACTAGAGTGGAAAGTAGCAACTCCTGAAAAAGGCAAGAGAGCGGTCATTAAAGAAGAAAATTAAAAAAAAAAAAAAAATTCGCTCATCTGCTTCCTTCTGAATTCTTTCTATGTCTCTGACTCAGGAGGAAAACCAGGACTCTGGAGAAGAAATTGAGCTTAAAGAGAGAGCGAGAGAGAACAGTTCCCGTTCTGGTGATTAGTCTTAACCGCCCTCCCTCGCACCCCCCCCCCCCATCTTGGCAACCACCTCGTGTTCACTTGTGTGACCTTACTGAGGCCACACTGTTATTATGTATGGTCCCTTCCAAAAGTTCCAAATTAAACACTTTTGCTTCTGGGCTGCTGACTTCTCACTCTTAAATTAAGGTCCAAAGGGATAAATAGGATCGTGACTTGTACTTGAGGCTCAGTCGGGGAGGCTGCCCTCTTCTTTCTGAGAAAAATCTCCATCCGTCTGAACGCTTTTGGGTAGTCGTTCAGACAGCCGGTCAGTGAGCCTCCGACCTGCCACATTCATCACGAAAGACTCGGGCAGACTCACCGAGAAAGACGAGGCTGATATCTAATCCTTTCGCCTGGATTCAAAGCCCTCCATGCAGGTCACCTACCCACCAGGACTGTCCCAGGAGAAAGCCAACCGTGTGCTCAGACCACCTTGGAAGGACAGAAGCAGGGAGCTCCAAGGTTAACGCCTCTGGGCCCTGACCTCTGCCTGCAATTACACAGCATGAAAACTGACTTGGCTTTTACTATGTGGAAAGCAAGTGGCTCCTGCAAGGTGTAACTGTTTTAACTTTATATGTATGCAAGGAGAAAACTACTCCACTCTGCTCTCACTGTGAAGCCCCCGGCCGTCACCCTGGTGGAGCTCTCTTCCCATGCTTTGGGCACACATGGCCAAGACACAGAGGGGAAAAGGGAGAGCTTTTCTGGGGCCAGCAATGCCAGAGCTGGAATTCCCCCTCAGGGATCTACAGTGTAGTGTAATTATAAACTTCCCCCCACCTTCCAAAAAAAAAAAAAAAAAGGATGCATCACTTTGCAGATTCCAAATCCTTGCTTTGCTTTGCTTTTTACGCCTTTTCATCCTATTCTCTGCTAATTGGAAATCAATGACTGTGACTTGACCAAGCCCTGTGATAATAGCAAAGCCCCTTCCTCCAAAGTATCCCAACTGTCTGGGGAGCCTCTGTGATCACTGGTAGAAAGCTTTAGAATAGACTTAGATTTTTAGGAAAGAACTCAATACCCCCAAAATGTTCCAGGACTTCAATAACTGAAAATGCTCTGGGTGTAAAACAACCCAGAAATGTGGATTATATATGTTTTTAAAAAAAAAATGCCATTAATCAATATTTTCCTACAACGTGACCTAGAATTCCTATTTTTGTAATTAATGGTTGGATGATGATCAGCCATTTAAACATATGCTCTCTGGAATAACCAGATACTAGTGTAGTTTCCAAAGTGTTTCATGTCTCAAAATCTATATACTTAGAAGAAGAACTCAGGATAAGAAAAAATTGCTAGGTCCCAAAGGGTTCATGACCATCATCAAATGCAACTACAGAGTGGCCTACGGTCATCTTTCTCAAATGAGGGGGCTGGGGAGCGAGAGAGCAACGGTTATCACAAACCCTCCATTGCCCTTAGTCCATGGTAAGGTTTAAGAACAAAAACAAAAACAAAAAAAAAACTCTACTTTTAAAAATTAAGCCATCTTTCAAGTTATTTTCTACACCAAACCTAAAATGTTAAAACAAAATTATAAAATATTTCAAAGGGGGTATTTAGTGGAAATGCTGTCAGTAGGAAGCATTGCTTTTTAGTGCCTGCAAAACAAAGTAAAGAGGATGGAAGAGAAAGCAGCAGTCCTTCCTGTGTGATGCTAGTGGGAAACTGACAGGCGTTAACTAGGAATTGGGCACTAATTCAAAAGCAATGTGCGATGTTACCCGATTTTGAGAGATCTTTTGAAATACAATCTTACCACCATTTGGCGGTAAGGAAGTACTTGCTTACAGAAGTTTTTAATATTAGTGAATGAATGTATAAAGTTACAAACTATGCATTTTCAAAGAGTAAGTGTATTTTGTATCAAATCCAAGTAAATTTTTTCATAGACTTATCAGAAACACAAATTATTCAAAATAAACTTGAACGCATAACATTATGGGAATGCGGGACTCCCATCTATATTCTTCCAGCTGATATTTTTCAAGACAGTGCATTGAAATTTCAGACTCTAAACAACTTCAGTCATTAAGGTAAATAAATAGGAAATGGTTTCTATTTCACTTCTGAAGCAGAAATGAGCAATGCTGGCTGTTACAAAACGTGCCCAGTTTTTTGAAGGTGGATCTTCTAGTAACACGGGATTAACAGGCAAACAAAACTGCGAGAGGTGAATACGCATCACATTGGATAAACATAGCCTAGGTCATGTCTGTTGTGTTTAATTCTCACTCTGAGAACACAAACTGCTCTCCAAAGGGCTTGGGTTATAGCGTTCCAGAGAACAAAATATAAAAATGCTGTCCATCAGAGCAAATCATCAGGTTTTTTTCAAAATTACATGGAGATAATTACTTACATTTCTGGAACGTCCACTTAGAATATACACACGTTTCTTCAGCCTTCTTGATTTTTTATTTCCATGAAACCTTTCCCCTACTAACTTACCCTTGCTCCTTAATTAGTACTTCGTTACTCAGCACGAGAAAAAGCTTCTTTCCTTTCATCTGACAGTGTTGAAATAAAGAACTCCCTTCCTCTGCCATTCTAGTTCTCTTCTATGTCCGTTGAGCAAGTTTCTCAACTGTTTGTAGAAATACGGAAAATACGGAAACACGCACTTCTAAACCTGGTACTTACGATTATACTGGATATGTTTGCTACCTATGTAGAAGTTTCGGGGGGGGTGGGGATGTGTCTTTTTATATGATTTTTAGCCAAATGCAGATGTTCTGATACTACATTTCTGAATTCCTCTCTGACTGTAAATACAGCCTGTGGACGTTCAGGTTAATACCGCTTGGACGTGACTGTTCCTCGGCCGTGCTCCTTGCCAGCTTTTGGCACATTGTACATAGATTTGTTGAATGTTTAAATGATGTTGTTTTTTCTAAATGCTGTTCTCTAAAACAACTTTTTGAATGTTTTTTGCTTTCCATTGTTTGGGACTTTGTGTGTTGGTTTAAAACAACAACAACAACAACAACAAAATGTTTCCTAAATATTTCACACCAGGAAAAAGATTTCAAATAAACTGGTGCTAATTGAAATAGAAGACAAATTTCCGATGTGAAGACTTACCATATGAGACGTTCACACCAGTTAAACTAAACTGCACTTTCCCGAGGGGACAGCTGGTGCCTACCTGCCGTGGGCGTCAGGAGGGCCATGGAACATTCGAGGGTTCTGTGGCCCATTTAAGTGTAATGCATAAAAATGGCGCTGTCCCCCCAGCCTTGAGGATTTGCCACATTGGTCCTACGGAAGCATTTAGGTAGAAGTAAAGGCTTAGAGTAAGAATCGATTTAGTAATAGTCTTCTGGTCTTTGGACTTTCATGTTCTGTAATGCTTAGCTGTAACAATGAATATGGTGTTGCCAATGTAGTCTGATATCATCGTTGACCTGTGCTTACTGCGTGTATGGTTCTACCTTGGGTTGCACTGGCACATGCCAAGCCGGAACACTGGACTTTCAGTAAGACCATCCTGACTTCTACAGTGTCCACACACATGAATTTAAATGCACTTGTAACTGGTTAATTACCATGGAGTCTAACTTCCACTTAATAAAAGTTTTTGTGTATCTGCTTCTATTGGGGGACTGTTTATTTAAGTAAAGGATAACGAACTTATACCCAGGAAGGCTCACTGAGGACAGAGGGTTGGAGGTTTTACCTACAGTTGTAAAAAATAATTGAAAACCAAAGGGATGGGGTGCCTGGGCGGCTCAGCTGGTTAAGCGTCTGCCTTCGGCTCAAGTCCTGATCTCAGGTCGTGGTACGGAGCCCCGCATGGGGCTCCCTGCCCAGCGGGGAGACTGCTTCTCCCTCAGCCGCCTGCTCGTGTTCTCTCTTGATCTCCATCCCAAATAAATAAATAAAATATTTAAGAAAAGAAAAAAGAAAAAAAAGAAAACCAAAAGCATGTCTTCCCCATATCGACATTCACCATCAAGGCTAGCTTTAGAAATGTGGAAGAGACGTCTGTCTTCTAGAGTTCAGCCCCAATAACTACAACTCAAACTCACCCCCTTGACCCTGCCTGATTAGGTAAGTCAGCTGCTCCCCCTGTGCTGCTAGTCCTTTCGTATCAGGCAGGTAAACACAACCTGGCAAACAGAGGAGAGGAGAGCTTTCTTCTTGTGCCAGCCTAGAGACTGTCCCCCAGGCCAAGGCTGGGTCCCCTAGAACTCGATACAGGTACCTACAGGAGCCGAGCATATATATGTGTGCAGCAGGCTTTGGAGTTCCACACGCTTGGGCCCAAATCCAAATTTGCCTCTTGCAAGATAAATAACTGGACAAGTAAGTGATTTAACCCTTGTAAGTGCCATCCTTATCATGGGACGTGATAATAAAAAAGAGAAAAATGAATTAGCCTGGCTTGGGTAGTATCTTTACCTACTCCTTGGCTGGGGTGGGAAGGATCATGATCTCCATCCTGCTGCCTGGTTCAGAGAAGGTCCCACATCATGGGGCGATCACAAGAATTACCTCAGTCAGTATGTTGCCGTGCACGGAGAAGTAGCCCAAAATGGAAACCAAAATACTCAAAACTGGAACCCTCAGACATCCAGAATGAGTGCTTTCAAATACCAGAATTTTCTTTTCAGTTTTAAGATTCTTTCTAAAATAAAAAGGTCCTGGCTTAGCAAATAGCTAGACAGCACATCTGGATGTTTTCTTGGTTACCCCTGATCATCATTGTCTCATCAATTCATAGAATGAGCAGTAGAGACAGGGCCCTACAGCTCAGCCTATTCCCGAACTGAAGGGCTGCGGAGTCGGACGCCCACTGCCCTCTCCCATGCCAGCCCCAGCCCCAACCCCAGCTCCGCTCCCGGTCACCGGTCACCCGACCTCTGTGATTTGCTTGTATTCAGCACACAGTGCACTGAACCCTTTGCTCGTTCCCGAGAGGTGCTAGAACAGGAAGACTAGCCCTACTGAATTCCTACTGTGCGTCAGCCAGTGTGCTGGATGGGGTCAGCTCCCTTAATTCCCACAACAGCTCTGTGTGGGGGGACTGTCACCCTCATTTTACCCAGAAGGAAACATCTTCCCAAAAAAGTTAAGTAACTGGCCCAAGACCATGCAGCCCGAGGGGGGGAGGGGCAACTGGCCTCCCCGCCCTTCCCCTGCCCAGCGGGTGTTCTGTGTCATTAAGGACTATTAGCATAGGAGCCTATTGTGACTTACGTAAAAGAGAGCTCATCTCTTTTCTCTGCTTATTGGCTTTCCTCTACTCTTGAGCCTGTAAGGGGCGGCTGGTCAGCCCCTCGCTGCTTCCCATTTCCTCCCAATCATCCACCTTTTCGCTGCCATTCATTTTCATGTCTCCTGGCTCCCGTCTCCCTGCAGAGTCTGAAGCCACTGTAGGGACAGCTGGGCCCCATATTCACAGCCAATAGTTAGAGCTCTCCTTGGGCTTCCCCACAGCACGTCTGCCCGGCCCGCGGCCCCACACGTGCGAGCCCTCCTTCCATAGCAGAGCATCCTCGGGCCTCCCCACGACGGTTTCCAGACGGAGGACTCCCAGCACCTCGGGCTGTGCGAAGAAAGAGGATGGGCACAGCAACCTCCGAGAAGGGGGCTCTGGCTGCACACGCTTGCTTCCCCAGGCTCTCCCTGCAGGGCTCCAGGAAGATGCTGTCTTGCAAGTTTACGTGTAAATCATCTATTTGCAAAACACGTTTTTACCGAATGCTTATTATCTAAAAGGATGCTGCATGGCAAACGCTCCTGAAGAAACGAATTATTTTAATGTAAAAAAAATGAAAGCTCCGTTCTCCTCAAAAAATATCCTCCAATGCCCTTCATTTCTTGAGGTTGCAGACTATGTCCTATTTTTTGTATCCACCTCTGATAATACATTAGCTACCAGGCATATGGGGGGAGCAATACATTTTTTGGGGGGAGCAATTTATTTAGCAATAAATTTTTAATGAATAAATGAACAAACTGATCAGAGCATTTCTTTAGGCTCTGGATGTGCTCTCCGCTTTCAATCTACCATGGCCCAAATAGAGCAAAGTGGGAGGAAGTAAGTGAACATTTCCAAGACGGCCAGAGACATTGATTCGGCCTAAGTAGCATTTGTTTAAGTTCCTTTAGGCCGTGTACTCTCTCAGAACAGTCAACTCCCAATGGCCATATCGATTACCTAATAATTAGCCAACACCGACAAAGCCTACAGTAACATTCACCGTTTTAATGTACAAACCCTTGCCCACAGCAAGAATTCAATAAGCATCTAAGAAAAAAAAAAGAGTGCTTCTAAATGAAAGAAATCGCAAAATAAGTCAGCGCTATTAAAGGCACGCCGAGCGAATGGAAGGACAGCACTAGGATTCGAGTGGGTAACACAGGAGAGAGAGTCTAGGCTGGCACTGAGACATGTCGGGCACTATTTCATTAGGAGCGGCTGGCTATTACAGTGATTGTTTATCTGCTTGTGTCTAAGGAATATGTGTACATAGGAATAATTAAAAATCGAGGCAGGAAAAAGCCTGAAAAGCAGCCCCCTAGCTGCTCTGCCCCCTTCCACCCCTTCGCCATAAGCCTAGAAGCAACTACTTCTAAGTCATTTAATTGTTTCTTCTAATATTCGACTCCATTTTTGCTAAATGATATGCAAGTGCATATCACAGGAAGAGCAGCACAGAGGCAGCCACGGTACCCAGAGCAAGAGAGACACGGCCCAGCAGGAGGCTGCAGAGGGAGGCACAGGGGCTGGCAGAGGGCCCAGCCCAGGCGGGTGCCTCAGTTCCAAGGGTGCCCCTGCCCACAGCGCAGATCGAATGTTCTGAGCAAGACATTGCTCAGATGCGTGGTGCTGGCATCAAAGTGCTGGCCCACCGGCGGAGCCCGGAGTCTCTCGTGAGTCTGCTGACGAGCTATCAACTCCCCAAAGCACGGTGAGCCCAGCAAACAATCGGGCGTCCTCACCTCTAAGTGTAATCTGTACACTAGCCTCCACTCCAGACCGCAGCCCTCAGCCAGCCAGCGGCCTAGTGGGTCTCTCACCATCTCTTCCAACAGCACGTGCACCAACGGGCCTGGTTTCCGGTCCATTCCTCATTTAGCTGATCTCTCGGTAATGCCCGAATCATCACGGGCAAACGTCTGGAGTCAGACTTTGAAAAATGGCTCCATGCACAAGTTCCTCATTATTCACCTTGCGGCTCTAGCGGGCACTCTGGGAACCAGTCCTTGGTTGGCAGCACACAGTAATCCCACTCAAACTAGATGAGGCAAACACAAGGGGAATTTACTGATAGTAAGGATAACGTGGCAAGGCCTTGTGGAGGCCTAGAAGCAAGGTTGAGAAAGCCACTGGGAAACACAGAAGCCAAACTCCCTGCCTTTCCTGTCCAGTCCCCTCCCTGCAGTGATGAAAAATGGCCACCAGAGGCCCACGCTGAACTCACAGCACCTGTCCACCGTAGCTAGAATCCAGGAGCCCTGACTCCAAACTCAGGAATCATTGGCCCAGCTTGGGCTAGATATCTTCCCTCCTACCTCCCCACCCCCCACCCACTCCCCCCCACTCCCTCCCCTCCCGCTCCAATCAACAGGGCATGGGGAGAGGTGCCGTGTTAGGAATCAGGGCAGAGGGATCCCTGATAAAAAGGTGTAAAGTTGGGAAGGAAATGATGGGTGGAGGAAATAATTAGCATTCCTACTACAGAATATAAAAGTCAGTCAGTTTTTCTCACTAATACACATAATTGTAGGATTTGCACCCAAGGGGGTATTAAAAGTTCATCTAACCTAACTCTTTTACTTCCTAGATGAGATTCCTGACCCAGGAATGTTATTTTCCATTTATTACTGTTGTTGGATGTTAGTTTGTTTTCACAAGATTGTCTTGTTTGCTTGTTTTCTGAAAAACAAAGTTGTCTACTCTCTTAAACATAACCGTGCAGTGGGGCACCTGGGGGGCTCAGTGGGTTAAAACCTCTGCCTTCAGCTCGGGTCATGATTTCAGAGTCCTGGGATCGAGCCCCACATTGGGCTCTCTGCTCATCAGGGAGCCTGCTTCCCCCTCTCTCTGCCTGCCTCTCCGCCTACTTGTGCTCTCTCTCTCTGTCAAATAAGTAAATAAAATCTTAAAAAAAAATAACTGTGTAGCATATACAGGGTAGGACCACTGAAGCAACACTACCTGAATTCAAATCCCAGCTCCACCATGTACTGGCTGTGTGACCTTGGGAGGGCTAATTAATCTCTCTGTGCCTCCATTTCCTGCTTCATAAAATGTGAATAATAATATGACCTACCTCCTATGAGTATCGTGCATTCTGAATGAGTTAATATGTGTAAAGCGTGCAGTGTGGGGCCTGACACATATTGAGGGCTATAAAAGTATTATGTGAGTCACTGACACATCATCATTTAAATAGCTTGAGACGAATGCATTAGCCAACAAAATCACATCAAATCATTAGGGCAGGAGCCATTGGTTAAGTTGCAGTAAAGCTATAAGTAAATATTTATTTCTAACAAAGATCATTTCCTAGGGGCGCCTGGGTGGCTCAGACAGTTAAGCATCTGCTCTGGCTCAGGTCATGATCCCACTGTTCTGGGATCGAGCCCCACATCGGGCTCCTTGCTCAGCGGGGCGTCTGTTTCTCCCTCTCCCTCTGCTGCTGCTCCCCCTGCTTGTGCTCTCTCTCTCTCTCTCCCTCCCCCCCGTCAAATAAAAATCTTAAAAAATATAAAAGATCATTTTCTGATTTTTCCAATGTAGAATTCTTCTATACTACAGGAGGACAAAAAAGTAAAAAGAAAAAAATTACTGATAATTACAACACTCAAAAAAAAAAAAAAACAAAGCATGGGTAGATTGATGCATTTTTTCAAACTATTTCCGTGCATATTTCTGCACACAGTTGTGATCACATTGTATATATAATTCGGCCTGTGCTTGTAGCCACGTAACATGATAACATATGCATTTTCCCATACCATTAAATATTTTTGAATGCCTCCACTTTAATGGCCGTGTAATAGTTAAACATGTAGACATGCACCGATTTCCTGAAATAGTCCTCGATTTGGAAAACAAAGGTTGCTTCCAATTATTTTTTAAGATTTTATTTTTAAGTAACCTCTACACCCAACTTGGGGGTCGAACTCACAATTCTGAGATCAAGAGTCACACACTCTACTCACCGAGCAAGGCAGGTGTCCCTGGTTGTTTCCAGTTTTAAACTCCTTTAAATTCTTAATACAGATTACCAGACTACTATCCAAATTATTTGGTTCAATTTATTGTCCCAACAGCAAAGTGAATGAGTGTCTTTCTAAAATGAGTATTGCCATTTTTTAAAATCTTTCCTAAATTGATAGATATTAAAAGGCATGTCATTCTTGTTTTAATCTGATACTAAATATTTTTCCCTGTCAACCATTTAAAATTCCTATTTACAATATGTTATTTTATGTCCTTTGCCTATTTCTCTTTTGAGATCTTAACTTTTCCTTACGTATTAGTAGGAGTTGTTTATATTGCTAGGTTGTAAACGACTGTCTTATTTGCTATAATAATTTTCCCAATTTATGTGCATTTTAAATTCAATCAGAGGCATTTCTGTATACAAATTTTTAAATCACTCTATCATGAATTCTGTTGATGTTTTTCTTTAAAATTTCATATCTTACTTATAGCTTAGATAGGCCCCTCATATTGAGGTATTAGAAAATATTTCTTTAGGGGCACCTGGGTAGCTCAGTGGGTTAAAGCCTCTGCCTTCGGCTTGGGTCATGATCTCAGGGTCCTGGGATCGAGCCCCGCATCGGGCTCTCTGCTCAGCGGGGAGCCTGCTTCCCTCTCTCTCTCTGCCTGCCTCTCTGCCTGCTTGTGATCTCTCTCTCTCGGTCAAATAAATAAATAAAATTAAAAAAAAAAAGAAAGAAAATATTTCTTCACATTTTCTTTCAGCTTTTTAAAAAGATATTGGGAAGGGGTTGGAGTTTTTTTTCCTAGCTAAAATATGTTATAGGTAGGTAAAGATCAAAATGTAATTTTTTCTCCCCAAATAGCTGGCCAGTTGTCCTAGTCTCATTTATGATTACCCAGCCATTCTGCAGATACACATCACCATTAGTTACGAAGTTCTTATAAAATTGGGATCTGCTCAAGGCTCTTTTTTTCCTGATTAAACTCAGTCAATTCAAGGTATTTCCTGCCTCCTTTTTCTTCGGCCATTTGCACAAGATCGGGCACAGGGACGGTGAGGCAGACAGAATCTGGTCCCGGAAAGTCACGTGCTGTCATCTGCTGAGAACCTCATTCCGTGCGGTCTTTGGACTTCTGTCTCCACCATCCCATCCCTTGCTCTTGATGTCTGTGGTCCTGCGTGGTCTCTAGTTGGCATGGAGTCCATGCAAACCTCTGGGTAACCCCCCCACGTTACTTCCTCTAGGACGCTTCCATCATCCTGGCCTCATCTCAACTCTTCTGCCTCTCTCCTGGGGTCCTGGGAGACTCAAGAGCTGTCGCAGGCCACCCTAGACCTTAACATGCCACATTACCACTCTTACATGGACTTTCTGGCGCCACAATGGCCCCTCGCTGCAGGAAATGGAAAGCTGGGCAGACAGCCCCTCGACTTTGAAGTCTTCCTAAATGTAGTTGGCATTGCCCACACCTCCCACTCCTACAGGATCGTTGGCCAGACTACACCAGAGGTTTGCTCTGTGGCCCTCCTTTCTGCCTCTCCAAATTCTTCTTCCTCCTCCCCTCCCCGCAGCAAGTCTCTACTTTATGATATCCTGGGCCCCTCCCAGCCCAGTGTCATCTTTGACAATACCTTCTCCTTCACTCCTGGTGACAAGTTCATTACCAAGTCCGTTGGCTTTTATCTACAAATTATCTCATAAACATATTCAATACCGTGTTTCCACTCCCACCCAGGCGGAAGACCCCATCCTTTACTACCTGTCCTTCCTCAGTGGCACCTCACAGGTCTCCCTCGGGCACCTTTGTACCCCTTCAGTGCATTCTCCTCACAGGAGCCACTGCGCTCTTAAAAACACTAATGCGATCACACAGCTCTTACTTTGTGCATGTTGGCAAATTTCCTCTGCTCTCAGGATATAACTCCAGTTCCTGACAAGGCCAGTAAATGTGAGTCCCTGCCCACTTCGGCCTCTTCCAAGGGAAACCTGCTGGCTTCAGCCCCCTATGTGCACATCCCATTCTAGTGCCTTCTCCCATGCTCTTTTCTCTGCCTGGGAAGCTCCTCCTACGTTTCACTGTCCTTTTCCCTGCCCTCACCTCCACTCCCACTCTTCTATCTGGCTAACTCCTCATCACTTCCTTGGGGAAACTTCCACCTTGCCAGAGGTTAGCTCTCTCTTAGTTACTGCCCAAGAGCTCTGGGAAGGCAGGGACTATGGTGATCTTACTTGCTACTTCTCTGGTATATAGTAACCAATGGGTCATGAATGAATGAATGAATGAATGAATGAATAAATAAATATAAAGGAAAGATGCGGGAGATGCAGGTAGGAAACATGGACCAAGTCATAGGTACCCAAAGCATTTGTCTCTATTCAATATCAATCATCCTTTCTTATATATTATTTTCCCAAGTCATCCGTCTTAGTTTATGACATTTAGCTTGTGATTGGTCAAAAGCTCCAGTAGTAAATTGGGCATATTTCTTTCCTTGTGCATAATTTCAGCCTCTATCTACCTATTCTACCAAAGGCGTAAATTCCAAACAAATTGAGGAGGGAAAGAGGGCAACCAGGCCTCGAATGATACACACATCAAAGTGTACTTGAAAGTTTCTTGAGTGAATAAATGGAATGAAAACTGCAAAGCTGGGGCGCCTGGCTGGCTCACTGGAAGAGCATGCAACTCTTGATCTCAGGGTTGTGAGTTCGAGCCCCATGTTGGGTATAGAGATTACTCACATAAATAAAAAAAAAACCCTGCAAAGCTACTTCAGTCACATGAGTTTGATCTACCAGTCACCCTCTGCCAATATATATATATTTATATATATATATATATATATATATATATATATAGCAAAAAAAGAAAACCCAAAGAGCACCGTCTCCCTTCTAAATGTTTTGAGTTGGTAGCAATGGAAAGAAGATGGTTTTCTGAAAAAACTCAAGCAATCAATGTCTCTGAATAGAGGATTAAGCCCTAGAACTTTTATAATCTGCTGACAATCTGGAAAAACTGGATTATAAGCATGCACCCTTGACCTTGCCTAGACAACATGAATCATCTCTTTTCTCCGGCCAGCGTCTGCCACCTTCTGCGGTATCACTATTTTCAAACAAATCTCACCGTCCAAAACTGTTATGGAAGCCACAACACCTTCACATGAAATTATTTACTTTTCATAAAAGAAAAGTTGTTTTTGACTGCAGTGAAACCATAAGTCTGGCCTGTTTTGCTTCAGTTCATTTGTTTGGATGGCCATCTGGCAAGATTATTCAACACGATGTAGACAGACTCTTCCTCGGTACAAGTCAAGTATTTTTTTATTTAAAAGTCGATGTTGAAGAAAAAAAAAAGTTGACGTTGTGCCTAAGGCAGAGCTCTAATTCTTTTTTCATTTTCTTCTCTTTGCTTTTTACGGCCACATAAACGACGGACTTGACTTAGAACTTCTGGTACATGTTTACTCACCATATGATAATACCGTAATCAAACTGCTTCCAAAGCCACATTTGAAAATCAGTGTGGTAACATTCGAGAAACCAGAACTGGCTGTAGATACTTTTGCCTTCTAGGACTGAAGGATCCTTCATCCCTCGATGGACAGGTCTTTGGTTTTGAGGGAAACACTTCAGAACTTTGACAGTTTTTTTTAATAGAAAGAAAAGAGGCTCTTTGGGCAAGCCTGAATGGCCAATTTTTCTGCCTAAAACACAAATGGAACTTGGACAGCTGGGCAGCGTGTGTGTGTGCGTACGTGTATGTGTGCATGCGTGCATATGTGTGTGTGTGGAGGGCGCAGGGGATAAAGGACCTGGTACTAGGAAAGGAAACGGGATTTGAGGAGAGTATAGGACTGTCCAACAGAAATTTCTAAGATGATGGAAATGTTCTAAATCTTGCCCGATGCAATAGCCACTTACCAAATGTGGCTGTTGAGCATTTGAAATGTGATGATATGACACATCATATCATTTTAAAATTATTTAAATTATTTTAAAATTGTTTTTTTAATTTTAAATTTTTAAAATTTTAAATTTTTTAATTATTTAATTTAAATTTGAATTTTAAATTTTTAAATTTTAAATTTATTTTAAATAAATTTTAAAATTATTTAATTTAAATTTGAATTGCCACATGTGGCTAATGGTTATCCTACTGGACACTGCAGAAAAGAGGACCCTTCACATCAACTCTTCCCCTTTCCCAAAACTGAGCCACGAACAGCAGGGAGAGGTCTGAAGTCTCCAGAAAGAATCTCCCAGGGTAGAGACACTAAAGAACTTTCAAAAAGGCGATGAGTGAGTGATAGTCAATGTTAAGTTGCCATTTCCCCTGTGTTTCCTTTTTGTTGTCCACAAACTTCAGTAAACATCTCCTATGCTGAAATGACCATGGACGTCAAATTCCCTGGGACTGCCCCTTCGCATCTGATGTCCTGGTGTAATTACTAAGAGTCCCTGCTTCACTTTCAAGTGTCCCACTTAGACAATGTATCCTATCAACTCCCTACTTACACACATTGCCTTGTATTGGTGGTGGTCTAGAGATTTGAGGAAAGGAATGTAAAGAGAAGCTCAGACTTCTCCATCACCTCTCCCCAGCAGCCTTGTGCAAGAGCTGGATTGGGGGTTGGGGGGGGTGGGCAGAGCCAAGCAACATGGCGGACCAGTTCACAAATGGGCCGGCCAGCACAGAAGTGAGACCAAACTGTCCTTCCCCTCAGTAAACTAGGGGAGAGTGAAAGCAGGAGGGGGGGAGAAAGCCAGATACCAAAAAAGAAAGAGAAATATCGTTTCTCTGGCATTCTCAAGTATTACCAAGAAAAACTGCACAGAGTAAATGTCTTTCCACTTCTCTGTGTTTGGTAAAATCCAATATTCGTATGCAGAACACTTTACTGCCGTTAAATCTGTAATAACACAAATTTTCAAGGCGTAAAGTTTAAAATAAAATTATCTGACATTTCCATAAGGATACAATAAAACAAAACGACCACATCTAAGGGAAAGTAAAACCCGAAAGTCCAACAGCCTGAGATTTAACTAAAATATACTATTTGACATAAATTTCTAACTTTAGATCCAACATTTTGTTTGTTCATGTGTATTTTTACTATGTGTATGTGTGTGTGTGTGTGTGTGTAAGCACATGTGCATGATCAGAATGCTTAAGATCTACTCCCTTAGCAAATTCCAAGTGTATAATATAATATTTTCCCCCTATTTCCCCTACCTACCAGCCCCTGGTAACCACCATTCTACTCTGTATGAGCTCGGCCTTTTTTTCAAACAACTTAGATTATTTCCATATCTTGGTTATTGTGAACAATGCTGCAATGAACGCGGGAATATAGATATCTCTTCCAGATAGTGATTTCATTTCCTTTGGATAAATACTCAGAAGCGGAATTACTGAATCATATGGCAGTCCTCTTTTTAATTTTTTGAGGAACTCTGTATTGTTTCCTATAGCGGCTGTACCAACACACACTCCCACCAACAGCGAAGAAGGGCTCTCCTTTCTACACGTCCTCACCAGCGCTTGCTAGCGCTTGTCTTGTTGGTAATAGCCATCCTCACAGGCATGAGCTGATTTCTCATTGTGGTTTTATTTACATTTCCCTGATGATTATTGGCATTAAGCATCTTTTCATGTACCTGTTAGTCATTTGTGTATCTTCTTCAGAAAAATCTCTATTCAGGTCCTTGACGATTTTAAAATTACTTTTTTTTTTTTTTTTGGCTTCATATGTGTTTTTAAAACCTTACACAGAACATTAAGTGACTTCTCACTTAGCAGCTTTATAAATAAGAACTAGACATTTTGGGGGCACCTGGGGGACTCAGTTGGTTAGGCGTCTACCTTTGGCTTAGGTCATGATCCCAGGGTCCTGGGATTGAGCCCTGCATCGGGCTCTCTGCCCGGTGGGGAATCTACTTCTCTGCCCCTCTTCCTTCTTGTATTTTCCCTCTCTCAAATAAATAAATAAAATCTTTAAAAAATAAAAAAGAAGAACTAAATATTTTTACTACACCAGTCCTAAGTCCACTGTAATGCATTTGAAGAATAATTTACTTTCCTTTACCTTCAGACATACACAGATGTTATTTTTGTCCTTTTGATGACCCAAGTAGATCAAGGCCTAGAGGATATTTCGCCTAAATATCACTGAGGTGATAGCAGCAAGAGGAAGAATGGCGGAATGATTAAGAAGGTGGGCTCTGGAGTCAGACTTCAGGCTTGAATCCTGGTTCTACCAACTTGGTTTTCTCTTCGGTAAAATGAGGAAACTTTTAGTAATTCCCTGATGAGGCTGTTATGAAGATTCAGTTAGATGATCTACATAAAGCACTTAGCATAATTCCTGGCAAATATAATACGTGTGTACTAAGTGCTAACCGTGATGATGCTGATAATAAAGAGGATGATGGTAATTGTGATTAACTGGGAGAAAGAGAGAGAGGAAAATTTGAGAATTTAAATACAACCCTGAAAACAAGTTACAAAGACATACTTTAAAAAATGAATCCTGGGACACCTGAGTGACTCAGTCAGTTTAGTGTCCAACTCTTGATTTCTTTTCAGGTCATGACCTTGGGGTCATTAGGTCAAGTCTGCATCAGGCTCCTTACGGGGCACGGGGCCTGCTTAAGATTCTTGCTCTCAAAAAAATTAAAAAGATTCTCGCTCTCTGGGGCGCCTGGGTGGCTCAGTGGGTTAAAGCCTCTGCCTTCGGCTCAGGTCATGATCTCAGGGTCCTGGGATCGAGCCCTGCATCGGGGCTCAGCAGTTATCGATTGGGGTAGAAAACTCGGGAGAATTGCCTGCTTCCCCCTCTCTCTCTGCCTGCCTCTCTGCCTACTTATGATCTCTCTCTCTGTCAAATAAATAAATAAAACCTTAAAAAAAAAAAAGATTCTCTCTTTCCCTCTGCCCCCCTCTCAAGCAAAAACTCAATCCTAACTAAGGGCTCACTTTTGCTGCTCTAAGATAACATTCAGTTTCATCAGCCATTATTCACCATTCTCTGTCACAAAATTCATTCTAAGCATTTTCTAATAAAATGTGAATTCCTAGAAATATACTGACACATATTTTTATGCTGACAACTAACAAGAGTATTTGAAATATGGAAGGAAACCAATAAATATTTATTTTTTTAAAGATTTTATTAATCTAATTGAAAGAGAGAGCGAGTGAGAGAGAGAGCACGCAAGCGGGGAGAGGGGCAGAGAGAAGGGGAAGCATACTCCCCGCTGAGCAGAGAGCCTGATGCAGGGCTCCATCCCAGGACCCTGAGATCATGACCTGAGCCGAAGATGGATGCTTAGCTGACTGAGCCCCCGCAGCAGTTAGTGACTGAGCATCTGTCACGTGAGCAGCACTGACTGCACTAGACGCCAGGGACATACACTGCGCTCGCTGCTGGGGTTCCGTGAGAGAAGAGTTGGTCACACAAAGCCACAATATTCTCTTGTATAGGCAAGAAGAGAAGAAATTGGCTTTTTGCCAATAAATTCCGTCCTGACCTCCCACAATGTCCACTTTTTGCAGTCCCCTCTTACAGAGAGGACTGATGGAACCCAGGAGCCTCCCCTAGCGCCAGCCTCGCTGGGACGCAGAAGCAGCAGCACCGCTGTAGGGGCTGGTTTCCAGGGTGTACGTCCCAGGGCAGAGACGAGAGACTGACAACATGGTCTCAGCGAGTGCGTGCAGAAACCTCCCTTGCTTAGAAGCCCCCTCCCTCAAGGACCATTTCCGTGGAACAGTCCCAGAACCACAGCTTCCGGGTCCCAGGGAATGGGGGGGCCCAGCCAGAGCCCACTGTGCTCAGGAAGCCCAGAGCCGTGCCTCCTCACCAGATGGGTATATTCGTTCAGGGCCCTCCCAGTCCAGACGCAACTTAGCCACCACAGGGCATTCTTACCACAAGCAGCGTTGCCTAAGGACATAGCTAGCATTCACCTCCTTCCGGTTTCCAGGCAAACAAGGTGAAAAAGTTAACCCCAGGTCATTTTATTTTTCATGAAGAAGGGGGAAATGTTTTATTATCTTTCACTTACAAATCCCTATTCTCAACTCCTCTGAGCTCCCAAAATCTTACCAGGAATCACCAGTGAAAGAAAGAGGTCTCTGACGCACCCTAAACTCAGTATGTACAAGACCCACGTAATTTTCTCCTCTCTCCCTCCCTGGACACCTATGTTCCCTGTTGTAACTCACACGATCGTCATCCATCCAATCACCCCCTACATGGACTTCGTCCATGGCTGTCCATTCCAAAGCCCAGAGCATGACAGTTCGGGCTCATCAGAACTTAGCCACGGTCTGCCTCCAGCCTCCTCCATAGCACCCTACCCTTTAGACACAGACTCTTTGTCAGTCTCCCATTTGCCATCATTAGAAAATAACTATAGATTTTGTTCAGACCTGGAATAGCCTTCTACTGACAAACAACTGGTCAACCAAGGGCTTCAAACTCTTGAAAAACCAACTCAAACATCACCTCTAAGAAGACACATGTTCATCCCCAGTACAAATCTGTCATTCCCTCTGTGTTCTCCCACAGCACACTGGAGCACTGCCCCCTTGCAGCACTGCCCCTGTGGTCATGGTCCCCATCACCCACACCCACAAAGAAGGAATAAACTAAGTCTTATCCATGTCGTTTCCCCTGAGCCACAAATCTGTCTCTGCACATGGAGTACCTCAAAGTCTACTGGCTTGAATGCAAATAGTGGCATTGAAGCTGTGTCTTAAGAAACCGGTAGAACTTCTGAGGACAGGGGCGCCTGGGTGGCTCAGTGCGTTAAAGCCTCTGCCTTCAGCTTGTGTCATGATCTCAGGGTCCTGGGATCAAGCCCCACATCGGGCTCTCTGCTCAGCAGGGAGCCTGCTTCCCCCTCTCTGACTGCCTCTCTCCCTACTTGTGATCTCTCTCTCTGTCAAATAAATAAATAAAATCTTAAAAAAAAAAAAGAACTTCTGAGGACAAACAAAGAAGAAAAGACCCAGAAGCAAGAAAGCAAGGGCACAACAGTCCAGTTTGCTGACACCTGGGTCCTTGGAAGGAAAGAGACATTTCAGATTCACTGTGATCCTATCCCAACCTAAGAGACTTAGACTTTATTCAGTAGGAAATGGCTGTAACTCACTGTTAAAACTATGCAAAGAGTTGGAAAAAAAATTAAGAGGTTATATCACGTCTTTAGGTATGATTTTCTTCCAAATGATAAAGTACATAGATCTTTTGGGAACAAAAAAAGGGTTTCTCAAATCAAGGCTCTAAAAACTAAACAAAGGATATATTGTAAAAAATACTAAGATTTTTGTTTGTGATTTCATCTATCCTAATACACAATCTTTAAAATGAGGGACGAGGACAGAGTCTCTGCCTTCTTCCGGTTCCGGCCTGCGGAGAGCGCATTGCGGAGACATGAAGCTGCTCACACACAACCTGCTGAGCTCGCATGTGCGGGGGGGGGAGGGGGGGGGGGGGAGGCGGGGGGGGGAGGCCCCGGCTGGGGCCCGTGGCTTCCCACTGCGCCTCCAGGCCACCGAGGTCCGCATTAACCCCGTGGAGTTCAACCCCGACTTCGTGGCGCGTATGATACCCAAGGTGGAGTGGGCGGCGCTTCTGGAGGCGGCGGATACCTTGCATCTGGTTGAGGTGCCCAAGGGGCCGATTGAAGGGTATGAGCATGATGAGAAATTCCTGAGGCAGATGCACCACGTGCTGCTGGAGGTGGATGTGCTGGAGGGCACCTTGCAGTGCCCAGAGTCAGGACGCCTGTTCCCCATCGGTCTCAGAATTCCTAACATGCTGCTGAGTGATGAGGAAACCGAGACTTAATTGTGCCAGGCACTAGTTTTTCAGTCTGTAACCATGAATGTTTTTGTTTGTGTATATCTTGTTTGCTAGGTCTGTTGTGTATCCCTAAATCTTGACCCAGTGACACACGAAACACAGTGTTGTTGAGCTCGATATATTTTTTTCTCATTAAAGGTTCAAAACCAAAAAAAAAAAAAAATGAGGGACGAGGGGCCCAGGGCCTTTTGATAGAGGCTCCAGGGGGGGAAAAATGGAGGACCATCATCAGTGCTAGATAGCGTGGAACCACTAGACCTACACCAATGCTGCCCCTTCATACCCCGTCATCCTGCAGTCATAGTAATGAGATTATGAACACCTGCCAAACTGAGAATAAAGTAAGTGAAAGGAGCTGGGACAACCCACAGAGCAAAATAATGTAAGGCTTTTGCAGTCAATTTCAAGTGTCAGGGGGTAAGAAAAATACCACATAAGATTACCCAATGTACCTTCTCTAGTTCTTGGGGGAAGGAGTTTGCTTTTTTCACTTATTTTTGGAAATGAACAAAACAAATTCCTCAGTGTGACTCTGACTCTTCCATCTTTCTTGTCTTCGCTCATCAGGGGCAGACTGACATTTCAGCCCATCAATCCCAGAATGGTTATGAAACACTCACTATGTTGATAGTACTCTCTCTGACACTAAGAGACAAAAAGGAGGCGGGAGGGTATGTAGTTCCTGCCATTGAGAAATCAAATCGAAAAAGGTAAGCAACAATATAAGGAGATTTCTAAGATGCATTGTTGGAATTTTAAAAAGTAAGATACAGACTAATATTGATATAATATGCTCCTATTTGTAGAAAAATGTGTACAGTATATACATATGCTTAAATAGGCATGTTTTTGCCCTGAAATGTTCTGAAGTCTATACAGAAAGTCATGGCTGGTATTTACCTCTGGAGAGGTCTGGCATGTGGGGTCATAGATGTTTCAATCTTATATCCTCTTCTACTGTTTGTTTGCCATGTGCATGTGTTTCTTTCATTTTTTTAATTATAAGTACAACAAACAAGTTTAAGCAATATCACAAGGCAGGAGTCCATTGCAAGGAGCAGAAGAGAAACCAACATTTATTGATTAACCTCTCTGCGCCAGGCATACCCCCGGGGTCACCTCCTGATCATTATCACCCAATAGGTGTGGCAGGGATGTTTCCAGCCCCTGGAAAACAGCCTGAAACCCCTCTTCCTGCTATTCTGCCACCTCAGTGAAACCCGCAGTTGGCTCTTACTCTGAGCTTTTCCTAGCATATGGAATGCAGCCAAATTTGGATGGTTTCCCAGGGAGGGTAAATAGCGTGTTGGAGATTGAGTTAAAACAACCAAACTCCTTTTTAGCAAGCCAATGGGATCAATCCAGGGCTTGTAAAGTACCACCTAAATTGTTTTTAGTTCCTTTGATTGCTTTCTTCATCTTGAAAACTGTAAAACACACACACCCTCTCCAACGTAGGGTCTGCTGCTTTAACGACTATTTACCCCATGTAGAAACCAAGCATACATAGCTTCTTTTGTGCCGATGGACGCAAGACAGTACTTTCTACTATTATCATTGTTAATCAAACAAATTAAACTTCTGTGGTATCTGTAAATTACAGTTAAAGTAGATTTCTATTAAACCCTTATCAAATGCTGCCCTCTCGTGGAATCTTAGGTAAAAACCTGCTAAAAACAGATTTTAATTAAGTTTTAACATTTACAAAAAAGAACGGTAATGATAGATGCACATCTTTTGAAATTAAGTATTCACCATCCGACAATAATTTCAATTAACTCTGCCCTTCATAAAGTGTTGATATTGTCATCGTTTCCTTAAATATTTTAAATATTTACCTTGCTGGGAAACGTTTACCTTAACATGAACAAATGTGGTCTGTTTTCCAAGGCAGACCTGAGTTAACTTCACAAGAGCCCCAACAATATGTTTCAATGACTACTATTTCATAAAAGTGACCTCCGTAACTGTCTGAATATTCACAACAGTTTTAAAATCATGTATCAGCGATCCTGTTCTGATTGTCACTGTTGTTAAAGCAGAGCTTAAAAGAGGAGCAACTTTTACTCTGTAAGCATGTTTCAGCAAGACGGCAGGAGGGCGCAGAGTTTGAGGTCCTCGCTTTGGACATATCAGCAGCCACTTGGAAACTTCTGTCTTGCCTTTCTGCCTCATCCCCTGCAAGTCATTCAACACTTGGTTTAATATAACTCGGGACCCAAACACACGCAGGCTGCCAAGTTCTCTAAGCTTTAAAAATGATTCTTTTCCAGCCAGATCATACTTTGTATTTACAGAATCCTCTCCCCGCCCCTCCCCGCCCCAAGAAGTTCAGAGGGCTTTGCCTAGACCTCCACCAAGCCTTCCGAAGCCGATTAGCTGCAGGCACCAGAGCCCTGAGCATCCTTTCAGCCCCTGGGGCGAAAGGCGGTTCCCGGGCCTCGTCCTTAAAGGCTTCGGCAGCTCCCGGTAAAGGGAGAAATACGTCGGAAATCTGAGGCTGCGTCTTTCCCGGGCCTACCCTGCGCGGCACCGGGGCGGCGTCCCTGCAGCCTGAGACCCGGGGCCGCGAGCCGGAGCCCTCGCTGCCCCCTCCGCCCCGCGGGCCTCGCCCTCCCCGCCCCACCCCGCGAGCCGCGCTCCGCTCCGCCGCCCCGGTTGGAGGCGCGGCCCGGAGAGGACTCGGCGGAGCCCGGGCGCTTCTCGAAGGCCCCCTCGGGCACCCGAACAGCCGCTCCGACACCGGCTCCAAGACGTACGCCCAGGCGCGGGTCGGGAGCACCGCCGAAGCCCGCAGAAAACCCGCAGGGAAACCCCCTTCCGTTTGAAACGCTTGATGTTAACATCCAAGAAGGAAAGGAGAGTCACCTGGAGAGAATATAAATTGCATTAGGAGAAATCAGCCCGGGGACCCTCATGGGACTATCACCCCACCCTCCCCGGTTTTGACCCTCCCTCGGTTCCGCTAGGTGCCAGTTATTACCATCTCGGTTATAAAACTCTCTCGCAACTTATAATTATCACCCTTTCCAT
Organism: Nasua narica; assembly: GCA_028533885.1. Lineage (NCBI taxonomy): Eukaryota > Metazoa > Chordata > Mammalia > Carnivora > Procyonidae > Nasua > Nasua narica. The sequence continues at coordinate 120,889,164 of CM052798.1, read as the reverse complement.
CTTCCCTGGGGTGTTCCCCCTTTGATGCCCAGTCCCATGTGGCTTCCTTAGCTGGCATTTCTGCCACACTTTCTTAAACTTTTCTGCATACTTTATTGGTTCCTTCTGCTCCCTTTTCCTTGCGGGGAGAAACCATCCAGGGTGGAAACGCTGCGTTTCAGCCAAGTTGATTTTTTTTATGCACTAACAAGTGTGCTAAGACAGTGTGGCCTTTAAAAAAATTAACGTGTAAAGAAACACCTCGCACAAGTTTTGCTGAACCAGAAAGAGGAGATAGAAGAGAGTGGGAGAGAGGAAAGGGGAGGGAGTGAAGAGGGGGAGAGAAAGGAGAAGGTAGAAGAGGGAGGGGGAAGAGGAGGAAGAAGAAGGGGATGGGGGAGAGGAGGAGAGAGGGAAGGAAGACGGGGAGGGAAAGAGGGAGAGAGGGAAGAAAGGGAGGAGGGAAAGGAGGAGAGAGGGAGAAGAGGGAGAAGGTAGAGAGGTAGACAGGGATGGGGAGACTGGGAGGGGAAAAAAGAGAGAAAGAGGGGGAGATCAGAGGAGGGGGAGAGAGGGAGAGAAGGAGGGAGGAGATGGAGAAAGAGGGAGCAGGATAGGAGAGAAGAAGGAAGAAGAGGACTGAGGGAGAAGAGGAAAGAGGACATTGGAGAGGAAGAGGGGGAGAGGGGGACAGAAGGGGAGAAAGGGAATGGGGAAAGAGGGAAGAAGGAAAAGAGGAGAGATGGGGAGAGGGGAGGAGAAGGAGTGGGAGAGAGGAAAAGGGGAGAAGAGAAGAAAGGGAGGGGAGAGGGGAGAGGGAAAGGAGAGAAGAGGAGGAAGGGAGAGGGGGCAAGAGGTAAGGGAGTGAGAGAGAGGATGAGAGAGAACCTGTCTTCATGTGTAAGCCGGATGATCCACAGACCTGTACCCCTGGGGCAAATAATACATTCTATGTTAATTAAAAAAAAAATTTTTTTTAAAGAAAAACAGAAACCCCAGCTTCCTTCCTACACAACTTGCAGACTAACCTGCAGGACCTGGTACAAAAGGAAACTGAGGACTCCTTTCTTCAGAAGTGAGTAAGACTTCCAGGTGAGGACAGCAGAGCCTCGCACCCGCAAGGGCTGCCGGACCAGGTGCGCGTGCGCCAGCCCTGTCTCCTCCCGCCCGTAAAAACAGCAGGCACTGGGGCGCACTCGCTCTTGTTTGGGTCCCCTCTCCCCACCCCCACAAGGGGCAGCCCCGGCTTGCGCGATCAGCTCGTCTTGGTTTGCCCTAGACTTCCAGAGGCTTAGCACTGAAAATCCCACATCCCTGGCACCTCCTTAGTTCCAAGCACATGGGGACAGCTGGTCACCACCCTGTTCTCGGGGGACCTGGTCTAGCGATGGAGCTGGCCTCTGCTTTTCTACTGGTTTCAATTTCTTCCTCTCAGAACCAACAGCGACCCTGGGCCAGTCCCTACCTCTCTGGTGGGGTGGGAAGCCATTCCAAATGCCCCCAGACTCGTTCCCCTGTTTTTCACATGCCCGCAGAGAAGGCCGCCGAGCCCTGATTGTGGCTGTTCGTATGTGTCAGAAGCGAGCTGCAATGTGCATGTATATGGCAGCCCCTGTTGGAATTTCTTGGAACTACTTTGGAAAGAATGAGGTTTCCACACTGCATTTCAGGGTTTGGTGGTTGTACGCTTGGAGTCTTTTTTTTTTTTTTTCCTTTCTTTTTTAAGGTGTGATACTCCAACAATGTATAAAGCATTATCTCTCCTAAGACAGTCACGCATTAACAAAAAATATACCCACGTAAAAGCTAACAAACCGTCATTTTATTCTGGGGGAGACGATCTAAACTACAAACTGAACTTCACATGCCCCTCTACTGTGAACTGAACATTCACCAAGGACATTCTGGGCCTGGAGACACTTTTTTTTTAATCATCAGAGAGAGAGAGAGAGTGAGCACAAGCAGGGGGAGCAGCAGGCAGAGGTAGAAGCAGGCTCCCCGCTGAGCAGGGAGCCTAATGCGGGACTCGATCCCAGGACCCTGAGATCCAGACCTGAGCTGAAGGCAGATGCTTAACAGACTGAGCCGCCCAGGCGTCCTGGGCCTGGAGACATCTTGATGGGTATCATGCCGTATCCTCCTTGGAAGTGCTGAAAGATTACTATCTAGATGTTCTTAGTAATGTACAAATATGAACAGTAGTCAATTAACTCCTTAAAGGGGTACTCGACCCTGCTGGAGTCTTCCCTCTCCCTCGAACGTATCTCACCAGCTGTGTATTATACTTAGCGTGCAGTAGACTCCCCTGGAACATTGCATGGGCAAAGGCTCTTTCATAATTTCCCCTCACATAGCTGCTGTCCCTCTTGCACATCTTCCCTAAGAAAAGAGAAGCCATCGGACAAGAGCTCCCACAGCCTCCTCAAAGCAAATGGACGAGTCTACCTTCATCTGTTTCCAGCCCTGCTGGCCCCTTTCCTACAAGCCACAGTGCGGGGCCCCAGTCCTACCAGAATCCAACCTTCCCTGATACTGCGCGATCTATTCCCTCTTCTCTCCTCAAAAGACTTGCCTTCCGTAGCCAAGCCACTTTTAAACATTCTCTATAACCTGGGTGGCTCAGTCTGTTAAGCGGCTGCCTCCGGCTCAGGTCAGGATCCCAGGGTCCTGGGATCGAGTCCCGCATCGGGCTCCCTGCTCAGTAGGGAGCCTGCTTCTCTCTCTGCCTCCTCTGCCTGCCTCTCTGCCTGTTTATGCTCTCTCCCTGACAAATAATTAAATAAAATCTTTAAGCAAGAAAAAAAATTAAAAAAAATAAAATCATAGCCCTAAAGTAATGGTTCTCATAGTGCGGTCGCTGAACCACCGGTATCAGCATCACCTGGGATTTATTAGAAAGCCAGTTACTTGGGCCTCAACCCAGACATACGGAGTCAGAAACTCTGGGGCTGAGGCCTCGAAGTCTGTTTCAACAAGCCTTCTGGGTGGTTCTGATACTACCAAAGCTTGAGCTGCATGGATCTAGGGCAGACACTCCTTGGCTTCCCTCTGCACTGCCCTCCACCTGTGTCCACCTGTGGGTGCCCAGATCACCCAAGGAGACGGTTCTCTGGGGTAGGCTGGAGATTGCTGTCCTCAGCCCTCTCCAGACCCTATTTTTATTAATGACTCAGAGGCACAGATGCCACACTGATCTCATTAACAGATGACAGAGAGCTGGATGGGGTAGAGATGTTGAATGACGACCTCAGTACCCAAAGACACAAAGTAATGGTCCAAGTCCATCAAGATGAAACTTAATAGGGCATATTAGCTGGGATGAGAACAGCTCTTAGTGACAGAAAACCCAAAATTGTATTGGCTTAATAAGAGAGAAAGGTATTTCTTTTTCACATAAATGAACTCTGGAAGTGTCAGGCCAGAGTTAATGTGGTGGCTCTGCTTCCTGGAATTCCCAGGATTTGCGCTTTCCATTTGTCCCATTCCTAAGGTATGGCCTCATCCTCGAGTCAAAGATGGCAACATCCATGTTTGAGATAACAAAACGGAGGAAGGATGTCTTGCCGTCTTCAAGGATTCTGGATGCTATCACATTATCCTTCCACTTGCATCCTGTTGGCCAAAACTCGGTCTTCTCGCCATAGTTGCAATGGAAACTCAGAATTGTCTTTATTTTTCTAGGCAGCCCAGCTAGAAATGCTATCACATGGAAGAAAAGAAGAACAAATATCGGGACAAAGCGCGTAGACTCTGCCAACCAAAGCAAAAACAAAGTCCTTTATATAAGGTGTAAAAGGTAAATGTCTCCTGAAGGCTCTGATGAGGAAGGGGGAAATAGGGAGCAAAAGCCACGCAAGCAGCGTTCCTCTGTCTCCCTTTACAAAGGCAGTCAATCCAAGCCATACTTACTTAAGTAAGAAAGAAAGCATGGGATACAAAACTGAAGTTTTTAGACATTCCTCGCTTCAGGAATGTCTCAAATGATGTCATCAAGATTTGCTCTTTTCCATAGCTCAGTTCCGCAGTCTTTCATGTTGGGTTTATGGCAAGATGTCTGCCTGCAGATCCAGACCCCTACCCCCTGGACCTGCTGGTAGACCGGAAGAGGTCCAAATTCAATGTTCCCCACCCTCACCTCTACTTGCTTCTCAGGTCACCTTCCTCTAGCAAAGCAGCTCTTAACTCTGACTAATCACTGGAATCCCCTCCGGAGCTTTTTAAAATGATACCCAAACCTCTCTTCCTAAATCTGATTTTACTGGTCAGGGTGGAACTTCAGCATTAAAAAAAAAAAAATCTCCCCGGATGATTCTCCTGCGCATCTAGAGTGAAGAACCCCAGATCTAGCATACTGTGAAAAGTGGAAGTTTGCCTCTCAAGTTTCTCTGAAGTTGTCTCCCCAGACATCGTGCGTGGGTACCATGTGTCTCCTCCATCAGGTCCCGTCTTACCATGAGCCCCCTCGCTATACTGCTAGTCACCACCCGGACCTACAACGCGTACATTCCCTTCATAGGATCCAGCTTCCCCCTATGGGACAAGAGGGAGGGAAAGTGGAGGAGGCACCTCTTGACTACCCTGGCCTTCTGTCTTCCCAAGATCTCTACACATGGCTGGCAACGTTGACTTTCTTTTATTAAAGGACTCAAGTGATTTTAAAAGGGAAACACAGTAGAAAGAAAAAAATTAAAGGTTTGGGAAGCCATCTGTTCATAAGCTATAATTGAAACCTAAGACCAGGACTTGAAAAATGTCAACAATTAAAAGCTCTGATGCAAGGATTAGCTGATCAAAGAAGCTGTGAAGGATTATTCAGAGAGGTCACAGGAAATGCCCAAGAGCTTGGACTCTTGGAAGCTGAGAGAACAGAGGTTGGAAGAACCAGGAGTGGCTTACCCACTTCACTCTTTTGTCTAGTGACCTGGCGTGTTGTCATCTACTCTGGTGACTTCCTTCAGTGAAATGTGAACCATACAGAACAATGCCCACAATTTCAAGAAACTCAGCAAATGCTCCAAATTTCACTTGAAGCTCAAGTGACTACCTTTTGATATGTTGTCAGTAGATTTTCAGATTTCTCTACAACAAGACAGAAGCTCCCAAAAGGCTTATGAGTTTTTCAAAAGATAGGGCTCCTTGAATCCTCACAAATATTAAATCAAAGAAGTAGAGTTCTCAAAGTTTGCACGCTGAGGTGCCCTAAGTCACTGTAGTGAGTCAGATGGGCCCTGCAGGAGATTTTAAATTTTTGAGGGAAATGTGACAACATCTGTCAGGCACAAATTACTACCGGTAATTTATTCAGACCTGAGTACATGATAATCTGAAATGTTATTATATACTTTCTGGCCTGAGGCCAAATGAATAAATTGCTCAGTTGACTGTAACCATGAGCTGAGAAAGTCTGGAAACTTCTGCAGTAAGTAAATGATTGACTCCAGCAAGCCAATAGCACTCTCTAACTCACACTTGCCATCTTTGCAGCTGTCAGCTTGAAAATATGACGCCCCAAGAGCACAAGAATTTGTTTCTTACTATAGCTCGAAAGGAATTGCTCCTGTTCTGAAATTATTAACAACCTATGGGGTAAGTGAAATTAGAATTTACAACAGAAACAATCTAGATAGTATACTAAACTCAAATATTTTATTTCCAACCCCTGACACGTCTAAAGAAATCTCATTTATATTCAGAACATTTTCAGGCTTTCTATCCTTTGCTTTCACCCAAGCACCTCTGTATGGGTGTCATAGAAGCAAATAAAACCATGAGTTCAAAATCATAGGCCACATCCTAGTTTACGTGAATTAATTTGTTCAATTCCATGGCCGAAGAACACATTTCTGATTTTCTACTATAACTGATTTTATATATGTGCTAGTCAGCATAGTCTTGGCTATGTTGCCATAAGCCCTAAAAAGGCAAACTCTAAAATATCAGTGGCTTAACCCCCCAAAAAACTTTTGTTTCTCTCACTTACCTGCAGTCCTACGTGGCATGGGTGTCTTTCTTCCACCCTAAGCTGTGTCAGCTAAAACACCTGGCCTCCAAGGTCCTGAGCTGGGGAAAAAAGGAGATGCAAGAAGCATGCTAGTTCATAACTGCCTCATCCCCAGAGTAACACAGGTTCTTTCCTTTCATAATCCATTGGCCAGAACTTGTCAGGTGGCTACAATTTCTCTGCAAGGGATGCTGGGAAATGTGGGAAGAACAAGGACATTTGGTAACACTGTTTCGACCTGGTTATAGACACATCAAGGAGGATACAATTTGCTTATTTACTCGTTCATTCATCAGAAAATATCTATTGAGGACCTACTATGTATCAAGTATTAGGTTTACATCCTAGTGGAGAAGGCTAGACAATAAAGAAGATAGATACCAAATAAGTGAACAAGAACATCATTTCAGATTATAGTGTGAATTCTTCCTTAAAAATTCAGTAAATTCCAGTTGAGTGCTGGTTTTGTACCCGATATACTTCTCCTGCCAGGGAAATAACAAATGAAAGAGAATCTCGGCTTTCACAAAGCTTATATTCTGGTGGGGAGAATAGAAAACCCACCGACAACCCATAAAAATCATCAAGAGGAGATGAGCTAAGAAGGACAAGGTAAGGGAGCTAAAAGAGATACAACGGCCTCTCTGCAATAGTGACGTTTGTTTTCGAGTTCGTGTGAACGCTGATGAATCCGCAGTAAGGCTATTAGCCATTAAGCATATCTCCCCTCCCTTCCAGATTGAACCTCAATGTTGGGATCACATCAGATTTTATTTATTAACAGGCAAAGATTTTCAAAATACATTAAAATAAAATTTTAAAATTCAGGTTAAAAATGGCATGTACGTAATAACCCCATCCCCAGAACTGGACTATATGAGAAAGTCACCACATTTATATGCTAACGGAACAAATCCTAGATGTCAAAATTATACATAATCTTACTTCCTTTTTTAATTTATGGAAACTCGTATATATTTTCTAATTTGTCTGCAATACGCATTCATTATTAAGATAATAAAACAAAATGTATGAAGACTCTGTAGGGATTGAAGGCTAAATAATTCATAGGTTATATAAATTTTCCTGGGAAAAGAAAGGTATAATTTTTTTAAATTTGCTTTTAAGGGAGTCAAGAAGGCAGCCAAATTTAGAACATGTGGAGGTGTTCTCAGAGTTAAGATTTTATATTTCTTTTGTGGGATGGGAAAGGTGGGCTTTCTTGGAAGAGAGATAAAAGAGGAAGTATCGGTGCTAATTTATGAAGAAGAAACATGACCCGTTTCTGGGATAAGTCTGAAGGGACTTTCTGCCCCCCCCCCCAAGTGCGTGCTATACAAAATTGCTAGTCCTAGGGAGGCTGTGTGTCCCTTACCCAGATGAGCATGCCGTCTATGGTAAGTAAGACCTAGACATGTCCGAAATCAGCCTGCTTCATGAGGTTCCAAGAGAATGAGGGAGCCCCGTTTGCTTTGGCCCCGGCAAAAAGCATCAGAAAGCATGAGAAGAACCCCGGAAATGAACGTGGGATGATGACAAGGCTGCGTAGGGATTCTGGATACTAGAACAATAATAACCACCATGATGGTTGTTATCACAATGATGATGGCACACAGTTATGGAGTCTCAATAGAATGCCAGGAAATGTGTTACGTATGTTATTTACATTATCTTACTCAATAGATTGTGCACAAACTCATTCATATTCATGTTATATAATATATTCTATTTTAATATCTTGGCGTATTTAGTGCCAGAATACGCACAAGGAAGGTCATTTAAGGAAAAAGAACCCCTCGAGGCTCAGGCAGGTGGTAATTGCCAGGTATAAAAAGGAAGAGTCCTAGAAAGCGTGGGCCAGGAGCCCATGTGGCAAGAGATGCGGAAGTTATATTATTAATAGATATATGAAACAATTTACTATTTCTGGATAGGAAAATGTTCTGGATGGGAAAGAATTCTTTTTCTCACTTGGGAGTTCTCTAGTGAACTCTGAAGACCAAAGAAGAAGTAGAATCATAAAAGAAGGCAAGTGGGAAAAGATCAAGAACATGGCAAGTTTCATTGTGCATCTTTGCTCCTTTCCACCTGGCACGTGTTCCTTCCCATCCTATCTTGGGGCACAGTTCTGGGATAACGGAAATATCTGCTTTAAACTAAAACTGAGGATCAGGAAAAGAAAACGTTGAAGTCTCTCAAATAGCCGTTTCTTCATTCGTGGCCAATAGAATGTATCTGAAAAGAGAGCCAAGAAGCAGCCATAATCACACATGTTCATATTTTTGCAGCAGAAAAAAAAAAATAGTCGAATGAAATGGGAAAATAAGAACAAAAATAACTTCATGACCGTTCAGGCCAGGTTTCCCGAGTACTTTGTAGAGTACCCATCCGCACCTAAAATTCTCTAAGTCTCCGTGGTTCCAGCTCATCTGGTCCTTGGCTGCACCATTGGCCTGGCATGCCGTGCAGCGGTTCCCAACAATCTACGTGCTTTAGGATTTTCCTTTTTAAGGAAACTACTTAAAAAAATTTGGGGGGCAGGGCGCCTGGGCGGCTCAGTGGGTTAAAGCCTCTGCCTTCGGCTCAGGTCATGATCCCAGGGTCCTGGGATCGAGTCCTGCATCGAACTCCTTGCTCAGTGGGGAGCCTACTTCCTCCTCTCTCTCTGCCTCTGCCTGCCACTCTGCCTGCTTGTGCTTTCTCTGTCTGTCTCTCTCTCTCTCTCTCTGACAAATAAAATATTTTTAAAAAAAAAATTTTTTTTCCCTTTAACTTCAGTTTTCAGAGTCTAAGGATTTGGGGAACTGCAACTAAAGGATTGTGGTAAGGATTTGTAATTAAAATGTTTACTGTGTGCTTTTGCACCAAAAATATTGATAATGTTTAAACAAAGTTTGTAAAATGGAAGAATAGGTTAAACTCTAATTTCTGGCTGTCTGATACTCATAACTTTTTTTTTTAAGAATTTTATGTTTAAGTAATCTCTACTTAAAAACATGGGACTCCGACTCACAACCCGGAGATTAAAAGTTGCGTGATCTATCAACGGAGTGAGCCAGTGGCTCTGGCCACTCAGACCTTCTGATTGCCTTTTATGTAGGCTGTAAACTCACAAGCTACCATCATTTAATTGAAATTTCTTTGTTCTGTCTGTTTTCTGCACAGCATAGCATGCAAAGCTACCTTTCCTTCCAGCCTCCCCCCTGATGACTTGAGTGCCACTGGGGTGTGCAGACCCCCAGGCCTCTCTTTGGCCTGATTCTCTGTCCTCACTTCTATTAGGGTCTGCACTTACTTCCTGCTCTTGGTTTCTGAACAACAGCGAAGTGTTTCATGGATTTTTGGGGACAACTTTTCATAGCCAGAAAATGAGCTTTCTCTTCAGACACTGAATTCTGTCTTGGGCTTATAACACATCAATCTCCCTTAGGACTGAAGAACCTCATCTTTTGGCCTGCAACATTTTACCTGATGCCCCAGTCCTTGTTGGACCATAAATTCCTCCAATAGCCATATGTGAAATCAAAGATGGCCCTTAAAATGTTTCTGTCACCTTCTTGCTCCCTTGACATGTATGATATTTTTCCCTCCAAATATTTGATTTAATTATTCTTTTACTTCTCACATGGATTCTCAAATTCAGTAAAAACTCATTCATGCCATACTACCTTCAGTCTGAACTTAAAACGACTGCTGTATTCATCAGGATTTTCCAGAGAGAGAACCAATATGAGATTATATATATATATATTATTATAAGGTTTATTATTATAAGATATTGGTTCACATGGGGCACCTCGGTGGCCCAGTTGGTTGAGCATCTGACTCTTGGCTTCCACTCAGGATGTGATCTCAGGGTCCAGAGATCGAGCCACATGTCAGGCTCGGGCTCTATGCTCAGCATGGAGCCTGCTTAGGACACTCCCTCTCTCTCTCTCTTACAACCTCCCACCCCTCCCCCACCAACTCTCTTTCTCTCTCAAATAAATGAATAAATCATTGGCGGGAGAAAAAAGATATTGGCTCACTGACTATGCAGGCTGAGGAGTCCCGTAATCTGCTGTCTGCCACCTGGAGACCCAGGAAAGCTGGTGGCATAGTGTGAAGGTGTGTGAGCCGATGGTGGAGATCCCAGTCCGTGTCTGAAGCCCTGAGACCCAGAAGCACAGAAGACAGGAGAATATCAGTGTCCCAGCGCAAACAATCAGATAGAGAGCGAATTGAACCGTCTCTTTGTCCTACTCAGGCTTCCAATAGATTGGAGGATGCCCACCCACATTGGGGAAGGCCATCTGCTTTACTCAGTCCACCAATTCAAATGTTTCTTCTAGAAATGCCCTCATAGATACACCCAGAATAATAGCCAGCCAGTCATCTAGGTACCCCAGTTAAGCTGACACATAAAATTAACCATCACAACCAGACACATTGAAGTAACAGTGTCAACTGTGCCTCTCAGCCCCTCTGGGAGCTTGGGAAAGTCAGAGAAGCCATCCAGGGTCAGCCATGGGGAGCTGTGCCCAGGCTTCCTCTCAATGCCTTTCCCCACTAAACAGTCATCTCTGAATGTATCTACTCAACGCACACAGGCATGGACGGAGGGATTCTCATCAGCATTTTTCCATTAAGGTTTAAGGGCAAGAAAGGCTCAACTTACCAAAGGATACAATTTTAGGAATATAAGGCAAGCACCGCAGAAAGTAACAGAATCCTTCTCTAGGAGAGAGTTCTGGGCTTTTATGGACAAAATCTAAGGAGAAATGATGCATGAGCAACCTGCTCAGCCCTTGGTGTCTTCAAGGACAAAACAGTCACCGGAAGCCCATTTACATGAAAATTATGTCATGCCAAGAGTTCGAGCCCTTTCGTGGTGGCGCGGTCATCCAGCCGCAGAGAAGTCTGCACGCCCCTTCGACAGTTTCAAGTGACCTTGATGCTTGCCCTGTGCTTTATATAATTTTCGCTTAAAACAAAAGAAGGAAGCAATTCTTTCTAAAACCACTTCTGATGCTTTCTCTCTTAAAAGAAACCCCGATCCACACAGAGGAATTTCTCACCAAGGGGTGTCACAGACTAAGAAGGGTGAGAAGGGCACCCATGCTTGAGGGCGGTAGGGGCAGCTTTCAGAGAGGTTGTGGAGCCCAAGTGGGGGAAGAAGGCATCCACAAGGGCCATGGAGGGTTGGAAGACTGGCTGGATCAGGAGATATTCACGCTGAGAAGGAGGCAGCAGAGGTGATGGGGGATTGGGTTACACATTGGGTGAGTGATCAAATAAGTCACTATATTAAGGATAATGGGAGGGGCGCCTGGGTGGTTCAGTTGGCTAGCCATCTGCCTTCGGCTCAGGTCATGATCTCAGGGTCCTGGGATGGAGCCCCGCATCGGGCTCCCTGCTCAGTGAGGAGTCTGCTTCTCCCTCTCCCTCTGCCCCCAACTTCGTGCTCTCTCTCCCTCCCTCTCTCCTCTCAAATAAATAAATAAAATCTTAAAAGAAGGAAAAAAAAAAAAAGGATAATGGGAGCCAGCTCAAACCCCGGGATGTTGTGAATATCAGTGCGACCTTAGGGTTTTTGATAAATAGATAGATGGTTGATAGACATATAGACAGATATGTTTAGATACAGAAACATAGATGGGGGTGTGAGTGTGTGCACCCTAGCTCTGTCTACCTAAAAGGGCTAGGGAGCAAGGAGCACACCTCAGGAAGCACAACCCAATAGTAATTTGAGCATCTCAGCACCCAGACCCTGTATTAAACACCAGTCTCCTTCAAAATAAACCAGGATTCCTTGCAGAAATGGCTACTGCAAGGCTGATGCAGAGGAAGTACAGGGTGAACCTAGAACATCTTGTTGGACCAGAAATGAGAGAAATGCTTGAAGGATGAAGGACAGAGCCAAGTCAAAAGGACACAGGAGCCAGCTTGAAGGGGCCAACTCCGTGACAACTGAGGATCAACATGACGGTAGTATTCAAGATTCTGGCACAGAGGATGCCCTCCCCCGAAAGTGTCACCCACCTACGCAAATGGTGGCCAGATTGCATCTTGGGAGTTACTGCCATTTGCATAGTGTTTGCATGACTTCCTCCGCTGCCAGGGATTCACCCCCCGTGGTGGTGCCATAAGGTGACCCACGGGCATGGCAACTAAGACAGGCCAAAGCAAAAGTCCAGGCAGCTCTCAAGGACCACATGTACCCACCCTCTTAAATCTCTCTTCTGTCTTTAAGCCGGACAAACTATACTATCTTCAGTTTTGCCTATGCAAAATTACCTCCCTACTACCACCAGAAATCATTTATCTTGAGGCGCCTGGGTGGCTCAGTGGCTTAGAGCCTCTGCCTTCGGCTGGGGTCGTGATCTCGGGGTCCTGGGATGGAGCCCCGCATCGGGCTCTGCTCAGCAAGGAGCCTGCTTCCCTCTCTCTCTCTGCCTGCCTCTCTGCCTACTTGTGCTCTCTCCTCTCTGTCAAATAAATAAATAAAATCTTAAAAAAAATCATTTATCTCATTTTAAACATAATGCCCAAAGGGCAAATGCTTCCAAATGAAAAGGAGTCAATCCTCAAGACAGTACCTGGTCTGAATACGTCTTTCCAGACAGCAGGGGCTGCGACTCGCTCACCCTTTTGGACCCAGAAGTGGAGCAGGTGAAGCCGCAAGGAAGTTAGGCTGGCAAATTGAAAAAGAGAGTAGAAAGGACTTCTGACTCACTCAGGCCTTGAAACCAAGGTTCGGGCTGAGTTGACTTAAACCACAATGGGCAATGCGGAAGATAAATGAAGACCGACAAACATAAAGAGTGTTTTTAATTGCAACTGTCAGAAAGTATTTATTGAAGGCAGGTTTATGTCAGTAGACTTTGAGGAGATTACCCTGCATAATATGGGGGGGGGGGGGGGACGGTCTCAACCAATCAGTTGAAGCCTGACATCCTCCAAGAAGGCAGTAATGTGCCTCCAGACAGTTTCAGTCGAGACCACAACTTCAACTCCCACTTGTCATTTCTCAGCTGCCCTACAGATTTTGGGCTCACCAGGGTCACAATCATCCTGTGAGCCAATTCCTTAAAGCACCTCTCTCAATCCAATCTCTCCTTCCCCCCTTCCTCTCCCTCTCCCCCCACCTCACACCTTCACATGTATATAACATAATATAGTACAATAATTTCATAGACTCTATGTCAAATGAGGAAAAACTGTGGAAAGAACAACAAATACAAGACAGGAGTTAGAAGATCATATTTAATCCTACCTGAACCCTTTCCTGAAGCTGAATTAATAACACAGTGCTGGGATCTATTGATTATATTAGTACAGGTCCAAGGGATCTGTTTCCGTGTCTCTTTAATTAAGTAGAGACCTATGACTGATTTGGGGATTCTGCTCCGCCTTAAAGGAGTTTACATTTTCTTTCCCCACAGTGAAGTGATATTAAGCAGAGTTAATAAGCAGAGTTCTCTC
>CM052798.1:120863994-120875620 GCA_028533885.1 Nasua narica | reverse complement strand
CCTGCAAAACCCTCAGTTTGTTGCTCAGAGTCCACCGTCTCTCCTGGTTCATCACCCCCTCCGATTTCCCCCCATTCGCCCTTCCCTTCCTTCTCACGATGCCCTCCATGATTTTCTTTATACTCCACACGTAAGTGAGACCATAAGATAATTGCCTCTCTCCGCTTGACTTATTTCACTCTGCATAATCTCTTCTAGTCCTGTCCATGTCGATACAAAAGTTGGATATTCATCCTTTCTGATGGAGGCATAATATTCCATTGTGTAGATGTACCACATCTTCCTTATCCATTCGTCTGTTGAAGGACATCTTAACAAGCATCCCGATTGTTCTTTGAAAGGCTGGTCCCCCGGCCCCAGCCAAAGAGTTCTCTTCAATCCTTGATGTTTTTCAAAGCCGTGTGAACCTAGGCTGAACCCCCTGACCCCCTCACCCCCGGAAACGGGGCCAGGTATCGACAAGCCGGGAACAGTCACAAGTGATTCTAACACATCACAAAGCCGAGGACCACCCTGCACTGGAGCCGTGGCCCCCAACTCTGGCTGCTCGCTGGAGACTAGCAAGTATCATTTGCTTTGCTATCACCAGCCTGGGTTCTGATTTAATTGGCCGGGGGTAGGCGCGCCTGGTATTTTTTTGATTTTGTTTTTAAGATTTTATTTATTTATTTGAGAGAGAGAGAAAGCAGGCAAGCATGAACAGAGGGAAGAGAGAGAAGCAGGCTCCCCACTGAGCAAGGAGCCCTCTGTGGGATCATGACCTGAGCCAAAGGCAGAGGCTCAACAGACTGAGCCACCCAGGCGCCCCTTCTCGTGTTGTTTTAAATAGTCCCAGTAGATTCTAAATTCAGAGAAGGTTGAGAACTCTGACTTGGAGTTTCAGCCCCAGACTGGCTTCAGGACGAATTTAAAACTACAAGATTCCCTTCTACCCTAAGCCCTACGGCAGAGTGAACAAAGCAGCCCACCTCAAGTCTCCCTCTCTCTTGTACCCGGGACACACCTAGCCTCCTAAGGGTAATGACTCTACCCTAGCAAGAAACACCCCTGGACCCTGGCTGACCAAAGCATCCTCAAAGAGAGCAAAGAAAAAGAGAGAGGAGAGAGAAAGAGAGAGAAAATGAAGAAAGTGGCCTCCTCAATTTTCAACTCAGGCCTAAACTCATTCATTCACTCATTCATCCCTCTAGAATAGTTATAACGTTCCTATTGTGGGCCAAGAACTAAACAAGGATTTGGGAATTTAGTTAAACAAGCTGTGTCCCTGTTTTGTTTTGTTTTGTTTTGTTTTTTTAAAGATTTTGTTTATTTATTTGACAGAGATCACAAGTAGGCAGAGAGGCAGGCAGAGAGGGGGAAGCAGGCTCCCCACTGAGCAGAGAGCCAGATTCAGGGCTCGATCCCAGGACCCCGAGATCATGACCTGAGCCGAAGGCAGAGGCTTTAACCCACTGAGCCACCCAGGCGCCCTGTGTCCCTGGTTTTAAGGACCCGTGGTCTAGTCAAAGATTCAAGCAAAGAAATGCTACTGTGACTCGCATCGACACTCTTATTCCCTGGGATTTTGGTGACGGGGTTGGGGGGGGGCACTCTCATCTCTCCCTCCGAAAGATGGAATATAAGATCTGTGACCCCCACCATCTTCTTCTGGGTGCAGGCACCTGGCGTCCTGGCAAGGGGCCGTGTGGCTCCCTAGCCTTGCTAACAAGATGTGCCCTTTGAGACAGCACCCAACACAGCAGAACTATAACCTCATTTTTGTTTGACGTGGAGACTTCTGTTTTCTGCCATTTCCCATACACTGAAATGCCCGCCGGAGTCCTCGCCATATCCCAGAGCGCGAGCTGCCCCGGGGGGTCAGTCTGGGAAAGACTGCAGTTCACCAAAGGGCCTGACACTCTGAGCCTTGGGCTTCTCCTTGCTGCCACCCGCTGAGCCAACCTGTCACCTTCAGGGAAGGAATCATAACAGCACCTGGGCCTCTCATTGGAGCTGGAGCAGCCACATAGGAACTTGCCCGCAGTCGCCCCTGGCAGCGAGGTCCTCGCGTCATCTCCGCGTCATCTCCTCGCGGATTCGTGATAGAAGTCAACAGTCAACTTTCCATCACTTGGTAAATAAAATATTTCCCGGTGCTGCTTGTCATCCCTCCTATTAGAATGTAATGAAGCGTTTCCACTGATTACCCACAGCCATGTTGTCAAGCAGCAGCGGGTTGCTAACATCTGGAGGGGAGGAGACCAGAGAGGAGGGCTTTAATTTAGTGAAGAGTTTTCTTTAATGAATCTCATTTGGGCAGGAGGAAGTCATGTCGGGCATCATAATGCCATCTCCTCTGCCACGACCTTTCTAAAGTTGTTTTCCCCTTCCCTCGATCAACCCTGTTATTCCTTCCCTTTCAACATCCTTGAAGGGTCAAGACCCTATAGCTACCAAATATATTAAGGGGCTAGCTTTTCTTTAAATGAAAAATGTTTCACATTGCTTTGTCTTAATTCACAGGTTTTTCCCCCTATAAAGTGTACAATTTGTGCCTGGCTAAAAGGCAGACTGGGTCTCGCTTGTTTGCAATGTCTCATACACCCCGTCCTGTGGCTTTGCTGCAAAGCAAATTAATTTTCTAGGAAACTGACAAGATGAACAGGTCGCCTTTGAAACCCGCTCCCAAAATGTGAAGTTTACATCTGTTACATAGGTTACATTGGTTTCTTCAACTCATTTCTGGGTCGGTTCCATTTTTTAATTTGTGGAAATCATTTTTTTTTCCGCCAAAAATGAGTGTTCCTCAGGTACACGAGTAAAATCAGTGGTGTCCTTGTGAATACCGCTCAGCCGCTTGCTTGCCGTACAACTTAGATTACGTAAACTCTGTAAACCTCAGTTCTTCGTCAGTAAAATGGGGCTAATCTAGTACTGACCTCATGGGTCGCTGTGAGCCATTAGAAAGACACCGGCTGAGTGTCATGCTTGGCCCCAGAGCAGTCACCCAGTAAGTGGGTTTGGCTAATAGTCTGTGATTATAATTCTCTTTAGAACTAATAAGGAAGGATTTGGATGAAATGTTATCCAAGCAACTATTTAATATATATAATTTATTATATTTACAGTTATTATATTTATATATTTATATATACATACATGATTGTATAGAATTTTTATATTTATATATTATATTTTATATATAATATATAAATTTTATTTTATAAGTAAAATAAATTTATTTATTTTATAATATATCTAGTTATGTATTATTTATTATTAAATATATATATTATTGATTATTTAAAATATTTATATTATATAAATGTATAGCATATAAATAATATGAATGTATAATATATAAATATAATGAATATATACTTATATATATATTTGTGTCAGATCCCAGATATCTGCTTGTATGTAGTATCTTTTCAGATTGGGGGTAAATCCGTAGGGAGGCTGGCTTGCTTTGCCAGTGTAAGGAAGAGAGCAATTCTTTAGGGAAATGTAACACGCATGCATTAGTAACATGCCATTGTACTTGACATCAGAGTGGAAAAATTTTTTCTGTAACCCTCTCTCTAGAAGCAAGATAACAGTGTGGAAGCTTAAAAGTACAGTAGAAAATGTCACCCCTTAATTACTTTACGATGCTCCCCATGTGAAGGGGGATGGGGATAGTAAAGGAGCATGAAGTCCTGAGTTTGAAGTCTATCTCTTGGGGGCGCCTGGGTGGTTCAGTCGGTTAGGCGTTGCCTTCGGCTCAGGTCATGATCCCGGGTTCCTGGAATGGAGCCCTGAATCTGGCTCCCTGCTCAGCCAGGAGCCTGCTTCTTCCTTTGCCTGCCACTCCCCCTGCTTGTGCCCTCTCTCTCTCTCTCAAATAAATAAATTAATTAAATTAAAAAAATAATTCCATCTTTGCTACTAATTGGTGACCTTGAGCAAGAATCAGGACTTCACCCTTGTGGGGTGAGAAACTGTGTTAATTTATTGGAAAGATCTTTATAAGTGTTAACTTATAATGTTTGAAGATGTGACCCGATTAACAAATACTACAATTTTCCATTGTCTATAAAGAGAATAAATGCTATTTCCCAGTTGACATTGTCCCAGATTTTGACATTACATTTCAGTAGGGATGTGCATTTCGGCAGGCTCTGCTGTGCACAAAACCATGGTGCCCAGAGTTGCCTAAGCTATCGATCCAAGCCGACAGGGAGGAATTAATGGATTCTCAAAGCCAGGGTCATTACTGCAGATGCCGCCAGAAAATTCCACACGGCTGCCTAAATACAGGGACAAAGAAAATAAAATAGAGAAGAGAGAGGAGGAGTCGATTCTCTCAGGTCACCTTCTGGGGTCAGAACCTAAGATGAATATATGCTGTTAATAACATCCGCGAGGTAGTGGGACTGAATTTGTGGGTTAGTGAAGGGTGTTAAAATGAAACTGCCCCAGCCCAGTTGAAATTCAACAAAATAGTCTCTCTATTTCTTGGAATCAGGTAGCCTCACAAAGATACCTGTGCTTCGATAGCGCTCTGTCTGGGAGTATATGGTGGCTTCTAAAAGTCACTTCATAGACCAGGTCAATGTCGTTGACTAGATGTAGTTTGCTAAACCGCCTCCCACACTCTCTCCCCAAAAGAAAATTGCCATTGATTGTAAAGAGAATAAATGCTGTTTTCCTTGTTGTCAGAAAAAAGAAAAAGGAAATTTGGTCCTATAACAAAGTCTAGAAATTACAATGATTTATAAAATAATATTAAACAGCTTGGTTTTCTTCTTCACGACATGAATCTGTCACACGTTCAGTTTGAGCGCTGGACAGAATGCACACTGGCCCTGAGTGCCAGATAGCGACTGTGGGGGAATGACCGCGGAAAGCTGACGGTCAGTCAGAAAGATCAACAGGTGCATATCGTCACCAGTTTGGTGCCTTGCGTCAGGCCCCGCTGGACCAGAGCCGCTGACTAAGGATCTGACTCACTGTCTCCACACCTCCCGAGCCTGGACACACATAGGAGGTTCCATTAATATGAATTCCAAGTGACGGCAGTTCTTAGCATCAACAGTGCAATACCCGGCCCGTAGTGGCTCCTTCCAAAACTCCCCCCAGTTATTTCTGGGTATCTTCAGGGCGGTATCTCAGGCGTGTCCAGTCCCAAGTCGGCCCAGGTTTGCCTGCTCCTGCCGCCAGGACACCGTACCTGCTTTTGCTACTCCCTCCTGTGTAGAAATACCGATGTCTGAAAAGTAGTAGCTGTGTCAAGATCCTCTCCAGACCACTGGTGCCTGAGATGTCACAGCACTGCTGGGTCCTGGCGGAAAGGTGAGAATATGGCCCTCCCCTGACTTCAGGGCACCATGTTGTCGCTTGGGTCTGAAGACTTATGGCAAGACTCTCTGAAAATCACCCAGGAAAAGAGTCTGTTCCTACTGTTCTTAGCTTCCTACTCAACTTCTTTCTCCACTGGGACCTCCAACCAGACGAAGGGCCTAGCCAGAGAACAGACCCATGCCACCTCCTTCCAACGTCCTTGTCCCTTCCACTCTCCCCATCTCCCCCCCACGAAAGAAGCAAGAGAAGCAAACAAAAACTTTCTCCTACAATTAAGAAACAAAACGAAACTCTAAAATATCATCTCTATCAGTCAGGATAGGCCACGTTATGCAGCAGTAACAAGCAAAATGAACCCTGTTGTGGCATCACAGGTTGGTTCCTTGTGTCTCCCGTGTGCCCCGGCGGGGAGGCTAGGGGTCTCTGCTCATCGGAGTCAGCCAGGCAGCCACACTGATGGAGCGGCTTGACTTGCTCCCACGGCTTCTGTGGTCAGGCAGCTGCTCGAGGTGACACAAATCATCTCTAGATGCAATTCTTCAGCTAAGGGAAGTCCCAGGGGCATGCCTGAACTCCGGGCAACATGGAAGCACAATTTGATCACGTCCTTGGTCGGGAGAGAACTGGAGCAGTTCTTACCAGACTGATGACATCAGATTAGCCCATTCACATAGACGGTGAGCTCCCTGCTAGGGGCACACACACCCAAACTCTGAACCCACTTCAGGCTGAGCCAGAAGGCTTGCCATGATTACCAGAACGCTAAAGCCTCTTACTCTGGGAATGCAAGCTGTCAGCCTAACACTGTAGGCCCGTCTTCTGTAACCAGGCAGGACCACGTAGCCCACGTGTCACTGGGAAGAGAAACACTGTCATAGTCAAAAACTTATTTTTGGGGCACCTGGGTGGCTCAGTGGGTTAAAGCCTCTGCCCTCAGCTCCGGTCATGATCTCAAGGTCCTGGGATCAAGCCCTGCATCTTGCTCTCTGCTCAGCAGGGAGCCTGCTTCCCTCCCTCTCTCTCTGCCTTTCTCTCTGCCTACTGGTTGTCTCTCTGTCTATCAAATAAATATCTAAAAACTTTTTTAAAAACTTATTTTTAATGCCCAAAGACTACAGCTGTTTGGTTAAAAATAAAATGAAATAAAATGTAGAGTTTTATCCAGAAAAAAAGATTATTTTTTCTTTCTTTCTTTCTTTCTTTCTTTCTTTCTTTCTTTCTTTCTTTCTTTCCTTCCTTCCTTCCTTCCTTCCTTCCTTCCTTCCTTCCTTCCTTCCTTCCTTCCTTCCTTCCTTCCTTCTGGAGCGTGAAGTGAAGCAGCCACACCTACATTCAGAGGTAGCTCACCATCCTCTATAATCTATGAAAACCCCGGCATTACGGTGCAGCCTTTCATTACATTGCCTCTTACACTCATGAGTGTTCTCTAGGAAACATGCCCCTTCGCAGGTGAGATGCAGAGAGCGTAATCATTTGCTCCTGGTTCTCATTTCCAATATCCCTTACTGGCCTATTTTGCCCTTCAATGAGTCCTATTGCTTTTTTTTTTTTTTTTCTTTTCCTTCTCCTTTGGTCTGTCTGTTTTATCTGTTGTCATTACTGTTTGCTTGCTGTCCAGAAAACAAATGTCCCCACCAACCCTCAGCCTCCCTCCTGATTGGCTGTTTTCTTCTCAGAAAGAGACTAGGCATCTGCTGTAGGACTCACCCCCCTACATCCTCCCACTGATAGTGAAGCTCACCTTCCTGCACCAGCCGCTAGGAGCCCTTCCGCCCCACACCCACCAGGCTCCCTCCTGTGCCCGTTGAGTATCTCATCTACAAATACGTGGGGTGAGCCTAGCTGGCTCCTTAGGTAGAACCTGCGACAATTGGTCTAAAGGGTTGTGAGTTTAAGCCCCGTGTGGGTGTGGAGCCTACTTAAAAAAAAAAAAAAAAAAGAAAGCACAAATACTTGAGGCCAAGAGGTGCAAACACAGATGTCAAGAGGAGCCACCCAGTGATTCAATGACAGCTAGAGGCTGTCAGTGGTAAGGACGTGGGGATGAGGTTCAGGAGGAGGTCTAGTAAGCCCACAGTCAGCCAAAAGAAGTTAAGGCTGACTGGTGGCATCATGGGAAATGTGGGCTAATGTTGCCAAATCTGATATTCGTGAGAAGTCATAAACCCAGATTTTTATATGTGAAATCCTTCAATCATTAAATGTCAGCTTAAACTTTTAGAAAACCCCATGCAAGTCTTCCTTGGACTGTGTAGCGTTTTCAAGTGTTACTTGTTCAAAATTAATTTTAAAATATTTTAAAACACATCTGCAGGCAAACATCTGGCCCTCCAACTTTCAGTCTACAACCTCTTTCCAACAACAAGCGAAGGAGGGAATCCATGCGTGCACACATGCGCATACATACTTTAAAACATCTACAGCAAGGACTCCTGGGTGGCTCAGTCGGCTAAGCGTCTGCCTTTGGCTCTGGCCATGATCCCAGGGTCCTGAGAGGGAGCCCCACATCTGGCTTCCTGCTCAGCAGGGAGCCTTCTTCTCCCTCTGCCCGCTGCTCCCCCTGCTTGTGTTTGCTCGCTCACTCGCTCACCCTCTCTCTCTCTGACAAATAAATAAATAAAATCTTTAAAAAAAAATCTAGAGCAAAAAATAGCTTAGGGAGCATTTAATTACAGAACATAGTTTCAAGCATCACCCACTAGAAATGGAAGTAAAATAAAAATTAAGAGGTACTGGGAAAGCCATTTCACACAGAGGAATAAGAGATCAGAAACTCAAGAGCCAGAAGCATGAACGCTGACCCTGCCAGGACCCTGTGGCACCACAGAGAAGTGGCAGGATCCTAGTTCCCCAATGTCTTCATCTTGAAACAGATTTTTTTTTTTTTAATTAAGATCAGCCTATCACAAGGGGTTCTGTAAAACATGAATAAAAAACTGACTACTTTCACATCAAGGTTTCTCAGTGACTAGAAAAGCAAAGGTTCTTGGAATCATAGACCCTCGAGAGGCACAAGATCTTAAAATCATCCTGGACAATGTCCTCAATTTACCCTTGAGGGATAGAAGGCCTGGGACACCAGGGTTACCCCAGCCTGGCCAAGAGACAGAGTGGTAGTAGGACCAGGAAGGAACCAGCCCTGCTAGAGAACATCAGGAGCCCCAAGTGTGAATGTAGGATCCACCCCTTACAAAGTGTACGACCTTGAGGTTGCACACTCTTCAGCCACCAGCTCCCCTGGGAATCCTTGGAATGACACCCTGTCCTAGCCGGCAAGCAGGGAAACTGCCAGAATAAGAGACAATGAAGGCAAAAGAACTACAGATCAGAAGCATTACACAGTTACCCATGTTAGTTTGCTTTCTTTGTCTTCCCTGGAACCCCTGGGCACCTCTCCTCTGAGCTCCCACCACACCCTTTTCCCAGTCAGAGCCTTTATCCCATTATGTTGACTTTGCCCCTGGACATTCGGATCTTCCCCAAGACTATGAGCTCCCTGGGGCCACGGGCTTTGTCTAAGAGACCCTGATGAATGTTTGCTGAATGAATGAACCCCTAAATCTCTAAGCTCTAAACCCCAAAGACCTAACCTAAAGGCGTTGAACTGTCTGTAGGGTCTCACTAGTAATAAAACAAACATATTCATATAAATATATAAACGAAATCTTTTTTTTTAAAGATTTTATTTATTTATTCGAGATAAAGACAGTGAGAGAGAGCATAAGAGGGGAGAAGGTCAGAGGGAGAAGCAGACTCCCCGTGGAGCTGGGAGCCTGATGTGGGACTCTATCCCAGGACTCTGGGATCGCGACCTGAGCCGAAGGCAGTCGCTTAACCAACTGAGCCATCCAGGTGCCCTAAACGAAACCTTTCTGAGACATGTTTACAGCATTTTAAATTTATAACTTGCAACCCTCGTTGTGTGGGGACTCTAAAGAATGACATGCAGAGAGAGAGAAAAAGAGAAAGACAGTGAAATGACTATAATTCAGGATGTCTCCAGGCCCCTAACTTTGCAGGTTCCTCTCTTATGCAAAATAATATATCTACCTAGAATTGAGCTTTCAGTTCTACAATCCGCCCAACTGAGAAATTAGTCACTTGGCATTATGAAATTTCAGATACTCACTCCAGTGTTGAAGACCTGGGTTTGTTGTAGGAGTCTCAAATTAGCCTGCTGCTAAGTATGGCCATATGCAAAGCTCCCCTTTATGTAACTAAGCATTAACACCTACTTTATCTCCTACTTCATCATCTGTCATAGTCAAAAATGCAGCACAAATTCAAATTTCAAGGGAATAAAAAAATATATTGCCCAGGAATTCCCCCTTTGAAGCAGGACCTTAAGAAAATTTCTTTGTTCTATGTCTTCTGGATTAGATAAAGGAGGGTGGAGAGAGGAATGATTGAATTTCTTTGAACCTAAAAGCCCAACAAAGGTAATTAACGTAGGTACTATCTTGTAACCCACACCCCCCAGGAACAGTTCCAATCCAAAGACCTTGAGAATTTTCAGATTCGAATTCTGGACATGGGAGATTTATATTAGCATTATTCCCATGGAGGAAGAAGCCTCCATGGGAATGCCAAAATATAAGCAAAATTCCCCTTTTCCCCACTACTAATTTTCTGCCCAATAATCTACTTTTAGATAGTACCTGTTTATATGTCCTCCAGAAATGTTATACTATTTTGGAATTTGGAATTTTTTTTAAAGTTTAAGAAATAATGTTTCTTCTAGAGCGTCTAGGTGGCTCAGTGGGTTAAAGCCTCTGCCTTTGGCTCGGGTCATGATTTCAGGGTGCTGGGATCAAGCCCCACATCGGGCTCTCTGCTCAGCAGGGGGCCTGCTTCCCCCTCTCTCTCTGCCTACCTCTCTGCCTACTTGTGATCTCTCTCTCTCTCTGTCAAATAAATAAATGAAATCTTAGAAAGAAAGAAAGAAAGAAAGTTTCTTCTAAAGAGCCAGCAGTTTCTATAGCCCCCAAACGTGAACAATGATCTCTAAATCAGAAGATATAAGATAAAGTAACAAAATCACATTCATCCTCAGGGAATTTGGGCTTTATACATAAGCTAAAATAATTAATGTAATCTTCCTAATTGATTCATGAAATATTTATTTAGCATCTATAATGCGCCACTGTTCCGGAACTTGAGAATGTAGCAATAAACAAAGTAGACAAAAATCTCTGCCCATATGGAGCTTACATTCTAGCAGGAAGAGAAACAAAATTCTGCAGAAGTAAAATGTATACTATGCCAGATGTTGACAAGTGCTGTGTTTGATTGGATTAATGGCCCCAATTTTTTTACCTTTCCTCTAATCAACCCTTTGTCATGCGCTCTGTGGTAAGCTGGGCTTCTTCCCTTCTCCTTGACTTTGAGCCTGAACATGTGACCTGCTTTGGCCGACAAAACAAGGTAGAAGCAACAGCATGCCAGCTCCTGAATCCAGAAAAACGTAGACCTTGAGAGGCCTTCGTGATTCCAACGCTCTTCTTGTTCCTCTGCCGATGCCAAGAGAATATCCCCGAGCTAGTCTGCTGGTCGCAGGAGAGAGAGGGTGAGAGGCAGAGCTGCTCCATCGAAGCCTCTCCAGCAAACGGAGTCTAAAGCAGAGCCCCCAGAGCCCCTGCGGTGCGTGTGTAAGCTGAACCAACATCAGCAGCTCCATCCATGTGACCAGCAGGTGACCTCCTGCTGACATACAAATGCATAAGCTAGAATCATAAATGACGTTATTTTGGTGTTGAGTTTTGAGATTGTTTGTTATACCGCAATAGCTAACCAATGCAAGTGCTAAAAAGTAGTCCAAATAAAGCAGTTAAGAACAAGAGATCAAGGGCGCCTGGGTGGCTCAGTTGGGTTAAAGCGTCTGCCTTCGACTCAGGTCATGATCTCAGGGTCCTCGGATCAAGCCCCGCATCGGGCTCTCTGCTGGGCGGGGAGCCGGCTTCTCCCTCTCTCTCTGCCTGCCTCTCTGCCTACTTGTGATCTCTCTCTCTGTGAAATAAATAAATAAAATCTTAAAAAAAAAAAAAAAGAATAAGAGATCATGTGTGTGGTTGTGGTGGGGGAGTCAATTTCAAATAATTGCCTCATGTACAGTTATTTTTTTCAATATAACGCATTATTAGTGATTCTAAAAACATTCTCCTTTCAAGTACTGAGAGGTTCTTATGTTCATTACCTAACATCCTAATCCTATATTTGGCACTCTCCTCCTAGTACTATATGAGCCCAAGCAGATGGGAGGCAGATAAAACTTGCTAACTTGTTCTGGTATAAGAAGGAGACC
>CM052798.1:120793231-120863494 GCA_028533885.1 Nasua narica | reverse complement strand
ACACACACACACACACACACACACACACACACTAGAATATTACACAACCATCAAAAAAAGAAAACTTGCCATTTGCAAGGATATGGATGGAACTAGAGGCTATTATGCTAAGCGAAATAAGTCAGAGAAAAACAATTATCATATGATCTCACTGATAATGTTGAATTTAAGAAACAAGGCAGAGGATCATGGGGCAAGAGAAAAAAAAAAAGGAAACAAGATGAAACCAGAGGAGACAAACCATAAGAGACTCAATCACAGGAAACAAACTGAGGGTTGCTGGAGGGGAGGGGGGGTGAAGAGGTGGGGTAACTGAGTTTTGGATATTGGCGAGGGTATATGTTGGAATAAACACTGGGTATTATAGAAGACTGATGAATCACAGACCGGTACGCCTGAAACACATTATCCATTATATGTTAATTAATTTAATTTAATTTTTTTTAATGTAAAAAAAAATCAGATCCAGAGCCACTGATTCCAATGATGTTCAGAAATATGGCTCTGTCTAGATGTCTGTCTTCTGGGTTATCAGAAACCTCCGGAGGTGAGGACAGTATTAGGAAGAACTCTAATTTTCATATTGTCGTTTAATGCGGCATCCTGTGGTTCACTGCAGCTCTACTGAAGTCTCTCCCGGAAGCACTCTCCTAATTTATCACAAATTCACTTAGGGTTTAAAGGCTGAAGTAGTGAATAGAAGTCTATTGGTTAAGTTTAGCCAATAGAATTCTTCCAACCTGGTCCTGAAGTAAGGGGAGGGTTCAAGGATTCTTTTCAACTGTTAAAAGGCAGCTAGCAGTTGCTGTTCTGTGGAGGTCAAAGCCTTTCCAGATTAGCCACCCCACCTTCTAGCAGGCAGATGCACCTTCCATTACAGTCCGTTTTGTCCACCCTCTTGAAAAACAGAGCAGACTGAGACGCAGCCAGAGGGCTCCAGCGCAGCTTTGATTTCCCGTTTCATTCAAATCCTAACCATGCAATTTTCATCTTGTTACAAAAAAGTGGCACTGGTGGAAACAAAGTCACGGGTTCCAGTTCAGAGTTCTGCAAGATTCTGGTGGCTAGAATGGGCTCCAGTACAAACAGGAGCTAAAGTTGAACCTATAAAGGCTGAGGGGAAACAATTCCTCTGAATCCCTTGTCTTCTAGGGAGTTACCTGTTGGTGGCCCCAGTGGACTGGTGGAAAGGTTTGAGAGCTTCTTGATTAAGATATTTTCACTGGCTCCTAATCTCCTGTCTTAAATCTTGCCTTGCCTTCATCTTTTATGGATTCTAACCATTGAGATCATATCCCTGAGTTGTAGGACCTTGGGAAAATCACTTAACCTCTCTAAGATTCGAATTCCTTACTAGTAAAATAAAGAATTGAAGTTCCTCTCTGCTCTAACATTCTATCACTTAAGTACACATGTTTAAACTGATCACAAATTAATGGTAATTTTCAGCCTGCTACAGACAATAGCCCTAGACACAAGCTGGCAGAGTTAAAGTAGTTTAATAAAATGAACTAGATCTTTCATCAATTTGTTTTGAAGTCCCGTCAGTTCTTATGCCTTTTATGTTCAGCCTTACAACTTTTGAAAGCAGGAAAGTGTTAATGGTAACGATTTAAAAATCCGCTTCAGATCCCAACTATTTGGCTTTTCAGGTTTCTGGATCAAGTAAGCCAGAGCTCTGTAAGAGCACATCAGAGGTATTCGGAAGACTTTTCCATTCCGCGATTTTACCCAGGGACCAGGCTGATAAAATTTCTCTGTGAACGCTGTTTCTCCAAGCCAGACCTAATAGCTACCGGTTCCCAATCAATTGCTATTCACACTCACACATCTGCACACATAAAGCCACTTTAAACATCAAGCTGTGGGGTCCTGACATGATGACAGAGCCACCAGCTGTCGGGACACTGCACTGAATTGGGGACACAAACCCCATTTTCCTATGTAAATTGGCCTGGACGCTGCTTCGGTCCCCAACAAAAGGGGACAGTCCCGTTAAAAGGGGCCATCTGGCCGTCCCCCAGCTCCACTGACACCTCCAGCCTGGGGGTGGGGATGGGTAGAGCGGGAGTGATCTTTGGGGGACCCGGGAAGGTAGCTCAGTGGCGCACAGCTGTCACTCCGACCCCAGGGGTCCGGTCTACAGAGGTTGGAGGAGAGCAGATTCGCGGTGGTCTTAAGCCTCCGGGCCCGGGGCGTCTGAAGGTCTCAGTGCACTCCCGAGATGGGGGAGGACGTTCTTTGTTCTTGGGCCCGGCGGGGGGCGGGGGGGGGGACGAGGCGCCAGAGGCCTGGGCAGAGTCACTGCTCCGTCCCAGGGGCCCAAGGGCAGCTCCCGCCTTGCAGCTAGCAGCCGCCGGCGCCTCCATAGCAACCGCGTGGGAGCTCCGTAGGCCGGGAAGAGGAGCAGGGGAGGCAGGAGGGAGCTAGAGAGACGGGCAAGGGAGAGGAAGGAGGGGACCGGGGGAGCAACAGAGGAGGAAGGAGGGAGAAAAGCTCGAGAGGTGATGCAGCCGAGAGAAGAGGCGAAAGGGAGGTGCAGAGGAGGAAGACGAGAGGCTGGCAGGAGAGAGGGGTGGGGGAGTGGAGGGGATCTGGACGAGCTGGGATGGAGGAAAGGAAGGGGACAGGATCGGGAAGGAAGTGGGGGTAGGGAGAAGGGAGAGCAAGGAGAAGGGGCACCAGAGCGGGCACGGAGGAGAGGGGAAACGCGAGGAGCGCAGGGGAGGAGCCGCGGAAGAAGAAGGAAGGGAGCCAGAGTGTGGGCGGGGGGCCGGGAGGAGTGCAGGGGAGGCGGGGAACCAGAGGAGCTGGGAGGTGTCCGGGAGGACGCTAGTCGGAGGGAGGGAGGAGGGAAGCAGGAGCCCGGGAGGGGGAGAGCGGAGCCGCAGCCAGGGAGGAGGGCGCGGCCCTCGGCTGCCCCGCCCAGCCCTCCAGGGCGCGGTGCCCAGGCCGGGCTCTCCCGCTGAATTCCTGCCCGGACTCCTGGGGAGGGGAGGGGAAGGAGGAGGAGCGGGAGCCGGCGGCCGAGCGCTGGCGCGGGCGGGGACTGCGGCTGGCCGACGGGAGACCGCTCGGGGCGGAGCCGCGGGAGCGCAGGGCGGCGGGGACCCGGCCGGTGGGCCGCAGTTCGGCACCCCAGCCCCCAGCCCGGGGGGGGCGCCCCGGGAGCTGGCCGTAGGCTCCCTTCTGCCCCCACCCCTGAACGGACGGACCTCTCCCCGGCTGCGCGGAGCCTCGCCGCCCCCAGAGCGGGCTCCCCAGATCCGTCCTCCTGGACGTGCAAACCTCCCCGGGGGTTGCCAGCAGGGCTCCGCAAGCCTGGCTCCGGAGAAGACGCGCTGCGGCCGCGGAGAGTTCTCGGCTAAGACTCGCTCTCTCCAAGTGTTTTCAGCAGAGAGTAATTCCTGTTACAAAACTGTTAGGAAGGTGATACGAGGTTTTGTTTGGAGTCCTCTCCCTTCCTCACGCTCGCCGCCCACAACCAGGAGGGGCCTCGTGGAGAGAACTTATTCCCAATCCCGAGCTCGGAAAATGAAACAGTATTTTCTGATGTCCAGCCGAAAATTTTTGGGAAAAGCCAAGTCACAAACACATCATTCTTAAGCACTATCTGTTGAGCACCGGCTTGCACAAGACATTTGACAAAGTTGCTCTCCAAGAGTTTAACCACAAAAATGGGTTACTATTAATCTCTGAAAGCATTTTAGAATAGCTCTTTATTACCTGGCCTTAAGTGTGTGAGAAAAAAAAATTTCACAGTATTTCAAAAGAAACCAATAGATGTTAAGTGCTGTGTAATTTATTTTAAAACCTTTATAAAAAGGAAAGGAAAGAAAAATAAACTTTTGGACGTTCTCAGCTAATATGGCCTATGGGAAAATGAAAATAAACTTAATTGAAAAAACAGTGCTCACCATAAATAGGTTTAGCTTTCAGGCAGGGAACAGGGTTTAAAAAGAAGAAAAAACTCGGAGAAAATTCACCAATCAAATGTAAGATTGTCCATGTTTCATAAAGCAAAGGTCAAAAAAATCCTCTTAAGCATTAAAGGACACTGTTTCTGTGTATATAGTTAGGGCTTTTGTTTTGTTGTTTGTTCTGAAAGTCTTAATTTGTAACTCCTGTTTTCACGTATTACTCCAAGGAATATTTTTTTGTTTTCTTCTACCCACATAATCCCAAATTAGGTACCAATGTAAAAGAAACAGGAAAATTTGTAGGTTTGTAATTATGTGATAGCCCATCTGGGTTCAACTCTATGACCAAAAAGAAAAGATGAAAAATGTAGGCAAACATCCAACTATATTTATAAAACTCTAAATATTGACTCATTTTGACATACAATGAATGACTTCTAGTCTTTGCTTCCCATCCAGTGGATATGTAACATTTTTGAGGGCTCACTGCATTCCAGGCATTATTCTCAGCAATTTCTAGATACTAGTATTTAATTTAATCTTCTTAAACTGAGAAGGCAGTATTAATACTCGGTCATTCTACAGATAAAGAAAATGAGGTTTGAAGCATCTGGCTGGCTCAGTAGGTCGAACTTGGGACTCTTGATCTCAGGGTGGTGAGTTTCAGTCCCATGTTGGGTATAGAGATTACTTAAAAATAACATCTTAAAAAAAAGAAGAAACTGAGCCTTAGGTCATAAAAGCTACCCAGATTCACATAGCAGTGACCCGCAGGACTGGGGCGAAGACCCCAAACTAGTCGTCACTGAGCCGTTTGTTTGCTTTCTTTGCATCTTATCTAGAATTATACCGAATATAACCTTGGGTCAAACATATTTGTGAATCAACTGAATTTTTTCAATTTTATCCACTTTTTCTGGTGTTGAGTAGACACGTAAATTCATGAGTCATTGATGTTTTTTGTTTTTGTTTTTTTTTAAAGTAAGTTCCACACCCAAGGTAGGGCTTGAGCAAACTACCTCAAGATCAAGAGTCACGTGCTCCACTGAGTGAGCCAGGCAGGCACCCCTGTTTTCTTATTTTCTAAAGTGTTCCTCTAATAAACTTGTGTACATTATTGTAAACTTTAGACATATAGAAAGTAACAAAAGTCCAGGGTTAAATCTGCTAAGCACGAATTGATAATGTAGCTTTGCGTAAGTATTAAGGATTGTGGCAATATTTAAAAATATACATTCTGGGGGCACATGGGTAGCTCAGTGGGTTAAAACCTCTGCCTCTGACTCAGGTCATGATCTCAGGGGTCCTGGGATGGAGCCCCGCATCGCATCGGGCTCTCTGCTCGGCAGGGAGCCTGCTTCCTCCTCTCTCTCTGCCTGCCTCTCTGCCTACTTATGATCTCTCTCTGTCAAAAAACTAAATAAATTAAAATATATATATATATATATATATATATATATATATATATATATATTCTGAATTCAATAATAAACCATGTTATTTTGGGGGGCAGCCTGGGTGGCTCAGTGGGTTAAAGCCTCTGCCTTCGGCTCAGGTCATGATCTCAGGGTCCTGGGATCGAGTCCGGCATTGGGCTCTCTGCTCAACAGGGGACCTGCTTCACCCTCTCTCTCTGCCTGCCTCTCTGCCTACTTGTGATCTCTCTCTGTCAAATAAATAAATAAAATCTTTTTTAAAAAAAAACATATTATTTTTTAAACTCACTTATATCCTGTTGCCTATACTTTTTTTTAAGTAAAAAATTTTATGTGCTCTATTTAAGGGAAAACAATCCATGAATTGGGGGAGTACAGTACCTTCCAAGCAGTGGCACGCTGCTCCTAAGGGATCTGGGGCAAAGCGAGTTTTAAGGATTTTGTTTATTTATTTGGAGAGAGAGTAAGAGAGAGAGATCTCACAAAAGACAAGTGGGGGAGAGGGGCAAAGGAAGTGGGTCAGAGGAAGAGGGGCAGAGGGTGAAGCCAACTCCTTGCTGGCAGGGATACAGGGTTGGATCCCAGGACCCTGAGAGCAGAAGGTAGACACCTAACTGACTGAGCCATGCAGGTGCCCCCAAAAGCAAGTTTTATAGAGTGTCAAAAGAAGCAAATTGGAAACAGGGCAAGATAGGTAGATGGGTAGAAAACTAAGGATTTCCTTATAAGGCTAACAGTTGCTATTTTCTAGGATAAAGTTAGAGTTAGGGTTAGGATTGATTTGATACATGTTCGGTTTCCTTGACAAGTGTTTCTCAGAAGTGCAAGCTCATTTAGGTTTAGATTTATGAGGTGGGTCAGGCCCTGGGGCAGCCTTCATTTTGTGGGTCCCAAAAATACTAATTAACTTTATCAATTCCCTCCTTTGATCAATCCTCTGGATTTTTTTTCCCCTCTTACAATGATTTTATTGTAAATATGTTCTTTTGGAATAAACAAATATTGTATTCAAGACTATCTGCAAACTTGTTCTAAATCAAGGAGGAAGAAACAGAACACGGAACCACTTCGAAATAGAGATACATAGCAAAGACGCCTGCACGAAATGCTAAGCCCCTTTCCCCCAGAAGGAACAGAATGTTAATGGGGAATATCACATATTGAGTTGAAGTTGGTTTTGAGTTTGGTAATTTGCTCTTGTTCTGTAAACCGAACTGTTCCTTTCTTCAGTCCTAAGAAGTAGAATGGGAAGCCAGTCTTCAGACCCCAGCATCAACAAGAAAGACCTTGGCTTTGTATTTAACTCTTTCTCGTGAACAAAATTGTGCACTATTTGCCGGGATGTCCCGGGAGTCCTTTTTGTGACATTTGCCAATGTCACAGGAGTCCTTCCTCGCTCCAGCCAGTGGTCCTGAGACCGCTGATCAGAAAGTAAGGTCTTAGCCCCAGTAGGGGCCAATGCTTCTTGTTGGTGTTGGGGTCAGGGTGGATTTCAGACTGGAAGACACGGGTTAGGATACCGAGGCCTTGTTCTGGTAGTCGGCTAGTTCATCATCCTCTCTTGAGTGTTCTAGGCAAAGGGGGATCATTCGTCTGCTCACCAGTGGTTACACAGGTGCATCTAAAGCTTTCAAGGGAACACAGTGAAGCACCGAGACTATTAGAATGACTATAAGCAGAATAAAATCCAAAGTTTGGGGAGGGGGGCCTCTGAAGCCACAGTTCCCATTACCCAGACCAACTCAGATCAGAGAGATTAAAGAAAGATCCCACTGAGGGAGTCACTTTCTGAAGCCAGGTGGCTCATTCGGTGATGTTACCTAGGCAAGTGTGAATTTCGTCAGAGGTGTTAATCCACATGCAACAAGTCGAGAGGGCGGGGGCACAAACCCCTCCTCCCTCGCTCGAGGATAACGGAGGGCTAGCCTATCATAAGAACAACTTTAGCCAGAGCCCTGAGCAGCTACTGCTTTAGCGGCAGGTGCTGCAATGTCTTCAAGAGTTCAGGAAAGTTTCCTAATCATAGCCTCATTTACACTTAGTCCTACTTAGGGGAGGAGGGATCTGCCAAAGGAAGTTAATTTGGAATCCTGAATACCTCCTGGTAATTTCCATTTGAGTCTGTGATTCAGGACTGGAAAGGTGACAGTCATGGAAGCCCATAAAATTTAAGGGTCTGTGGACCCCTCAGGTGGTTTTATTTTAGTTACCCTTGTCTTGGGTCCTTTCCTTTGTACACAGCCTATATGCAGGTTCCCCGGGTTTGGAGTTGTCCTGTTACTTATATTTTGATTTCC
This sequence comes from Nasua narica, assembly GCA_028533885.1. Lineage (NCBI taxonomy): Eukaryota > Metazoa > Chordata > Mammalia > Carnivora > Procyonidae > Nasua > Nasua narica. The sequence goes on along the minus strand of CM052798.1, from coordinate 120,855,841 downwards.
TTATTTTCTCTCTAATATCCAACCACAATCTTAAATCCTTAGGCACCTATGAATTAGGAGGAATACACTAAGTGCTACCTGATGTTTGTTAGTACCTTCAAAGTCAAGTGGAGCTTAAGCATTTTCTGCTGAATTCAACCTCTATAAATGGGTAACAAGAATATACCCTACTAATATACTACTAAATATACTACCTAATATACTATTACAATCTTCTGCCTTTGCATCTTTTGCCTTCTGTCTGAATCGGTCCTACAATCCTTCACTTGACTTAGCTAGGGGAAGAACGCAGCTGTGGGCGGTGGAGGAAAGGAGTGGAAAAGAAAAGTGGAACATTGGGGACAAAAGCGAGCTAAGAACTAACTTTTCCCTGTGCAGGGTCAGCAATGCTGGGAGCTAAAAATGGCCGGGGCTCAGGATGGGGGAGAGATGGGGAGATGGGGTGAGGACCAGTAAGGTTGTTGAGGCCCATTTTTTAGGCTGAGAACTAGATGGAGAAGCGCTTCTTGGCAGGCTTGGCTTAGGGGTCAAGTTTGACCTTAGCTGACTCACTGGGGATGGGATGAAACCCCTGCCTAAAAGGCCAGGCCTCCAGGAAGTTTCAGAGTATGGATTTACTCTTCTCTCTTCCTCCCACTGAAAAGCTGAAGGGGGGTGAGGCGGGAGGGTATTTCTCATGGCCAGAGCCATTTTCCCTGGTGGCCTGTGTGTGCCCGTCCAAAGGCCTGGAGAGCAAGGGAAGAAAGCGGGGCCCATTGTGCTCCGCCTAAGCAGATGCCACTGGCCAACCCTGTCTTTCTGCCTGGACTGAGAACAATTTCAAATGGTTTTGTTTCTTTTAATTTTCTAAAGATTTTTCCCCTAGGAAAATAATCCCTCATTAACTTAAGTCCAAAGGTGATTTTTTTTTCCTTTTACAGAATTTGGGGGGAGGGGGGAATACCCTGTGGCTATTTTTAACACATGTGAGAGAGAAGAGGTTATTTTTTCTTGCTTAGATATTCTGATATTCCCACCACTGGTAACTGACATTTCCCAAAACTCAAAGTGAAATTTCCCAGTAGGGTCTCAAGTCTGAATAAGATTTATTAGAAAATAAGAATGAAGAAAACAGAGAGAGGGAGAGAGAAAGGGACTCTAACAATTTTTCACAGGGTTCTAGCTTTTGTTTCCATAAAAAAAAAAGGAATTTCTTTAAATTTTAATTGAATTCATAAGCAGCGTCTTGCCATAATATTATTGCATGCCTCATTTTTCCTTTTTATATCCACAGACTGATTTTTAGGTTTGAAACTTAAAAGAACACGACTGAATGTTGTTTTTTCCCCCTCACTAAGGAGTTCAAACAAAAAGAAGACAATTCAATCAATATCGAGTTTGGGTTAACCAATTTAGAGTGACTAGATGAAAGTCTCCAATGAAAGCATTAAATATCCACTGAACAGAATACCTAATTAGTATTGATCACCAAATAATTCTAAGCATCTGTGCTATTTACATAGAAGGAAGCAATATATTTTCTTGGAAAAATAAAAGCAACACTGTATCTGGACCTCATTAGCATAAGGAAAAGAAAAAAAAAGGCCCTCTACAATGCAGCTCATGGCACCGCCACCTCAGGAAACAATTCATTGGGTAGGAAGGTTTATTTAGCAAAAGCTGTAATTATGTCCGGGGATAGAAGATAAGACGTGGGACAGAGGTCTGAATGAGGACAACAGTGACAGCCTCGAGTATCTACGTGGGCTTTCTGCCTAGATAAAAAGAACATCTGACATTTTTTTGTGTGTGCCTGATGCCGGCCAGTAAAGTTATCCCCATTGTCTGTGATCCTCCTATCGACCCTAGGAGGCCCAGCTACCCACTGTATTAATATCATGCTGATTGTACACGTAAGAAGATTGAGGATTGGAGAGGCCAAGTAATTGACCCCAGGTCACCCACATCTTAAATAGCAAAGGGGGAATTCCATCTGGATTCTCTCCTCATCCTTCCGTCATAGTGATTAGTGAGTGGGGGTGGAAGGGAACCCCTCCCAGACTCCCAAGGAAAAATACACACGGACAAGCACATTTCAGCTCGCCATCTTCTATTACTCACGTCATTGGAAGACGCCTCAGAGCAGGGGGGTGTTGCTGGCCTTCCTTGCGGAGGGGAGATTTAGATAACGCCATGCCTTTTACCTAGAATCGGATGAAAAGCAGAGGCTCTCTCTTGGCATCCAGGTGTGCTTAGAAATATCCAGAGGGCTGACTACAGTTTTCAGTTTTGAAATAAAAGTTTTGGCCCTAATAGAACAGAGGGGGTGATCGTTGCTGAGGAGGTCAAATGAAAGAGAATGGGAGAGACAAATTCTCAGTTACTTCATTAGCTGAAATTTGAAACAAAGCTGGAAGACAATGTTAATACTTTGACTATTAAATCTAATTGAAGAATCCTCCTTCTGTGGAATCTGCTAATTTGGAAATCACTAGCCTATTTCTTTATGGCCTGAGGGAAAATCAGTTATAGAGAGACTGGGATTGGGGAGGAAAGACTTGCCTGAGGTGGTGACTTCTCAGCAGTTTGAGAGTTAAGAAGGATCCAACCTGGGGAGCATTGAGGAGGAGGAGAGATTAGGGTGTAGGGTAGCCGTGCAAAGACGCTGTGAAGCTGACAGATTCAATTTTGCTGGGATTCACCCTTCCATCTTTTGTCTAAGAACTGAACTTCCAGACTAAGGATGTGTTTCATCTGTACTGATTTTTCCCATTAGCCTCAACTAGACAAAAATGTTCCTGCCCCTTTTTATATAATCTTAAGAACGCTTACCCTGAGGAGTTAGCTGTAGGGTTTCAGGGACATAGGCATACTTCATGGTCCAAGGGCAAGTGCACCCAACGCCCCAGCAGGGACTTGGTCCCAAACCTGAAAGTCATCAGGAGTGAGGCAGAACACCCTCACCATTTCTGCCCTTTGTCTCTATTTCTCTTCCTTAAGCCTCTTAACTTTTCACCTCTGTTCTACTGCTCCTATGAACATGTGTTAGATGAGGTCACAGAAAAGCTCAGTTTCTATCATCTTAGTTCCAGGAACACTACTCACTGCCTCTCATTTCCAAACATGAGGGCAGAAATGTGGCTGATCCAATTCAGTCAAGTGTTAGCCCTAGAGCCAATCATCTGTCGTTGAAAATGTTGATTTTAAATAGGGAGAAAGTTCCCTCTTGGGAGATAGGGGTCTGATATGAGCTAGGCAGGCAGTCTCCTACAAATTCCCTGTGGCTTTCCATATCATGCCTTAACTCCTCATATCATGATTTCTAGATTCTCTAAAGTATACTTTTTCCTTTATTTCATGTTAACTGCTACTTACTCTCATTACTTTAAGAATAATAATGTGGGGGTGCCTGAGTGGCTCAGTGGGTTGGGGCCTCTGCCTTCGGCTCGGGTCATGATTCCAGAGTCCTGGGATCGAGCCCCGCATCAGGCTCTCTGCTCAGCGGGGAACCTGCTTCCCCCCACTCCCTGCCTGCCTCTCTGCCTGCTTGTGATCTCTCTCTCTCTCTGTCAAATAAATAGATAAAATCTTTAAATAATAATAATAATAATAATAATAATAATAATAATAATAATGTGTCCTCTGCTTTCCCCAGCCCCAAGTTCACAATTCAAAGAGACCCAGCACCAAGAGAACATTGCTCTTCCAAGAATCCCCATTCCAGTCTTCTTGTCTCCAGATTAAGGGGCAGGAAGGAAGGCTGAATTGTTACAGTGCAATCAAGTACAGTATATTCTTTTAAAAAGAGAAGTGATATAAAAAATTATTCTCCTTTTTAGGATTATATTAAGCATTTCTTCCTTTTCCTTTTCCTTTTCCTTTCCTTTTCTTTCCTTTCCTTTCGCCACTTTCAAGAGAGAGTCAATTTTCTTATGGTCTCACGTGTGGAGCATAAGGAAAAACATGGAGGACATTGTGAGAAGGAAAGGAAGGGTGAATGGCGGGAAATTGGAGGAGGCGATGAACCAGGAGAGACTGTGGACTCTGAGCAACAAACAGGGTTTTGGAGGGTAGGGGGTGGGGGGTTGGGCGAGCCTGGTGGTGGGTATTGAGAAGGGCATATATTGCGTGGGTGTGGTGCATGAACAATCAATCTTGTAACACTGAAAAAATAAAATAAACATATTTGGGGAAAAAAAAGTTGAACATTTTTCTTCATATCCGCTAATTAAAAAACCCATCCTATTTAAGCATGTGTGCTTGTGTGTGTGTTGTGTTTCTCCATGTGTGTCTGTCTAATTGTATTGATGGGACTGCCACATAAAGTGATGAACAAAGATTTATGTAAGAAAACATATGTCAGTTTTTTAAAAATGGGAAAATACCTATGTACTTTGCCTCAGTACTAAGTACTGAAGAACTTCTTTAGAAGGAGCCATGAGGCATGAAAAGGGTGCTACTTCAGGCAGCATTTCCAAAGTGTGGTAGGGTAGATAATTTCATGTGGCATAAGAATAGACTTTTTTTTCAAAGATTTTATCTATTTATTTGACAGACAGAGAGATCACAAGTAGGCAGAGAGGCAGGCAGAGAGAAGGGGGGGGAGGAGGCTCCCCGCTGAGCAGAGAGCCTGACATGGGGCTCAATTCCAGGTCCCTGAAATCATGACCTGAGCTGAAAGCAGAGGCTTTAACCCACTGAGCCACCCAGGCACCCCGAATAAACACTTTTATTTGAATAATTATGCATTTATTTTACACACACACACACACACACACACACACACACACCACTTAACACTCTGCCCCTTAGAATCATTGGTTTCTTTCACAGAATTTATTTGGGTCCTCATGTCTGCTGCCAACATCCCAGGCATAGAAGGTCATTCCTTACCCCCTTCTCTCCACTCAACTCTCTGCATTGTCTTCTCTTTTTCTTTTAAAAATTCTATTTATTATTTTTTAAAGTATTCTCTACACCCAATGTGGGGCTCGAACTTCCAACCCTGAGATCAAGAGTCACATGCTTGCTTTACCAACTGAGCTAGCCGGGTGCCCCTACCTTGTCTTTTCTGACCCCATCTCCCCATCCTCCCTAACTACAGGAACCCTTACTGGAGCCCTCTGTGACTCACAGTAAATCATCAAAACACAGTCTAGAGAAGCACGTCTAGCTGTCAGTCCAATAAAACCAAGCCATTCCCAGTTAACCAAGAGTTATCGGTGACAGTGAATGGCTTGCTTTCTACTTCGGTTCGTTCTTTCTTTCTTTCTTTCTTTCTCTCTCTCTCTTTCTTTCTTTCTTTCTTTCTTTCTTTCTTTCTTTCTTTCTTTCTTTCTTTCTTTCTTTCTTTCTTTCTTTCTTTCTTATTTGTTATGGAACACATTACCCCAAACTTAGCGGCTTAAAATGAAAACCACTTTGTTTGCTTTCTAGCTTCTGTGGGTTGACAGCTCAACAACAGTTCGGCTGGTCTCCCTTGGTGTCTTCCAAAGGGTGTCTGAGCTGGAGGCATCGGAGCCCCCCCCCCCATCCCCACCACAATGCAGGGCTCGCTCTCTGGGCAGGGCTCACGTGTGGTAGTTTGGGGCTCCCAAAAGAGACAGGGAATGGAAACCTTCAGGCCTTCTTAAGGCTGAAGACTACAGCTGGCATATCATCCCTGTGCCATCTTCTATTAACGAAATAGTCCCAGAGCCAACAAGCAAAAGGAGGAGAAATAAATTCCACCTCTGAGGCAGGGGTGGTGGTGATAAAGAATTTGCAGACATCTTTAATTCACCACAATTTCTCAAACAAAAGAGTTCCTTTTAGTTTCTGTGCAGAACAAGTAACTTTAAGGTTTCAAAATCTATTCACTATCCTTTGGAATAAACTTATTTTCCTTATATAAAAAGCATGATAGTTCCCCGAAGCAATGCAACATTGAGGGGAAGAACTGGTTCAGACAGATGGTAAGTGATTATAAGGTGATATACACAGATAGAGATTACTAGCCTTTCAAGAAACACTCTGAAATCCAAGTTTCACAACCATGAACCTCACTTTGTAGATGCTCTTGCATTCTCTGCTTTCCGAGGTGCTAAAATTCATTTTCTGATCCATAAAGACATTTCTATCCACACTTCTGAAAGTTAAAAAAAAAAAACAGGCTATACTTCAGAAGAAGTATCAATAAGTTGGCTATAAATAAATGGGATTTTTTCCCCATCCCAAATATATCTAAGAAATAACACAGTTTAACCTAGCATAGGAATCTTTCCTGCTTTAATAGCCTCTCCCTCTGAAAAATTTCCCAGAGTATTAAGACACTTTCAGAACAGGTGCCTCTATTTCTGTTCATTTCACAACCTACCTCTCCTTTCCTCTTTTTTTATTTAATCAAAACGTACACATTTATTCAAGGTAATTAAAGAATCTACAGAAGGGAAGCAGTGGTATGAACAATTTAAAAATCACTGACATTCAATTTAGTAACTAGACTGTACTTACATTTTGAATGCCTGTGTGAGATATTTTTTTGAGTCAGGTCTTTTAGCTGTGTGGGGAAAACTGCCAATTTTGCTTAACTGCTCCTGAGTGGGTTACTCCCTGCAATTCCACTTACGCTAGAAGTAGATGCTGAGAGATTTGCTTCCCTTTGGCCTCTTCTGTGACTTGTCTAGGACTGGGGTTGATGAATGTTTGGGTCCAAAGGGCTTTTCTCTTTGCAAAGTAAATAGAAGGAATGGAGATGTGAAGAGTGCAAGTAATTAAGTAGAATATATTGTCAACTTACGATATTGTTTCTACCCATGTCATCATTTATTGACTGTATTTGTTATTGCATGTGCGAAATGTAGCACTGGATTAAACAGACTGAAAACAGCCTACTGGTTACTTACAGTGATGTGGGAGTTTCGCCAGCCCAGATATTTATCTATAACAACAGGGTAGGAGTTCTTTACATCAGAGCTTTATAAAGATAACAAAAGGAGTAACTGATGTGGCAATGATTGCACCAACATTGCAGAAAGAACTACAAGCATTCTATAATAACTGGTTTATATATGACTGCAAATATATCAATTATCTTTCTTTAAAAGATTATTTGTCAGAATGAGAAAGAGAGAGACAGAGAGAAAGCACGAGCAGGGGGAGCAGCAGGGAGAGGGGGGAGAAGCAGGCTCCCTGCTCAGCAAGGAGCCCTATGCAGACACTCAATCCCAGGACCCTGGGATCGTGACCTGAGCTGAAGGCAGATGCTCAATAGACTGAACCACCCATGAATCCCCAAATATATCCATTTTCAATCCCTCTTCACTCTCACAAAAACTTTATCCAGGTCTATAGCAGAATAATCCCCATCACTGAATGGATTCTTCTTCCCATATTATCTAAATTCTCCTGTCCCCATACAGGGAGCACCCTCCAGGGTAATTCCTGGGAGGCAGTTTTCTCAATTCAATTTAGGGCAGCCTACTTCGGGGAGGAAAATCTCCCAGATTTTGATACTCCTGAGAAAGATATGTGAATTCCTGTCCCTCATTTCTAGCTCCGGGGAAATGGCTTCCCGTTTGCACCAGGCCCTGAGCAGCCTTCTGCCCTTACTCGTTCTGACACTGTCCAGCTGCGCAGAAGGGAGGGAAGCTTTATTTACTCCTTTGGCAGCATTGGGGGCCGGGCTGAAAAGAGACGTCCCTCCTGAGCGGAACGTGGATGCCCAACAGTGTGAGAAAGCCATTACTTCCAACATCCACCACCCACCCACAGCTGGGAGGCCTGGAGGTAAGGATTTAACCCTCTGACCAGCTGGAGCAGACGGGCCGTGACGTCATCAACACCCGCCCACCGCGCGCCTGAGGTCGACAAGGTCATGGAGGGCAGAGCTGAGAGGGTTTACCTTGGTGCAGTCCTCGCCCAGCGCCTCTCCTTCGACGCCCGGGCTTCTCAGGTAAGCGAAACATAGCCTCAGAGAAAAAAATGGGCACACCCACAAGCCAAAGAGAAAAGAATTAAACCCAAAATCTGTAAATGGCCTCCTTAGGGGGAAGTAGCCTGGAAGTTTCCAAGTATCACGGAAAAAAACCAAAAAAAAACAAAAAAAAATTTTAAATACTGAGCAAACATCCAGCGCGGTTTCAGGTGACTAAAAAAAGAATAAAAATACTAGTAAATTTTCCTAAATTAGTTGCTAAATTACATCCGTTTGCGAAAAAGATGAGAGATTTAAATAAAGATGAGCGCTCACGTTACTTAAAAAGTAAAGTGAGAATAAAAACGGGCGAGGGCCGTTAAGCCTCAGAACTAGATGGAACACAAACACTGACAAAGGGAGGGAGGAAGTGCTTGGTGTTCTGCATGCTGCCCGAAATATGGCTAAAATTTTACAAGAAAAGAGATTTTCTGTAAATGTTTGGAATAATAGAATATCCAAAAGAAACACGCTATTGTTGTCTATTTGGAAACTTCTGTATACAATTACTTCTTATGTATAAAGCAAGATAATGCCATCTTAAATATTAAGAAACAGCATTATGCTCCAAAAAGAACCACTAAATCACTAGCAGGAGGAGGCCTGGTTAGAAAGTCTGCATGTCAGTTTAAGGTCATAGATGGCAATTCAGTGTGCATTGATAGAACACCTATGTGTTTGGCTTATCATTTTCTGAGGAGTCCAGAACCTCAAGTGTTCAGTGGGATTGTCTTCCTGTCAGTGGGTCCACAGAATTCACCAGGCTCTGTGAGCAAAGCACTGACAACGGTCTTTTGGTCTGCTTTTCTAGATTTTTAATGACACATTCTCCCCCATCAAAGTGTCTGTACATTTTTTCTCTATCATTGAACTTTATCTGTATTTTTCTTGTTCTTAGATAAATATAAAGTGGTTAAAAGATACTAATTTTAATTTCCCTTTTTATTTTTATACTAAGGTTTTTTGTTGTAGTAATGCAATGGTAAAGTGATAGTACTGTCATTTTAAGAAGGTTACTTAGGCAATTATTTAGCATTTTTTGAAAAGATTTTATTTATTTATTTGACAGAGAGAGAGAGAGAGATCACAAGTAAGCAGAGAGGCAGGCAGAGAGAGAGGGGAAAGCAGGCTCTCCGTTGAGCAGAGAGCCTGATGTGGAGCTCAATCCCAGGACCCTGAGATCATGATCTAAGCCAAAGGCAGAGGCTTCAACCCACTGAGCAACCCAGGTGCCCCAATTATTTAACATTTTTTTTAAAAGATTTTGTATATTTATTTGAGAGAGAGCAAGAGCAGGGGGAGGAGCAGAGGGAGAAGGAGGGGGCAGACTCCCCCTGAGCAGAAAGCTTGGGCTCCATCCCAGGACCCTGGGATCATAATCTGAGCTGAAGACAGATGCTTAACCAACTGAGCCACCAAGGAGCCCCAATTATTCAACATTTTACATTATATTAAATAAGAACATTAAGACAAAATCTACCGGTTATATAAAGGAAAAAATATATCTCTAACATATGTGTGTGTGTGTATATATGTATATATGCATGTGTGAGTATATATATATGCTGAGCTGTATACAAATCGGTCTTCTTTAACACCGTAATACTGATGTTTACTCCTGTGAGATGTCATGATCAAGTAAGATGCATTGCCCTGAAAATTTAAACACACACTTGCAAAATTCTCATATTTCCAAAGTTTCATCCATTATGCCTATAAGAAAACTCCCCTTTATTACTATATATGCGTAAAATATGGACCTAATTCAGTAACAAGTGTTTTCTACAGCCTTTCCATACATTTCTGCATAACAAGATGTCTTACCGTACTTACTGTAAGCATATTGCTAGAAATTATGTCTTCAGTTTGCAGCTTTAAACCAACCCTCAGCCTCTCAGCCTCAAAAAACAAGCAGTAACATTCCAGGTAGAAGTTAGAGCCCTGAGCACCTTAGAGAAGCATTCCCTGAAGTCTATTCTGTGGACAGCAGTGAGAACCTGTGTGAAAGCCTGTGTTTAAAAGAGTTGGAGGGGAGGAGGTAGGATCCTTGTTAAAAACATTTTAGGAAGCATTTTATATCCTCCCTGTTGGAGATTCACAACATACATTAACATATTAAAGACTCTTACATTTATGCTCAATTGATTTTCAACAAAGGTGCCAAGGCAATTCAATAGGGAGAGGACAGTCTTTTCATGCATGGATATCCATGCAAAAAGATGTATTTAAACCCTTACCTCCCATCCCACTCAAAATTTTAACTACAAATGAATCATTCACCTAATTGTGAGATCTAAAATGATAAGGCTCTTAGAAGAAATGTAGAAAATCTTCTTGACTTTCATAAATATTACCAAAAAAGCACAAGTCGTGAAAGAAAAAATTTAATAAGTTGAACTTTATCATAATTAAAAATATTGGTGCTTAAAAAGACACCATTAAGAAAGTGAAAATATATGCCACAGAGAAGATATTTGCAGATCATATTTGATTCAGGTCTTGTATCTAGAATACAAGGAACTCTTACAACACAATAATAAGGAAGTAACTCATTTTAAAAATGGACAAAACATTTCAATAGGTATTTCAGCACAGTACATGAATGGCCAATAAATGGCCAATAAATATTGGCCTCCTCAGTATTATTCGCTATCAGGAAATCAAATCAAAACCAGAACTGAGATGCCACTAGGCACCTCTGTGAAGACTAGTTGGTGAAGATGTGGGGAAATTGGAACCCATACACTGCAGGTGGGAATGCAAAATAGTGCAGCTACTTTGGAAAACAATTTGGGGGGTGTCTTGAAAAGTTAAGCATAAACTTACTATATCATTCACAACTTTAATCCTAAGTATACACCCAAGAGAAATAAAGACATATGTCCACACAAAGACACAAATGTTCAGTAGCCTGTTCACAATAGCCAGAGTTCACAGTGGAAACAGTCTAAATGCCTATAAACTCATGAATGGATAAAAAAAAAGCGGTATACCCATATAGAATATTATTTGTCAATAAAATAAATGAAGTACTGGTACATGCTATAAAATGGATGAACCTCAAAAACATTATGCTTAGTGAAAAAAGCTAGACACAGAAACCAAATATTGCATGAGTTCATTTATATAAAATTTCTAGAAGAGGCACATCCATAAAGACAGAAAATAGATTAGTGTTCGCCTAGGGCTGGAGGTGGGAATTCAAAGTAATGGCAAATGAGAACAAGGAATGCTTTTGAGGTGATAGAAATGTTCTAAACTTGGATTGTGAGTAGTGGTTGTACAACTGTGTAAATTCATTAAAAATCATTTAATTGTACCTTTAAAACATGTGAATTTTTCATGGCATGTAAATTATACCTTAATGAAGCTGTTGTTGCTGTTAAAAGGAGAAAGTGTTCTCTGTTCCAAACAGTTTGGGAAACATTTTATATCCCATCTCTTGGAGATCCACCACATATATTAACATATTGAAGACCAAGAAACTCTATGGTAAAGAAACCTAGTTAATTTTTTAATCCAACATAAACCAAATTTATATGACCACAGGAACTTAAAAAAAAAATTACACCAATTAAACTGTTTCAAAATGAGTGTTAAGGGACACATAATCAGGAATTACTGAAGGGAGTTCCCTCCACTCTCCATCCCCTAACTTCTCAAAACCCTCAAGTCTAAGGAAATGGCATACACTTGACTAATCTTGAGACTTTTTAGCAAAAATAAATACATTTTATATACTTAGCCAGTCTGTGTGAATCAGCAAACTGGAAAGGCCTCTCCACCCACCCATGACTGCCATTCCTGTGTACCAGATTTCTGCTGGGGCGTCAGGCTGAGACACTAACATTAAATAGTAATTAGCAATGAAGCTGAATGTAATTAATTACATAAATTTGAGTTGTTCCAGGGTAATTCCACTACTAAAATTGTATCACAGAATTAGAGCATTAGGAAGGATTATTGTTAAAAGAAAAGTAGGTGTGAGTAAAGCACCTGACCCATGTGTGAATCGTGTCCAAAGGACTTGGCTCATATTTGAATCATGTGTAACAGTTGAATGACAAACATGTGCTTGCTAGATTTCTCATAGCCATTGGTTAAATAATTGATGTAGATCACATGTAGAGTCCTGATCAAGGGAACCACCATTAGAAAAAACTGAAAGCCCCCAATTCATGGGTCTTTTGTTCTTTATAGGGGGTAGGGTGCTTGTTGCACCTAAGGTATGAGGAAAATTTGATTAGAACTACTTGCATAAGGAGGGAGAAGAGAATTTTTAAAAGAAGCATTAACAAGATATATTTTGCAAACCAATATTTAAACTTTTCTGTCAAAGAGAGAAATGAGGGGTTCCTGGGTGGCTCAGTCGGTTAAGCGTCTCCTTTGGTTCAGGTCGTGGTCTCAGGGTCCTAGGATTGAGCCCCGTGTCCGGCTACCTGCTCAGTGGAGAGTCTGCTTCTCCCTCTCCCTCTGCCCCAATCCCCTGCTTGTGCTCACTCTCTCCCAAATAAATAAATAAAATCTTGAAAAAAAAAAAAGATTCCCCTCTGCTCCTTCCCTGCTCACATGCTCTTTCTCAATCAATCAATAAAGAGAGAGAGAAATGATTGTGGGAATGAGAAAGGATAAGGATTATTATACCCAATTAATTGGTTACTTTGTGAAGAATTTCTTATAACCATATTAACAAAGAATGGGGCACTTGGGCAGCTCAGCCCATTAAGCCTCCAACTCTTGATTTCAGCTCAGGTCATGATCTCTGGGTGGTGAGATTGAGCCCTGCATTGTGCTTTGCAGTCACTGGGGAGTCTGCTGGATATTCTTTCCCTCTGCCCCTCCCCCAACTCGTGTACACTCTCTGTCTAAAATAAATAAATAAACAAATCGTAAAAAAAAAAGGACTACTACAAACACGTATCTATATGGAATACTATTGGACTATGAAATGGATTTGCTAAGAGAATGATAATTTTTAATGGTACTCTTCAGAAAAAATTTGGCTTAAAGCAAGGTACAGAGAATGTTTATTTGTCCTTTGTCTTTATTCCAAATATATGCAAATAATATTGATGAGCCCAAAAGATACCAACCAGAATTTCAGAAATGTTGGTTTTCACATTTGGGAAGTGAATAGAAACTCCTGGTGGAATTATTTTAGGGGCATGCAGGGTAAAAGGCCAAAAGAACATTTTTAAACACCGTTTTATATAAAATTTGCATTAATCTATTCGTAGTTACTTGTGACTAGAATAGTCTTTTATTTTTTTAAAGATTTCTTTTATTTATTTGAGAGGAAGAGAGAGAGAGAGCGAGCATGAGAGTGTGGTGAGGGGCAGAGGGAGAAGCAAACTACCCACTGAGCGGGGAGCCGACCCAGAGCGGACCCAGGATCATGACCTGAGCCAAAGGCGGAGGCTTAACCGACTGAGCCACCCCAGTGCCCTAGAATATTCTTTTATTTATTTTCTTAAAAAAGATTTTATTTATTTATTTGACAGAGAGAGAGAGATCACAGGTAGGCAGAGAAGCAGGCAGAGAGGGGGAAGCAGGCTCCCCGCTGAGCAGAGAGCCTGATGTGGGGCTTGATCCCAGGACCCTGAGATCAGGACCTGAGCCGCAGGCTTTAACCCACTGAGCCACCCAGGCGCCCCTAGAATACTCTTTTAAACAAAAGTTTGTATTGAATAGGAAAACAGAAATCATCCAAGATTAAACTTGTGTAAGCAGGAAAAGAAAACTCGCTTTGCTCAAATAAGGGGAGAAAGAACTTTTTGATAATCTCTAAAATCTGAATTTGTGTTCTAAGCACACATGTAAACTGCAGCTTAATAACATGCTTATGACAGAAGAACAAGTCGAAAAGGTGGCAGGAATACAACCCCAGTGCACTTTGGGAACCCCAGATACCCCCTTTCTCCCAGCCATCACCATCCAAGTTAATCTGACTTTTGTCCATAATCTAACTTTTGTCTATACCAGCACTTGTCTATAAAGTTTGGGTTTCAACTATATCTATTTTGCAAATTTCACTCCATTTCTTATTGGCTCTTTTATGCTAGTTTTAAGGCTTTTCCCTCAAAATCAGGCTTACCTCTGACAGTATTACATCTTTATATATTCTTTCTACCTCTTCATGTTGGTGGAATCTTGTTTTCCCAAAAACAGCTTTGCAAGTTCTGATGCGCATTTGCTGTTTTCTAAATTAAAATGTAAAACACTTTTCACTCCTACTTATAAACAGAATGCCTTATGTTAACTCCAGTTTGTATGAAGGGTTGAGGATGTGAAGGAGTGAGATGGAGAAGTTAGGCAGACTTTTTTTGAAGGATAGGAGTAGAGTTTATTTCTAAGGGGAGTCTGTCCACTGAAGTCACCTCTGTGTGCCTGTTGAATCTGGGTAAAATGACGTAAGAAGGACCCCCTGTCAGGACTTTCTCCATATTTATGTGTCACTTCATTTTAGCCTATAGCTTAAAATGATCTTGGTTCTCTCCTGCCAGATTCAAGTATTTTTAAGTACTTAACGATTGTTTTAAATAATTTTAATAGTAATTATGTAATCACCTTCACATAATGTAGAGAAAAATGAGAGAAGAAAAAATAATCACCCTTTGTTCTACTGCCCTAATGCAGCCTTTGTTAGCATTTTAATATGTTTCCTTCCCTTTCCATCAGCTCTTTTTTGCATAGTTGTGATCACAATCTACTTACAGTTTGCGGTTCTGTTCTATAGAATAAGATCTCCCTGGTTACTAAATGTTCTTCATAATCATAATGTGGAAGCTATGCATAATACAACATTCTTGGCAGTTTTTCATTTTTTGACATTTAAAAAATCATAAACAATACTGTGATGAGCATTTTTTCTGCATATGCTCTGTCAATATTTGGGGTTTAATAATGATCTTTAATTAATCTTAGCCCTCCAAGATTCTGACAATACAGCAGGGTGGTGCTCAGGGAGGGAGTCCACAATGCCACTGGATGCTAACCTTCTCCTAAAAATTTGCACTGATTTTAAAACTTTAGAAAATGTATTAGGAATCAGATTTATAGTTGAAGTCAGCAACCACTCATAATTATGAGCAAAAGAGAAAAGATGAAAAAACCGCTAAGAGGAACAGAGGGTCTTGAAGTTCATTTCCTCCCGCTCTATCAGGGAGGGTGTCCTGCTGTCAGAGAGCAAGTAGAAATGCTTGCATTTGTTTGATTGGCTGTCCAAAGGAATGCATAGTGGTTAGTTAGTGTCAGACTCCTATGGACTTGACAGCTGCCATTTTCAAGGTCAAAAATAGGTAGTTTGACTTAAGTGGGAATAAAAGGAGAATAGAATCTTTTAAAAACTTATTTATTTAAAAATTAAATAATCTCTACACTCAGTGTAGGGCTCAAACTCACAACCCCAAGATTAAGAGTCACATGCTCTTCCGACTGAGCCAGTCAGGTGCCCTGAAATCCGACAGCCTTTTGTTCTTAGTAAAAAATAGTTTATATGGGCCACCTGGCTGGCTCATTCGGTAGAGCGTGAGACTTTTGATCTCGAGATCATGAGTTTGAGCCCCATGTTGGGCGTAGAGATTACTTTAAAAATAAATAGATAAATAAAACCAAAAAAATAGTTTCTATTTTGTCTTCATTAAGGAACCCAGGCAGGGGCCCCTGGCTGGCTGGCTGGCTCAGTGAATAGAACATGTGACTCTTGATCTTGGGGTTATAAGTTTGAGCCCCGGGCTGGGCGTAGAGATTACTTAAAAATAAAATCTTTGAAAAAATAAAGAACCAAGGCAGTGCTACTCAAGGTTATATGCTGCAGTATTTTCATAGATCGAAATGGTTGATAAGCCCCAAATTGGTTTCTTCAATCTCATTCTTCATTGCTTCCTCCCAAATAATGTATTTCATTGTTAATATAAAAGTGCACTGTTGTACTCTCAAAAGAACTTGGCAATTCATAAATAAAGGATGGGGGAAAAGTATGCAAATCTTTGCCAACCTCCAAGTCCCTTCAGGTTAATTTAACTGTCACACGTAATTTCCCAGGAAAGAAAGCAGCCCATGTCTGTAAACCAGCTGGTTAACTCATCTACACTTGCGTTGAGCACTTCACTCCCGTGTAATTTTTTCATCACAATATGATTTACTGTGCCAAAAGCATTGATGAGGTCAGTAACCACATTTTGCCCAAACTGATTATTCAGTAGCTGTAGGCAAATCTTGAAGCAGTACCAGGTCCTTCGTCACAACGTCACAAAACACCAGCATTAGATAATTAAATTTCCCATACCTATAACATGATTCTTAACACGTCAGTGAGATAATAATAGAGTTGTTGTTCATAATTGCTTAAAATATTCTTTTCTGCCTCCTCAAAAAACCCCAAATCCAGACATCACAAATGCATTTTTCGTGTGTGTGTTTGAACTATAATGGGCTCTAATTAATTTCCTAGGGACTGTTTGTCCTAGTTTGGGTCGTCCTGTTGGTTCTTTTTTTTTTTTTAAGATTTATTTTATTAGAGGGAGAGAGAGAGTGGCGTGGCGGGGGAGAGAGAGAATCCCAAGCAGGCTCCCCGCTGGGCGTGGAGCCCATGCAGGGCTCGATGCCACAACCCTGAGATCCTGACCTGAGCCATATTCAAGAGTGGCTTAATCCACTGAGCCACCCAGGCGCCCCCGTCCTGTTGGTTCTAATCCTACTTGCATTTGACCTCATTGCTTCTCACTGCACCTGGATTCAGAACAGAAATAGAAGAGGGGGCTCTGGGGGCCCAGCCCGTCCCTCTGTTTCCACTGGCATGGGAACTATTGGGGGCTGTCTGGTCATCTATTGCTGCAGAACAAGCTACCTGCACTTAGGGGCTTAAAGCAACAACCATCATTTATTTTGCTCACGAGCTACAATTTCGGATAGGGTTCAGCAGGGACAGCCTTTTTCTTCCCATAGCATCAGCTGGTGACAACAGCTGTGGGCTAGAACCATCACCCAGAGACCCCCACTCACATGTCTAGCAATTGATGCTGGCTAGAAACCGGGACAGTAGCTGGGGCTGTTGGATGGAACACCTGCATGTGGCCTTCCCACGCGCCTGCTCGGCTTCTTCACATCGCGGCTGGGTTCTGAGAAGAGCACGTGTCTGAGAAGACAGAGCAGAGGTCCATGGCATTTTTATGACCTCCTTTTGAAAGTCATATGGCATCACTTGCAACTGTATTATATTGATCAAGGCAGTCACAGAGGTCCATCCATTCAGGAGGGGGAGACCTAAGGCACACTACTTGATGGCAGGGGTGTCAGGTCTCATTGTATGAGGAGCATGTGGGATAGGGTATATTGTGGTGGCCATCTTTGGAAAATAAGATCTTCCGCAGTTACTAAATGAATCATTCAGACGGAAATATTTAATTTTTTAAAAAGTCTGTTTTTAAAAATATTTAGGTACTACCATTGATCTCTAAGTATAGTTATCTCATTCTATTTTAGTGACACCTAGAGGGCTTCACAGGGGAGGACCCCTTATTCTGGTTCTTAAGAAGTGTGGTAATAAAAAAGGAAGGGGAGGGAATTATTTAGAATGGAGGGAACAGGATAGCTCACAGCTATATTTCTAATGGCAATACCAACTGCCAGACTGTTGGAAATAAATGATCTTGTACTCAGGCTGTTCTGGTTGCATCTTAAGTTTAATTTTTCATGTAATGTATCTGAATAGGTCATAACTGACTTAGTGACATTTTACTATTTCATAAAGAGAATGATACACTAGAAATTAGGAATTAGTACATAATAGGAAATGTTATGTGTTATAGCTCTAAATACTTGATGTTTCCACAAGACACTGGAGTATTCGTTTCCAAACCATTATTTACCAATAAATATGCAGTGAATCGATGAATAAATAGCCGCTTATCATTGTTCTCCAACAGAACTGTTTCTCAAGTATAACGTGTTCCTTAATTACTCCTAAAACAAACTTAAGTCATGTCTATGTGAGATCAAATAAGATTTTTTTGGATAAAAAATAAATATCCAAATCCTTTTGCATCTGCATCTTTAGCATAAATGAGGTCATTTTATGCATATAACTCTGAGACATTTTCACTTTAAATTGATGGTGGGTATTTCCTATGTCAGTTCATATAGTTCTTATTCATTCTTTTTAACGTGTACGAAATAGGATGTCTTAGTAGGTATGTACCATAATCTAACCATTCCCTACTTAAGGGCATTAAAATGTTTCTAATGTTTCACTATTATAAACAATGGCATCTCTGGATGATCACCTGTGGCTTGCTTTGACTTTGCTGTATTTTCAAAAATTTCATTTGTTAAGTAATATGAAAAACATAATTTGGCTTTTAAAAAGATACTAATGCATCAGATGCATAAGATAGCCAGAGATAGGTTACTTATTATGTAAGTAAGTTGTTCACATTTGGTTTTAATTCTGCTCCCCATTTCATTTCAAAATGTTTGTTTCTAAGGGGAGTCTTCCAGAAAAAAGCCTTCTGATTGGCCTTTTATTCACCCTACTTTTACTCCAGCTGGGCAAACAGTATAGGAGTAAGGGAAACATTTTGGGTAAACAGTTGAGAACAGGTTGGAAATGGAATCCTTTTTTGGACAACTTTTAAAGAAATACCTTCTTGCATGTGGCTTTATCTGTTGGAGAGCTTGGATTATTTTCTTGCTCAAAGTGTACTCCTTGTTAGAAGGCAGGATAATGATTAGCCTTGGATGGAGAGAGAATGACTGTCAGGGAGCTCTGTGAACGACAGACTTCCGGGGCGCTGGTAATGTTGTTTCTTAAAAGGGGAGGGGCGCCCGGGTGGCTCAGCGGGTTAAAGCCTCTGCCTTCGGCTCGGGTCATGATCTCGGGGTCCTGGGATCGAGCCCCGCATCGGGCTCTCTGCTTGGCGGAGGCCTGCTTCCCCATCTCTCTCTGCCTGCCTCTCTGCCTACTTGTGCTCTGTCTCTGTCAAACAAATAAAATATTAAGCAAACAAACAAACAAATAAAAGGGGTACAAGTTGCACACAGATGTGCTCTGCTCACTTTGTGAAAATTCATCAAGCTCTATACTTCTGTTGTCTTCACTTATCTTTATTATATTATCCTTCAAGTACAAGTTAAGAAAATAAAGGGCCATGGAATGAAAGATGATGTCATTTTGACAAACTCAAAGAAATCAATGAAATAAGGGATGAGGGAAGAAGGCTTGTAATTTGAGTAGTTTCAGGACAATATGCTATCTGTGTATCATTCAAGAAAATGAGAAAAGGTAGCTAATGACAAGATTCCTACCGTATCAATTATTTTTGCTCTCATAAAAAATTTAACAATATTGCAGGTCTTGACTATTATTTGTTTGTCTTATCCATAAAGTTGTCACCATTAATCTTTCCCAGGTGACTCCCTCCACCTCTGTACTTGACCCCTCACCCCCTAAATCCACCAAGACCCTACTACATTAATCATGCCCTGTCTTGGCCTTTGCACTGGTTCCTTTCCCTCAATCTGTAAAAAAGTATTGAAATCTCTTCCTATCCTGGAAAAGGTCTCCCAACAACCAGGCTCCTTTCCCAGTGTTTGTCCTCCTCTGTTGTCATTTCCTCCCCTGTGTGCAGTCTTCATTTTCTCTGTTTTTAACTCTGTTAATTCCATGTGACTACAAATGGTTATGTTGGTCTATTGCATTATTATGTGGTATCATCATAATTTATGTGTTGCCCACCTCCACACTATCAGACTATCAGCAGTGAAGAGATCATCCATACTTATTCATCATCATATTAGCAGAACCAAGTACAATGTCTTCTTTTCTGAAAACTTCATTCATTGTTACCACCAAGAAACTCTTAAGTAAATGACTCCCTTAGGGCCATGATATAAGAGCACATTCACCTCCTTCCTCCTTCCACCACTGCTCCTCCTTTGGGGTCTAGATCTTTTCTGACTCAAGCTCTCTTAGAGTTGGTTAGTCCTGTAAGCTCTGGAATCTATCCTGCCCACCACCATCTTCCCAGTAACGGACCAAGTGCGCAACTCATGGCAGAGGCTTCATCGATCTTCCTCTAATCCGTGAAATGAAGGAATAAGTGAATGAGTGAAAAAGAAGAGTGGAAAGTGAATCTCAGGTAGATTGGCAAAGTTTTTGGAGCTGGTACATACATAAAACACTTCTAGTTTTCATTCTTTGCCGTATCCTAGACCAGAGCAGTGTTTTTCAAACTGTTCGTTAAGATCAGTTAGTAAGTTGTGAAATCAACTTTGTGAGTCATAATTCACATTTTGAAATTAAACAGAATACGTTAAAACAGAACAGAGTAAGATGGAATGGAATAGAAAATAATCAGTGAATTGAAGGAGACAAAGGAAAGAACTATTTTATAACACTTTCTCAGTTATAGGTATACATGTAAATGCCTGCTCTAGATTTTGGTTTAAAATATTTCTTACATGTATCAGGCTCAAAAAATTGGAAAGCTATTGCCCTAGTGCCTGTGCAAGATAGAGTTAACGAAACTTCGAACGGTAGACGGCCATGCGAGAAATTAGGTTATCATAAAGATCAGCAAAGTTTGAGCTGCTTATTTCTTTATTATTTTTTGTTATCTTTTGGTATTTTTGGCAGCACAAAGTCTTCTAAACAAGTTAATCTTCAACTCAAAGGCACAGTTCACTTCAAAATGTCCAGAAAAACTTCTTGAAATAGGAGATAGATAAATCAACTATCTGTATAGAATATATTAATGTACTGGTGTCACAAAACCATATTATATAGGACTCGGTGTGAAGATAGCATGCGCTACATTTTCTCTTTGTCAAAAAAGTAGTTTCAATATATTTTAGACACATATATACCATTTAATATAGTTTAGGAATATTTTTACTTGACTCAATTCTCTAAAAATGTTCTTGGGTTCAGGTCTGCCTTTACATTTTCTTAATTCAGTAGCAGTTTCTTAACAAAATCTCATTTTCCTTTCTTGTAATGTAGCTAATTTTCTTGCTATCCTTCCAATCAGATTGAGCTGGTGACCTTCACTTGTGACCAGTCACTTTGACTCTCTCTGACCATGTTACCCTGAGGTTGAAAGTTACACTGTAGTACTTGTTATTGGATCTTTCCCTGGACACCCGTGTCCGGCAAGAGGCAATTCTTAGAGCCCTAGACAGAGATAAGGGATCATGCGGTGGCTTCCGTCATCACCTGGAATGCAATGTTGGGAAAGCAGGTTGGGACGACATGCTTGCCCATAAAAGCAGGGCTCCATGAGCTCTGCCCGAATCACATGGCCGAAGAATGGGAGGAAGGATGACATCAGAGATCTTGTGAAGACAAAAGACTGAACCAAACAAACAAATGTATCCCCCTAGGAGGTCTCCCAGCTTCCAGGCTCCCTTGCACCTCAGGCTGTTGTTCTCTAGATGGCTGACTGTCGAATGTATGCGTGAGCTGTGCTGATGCGGAAGGCTCAGTTGTCACATCCTCTGTTCATTAAAAACATTTTCTCTTAAGATCTCCTATGTCCAGAATGCATTTAGAAGGACAGAAAGAAAGCCTGAAGCAATAGAGACATGGAACCAGACTGGACAGGTGTTTCCAAACACTTTTCTTTCAGGCTCATAAGAGAACAGTTTTTTGCTGTTTTCTTAAAACCTGTTGTAATCATAAAGGGAAGACGACGAAGGAACACTGACTTCAGATGTGGTGAGATTTCTGTCATTGGAACTTTTTGAGTATAGGCTATGCGATTATTGTCTGAGATGTGAGGGAAAGAATGCCAGCGTTGGGGGATGGGGGTTGAGCCCACAGCTCCGAAGCCATATTATCTCTTAGAACCTGTTTTAGAAGTTCTCCTGAATCATACAAACAAGCAAAAAGTGTTCCTGCTCCCTGGCACCACTGAGGGCCCGAGTTATCTGTTAAAGGCCTGAAGCCACTCAGGGAGCTCTCTGACAGCCACAGATTTTTACAGATGGAGAAGATGACTCAGAGAGAATCAGCAGTTTTTTGCCTTTACTATTTTCTTCTTTGCTTTTAGAGACCTATACAAGAAAAGGATTGCATGCCATAAGCTTTGTATATGAAAGCCCTATAAATGTATTTCAGAGAGGAAAGGGGAGTTATTGTTTAATAGGCACAGAGTTTTAGATTTGCAAGGTGAGAAAGTTCTGGAATCTGTTTCACAACAATATGAATATAACACTGTCGAATACTTAAAAATGATTCAGATAGTAAATTTTAGGTTGTCTTTTTTACCATAGTAAAACTGTGTTTCATCATGTGTATTTCTTTTTTTTTCTTTTAAAGATTTTATTTATTTATTTGACAGAGAGAGAGATTACAATCAGGCAGAGAGGCAGGCAGAGAGAGAGGGGGAACCAGGCTCCCTGCTGAGCAGAGAGCCTGACATGGGGCTTGATCCCAGGACTCTGAGATCATGACCTGAGCCCAAGGCAGAGGCTTTAACCCACTGAGCCACTCAGGTGCCCCTCATCATGTGTGTTTCTTAAAATACTGTTTAAGTAGGAACACTAGTTATCTCTTCGTTACTATCTCTTCGTTACTCTTCAGTAGTCCCTAGATTCAACAGTGGATTATAAATCAAGTCAGATAGTTCAAAGTCGTGTGCTATGTGGTTGTTATCCTAAAAATAAGACTAGTTATAAGAACCCGAGCACACATGAGCTTTCATGGTCTTATCGAAGCTGCAGCCTGGGTGCAAAATACAATCAGTCACCTTACCCAGTAAACACTCAGAGCTGGATGTAGCCCCTGGGCTAGGAGGCAGTTTTCATGGCGCCTCCTGGATGGTAAACAATGAAGAGCTGTGAACCAGAAAAGGAACCTGGTAAATTTTATAATATGTAGAGGGATATGGCATGGTTAGTGATAATTTCATGGTCTCTCTGACCACTCAAAATAAAACAGATTAATGTAAATTAGAAACTTTTCCCAGTTCTCTAGGTTGAAGTGCACCAGACACTTGGAAAGTTAATTCTTACAACATGTGGCTGGATAAGATGATATATGTAGAAGACGTCCAGTCCAGAGCCAGACACATAGCACAAACATTTAGCTCTTCTATTTTGTACTTACTTACAACGACATTTGGCATATTGTAGATACTCAATACATATTTGGTAAATAAGTGATTAATGGGAATGTAAATTACTGCAGCCACTATGGAAAATAGTATGGAGGTTCCTCAAAACATTAAAAATAGAAGTACCCTATGATCCTGCTATTCCATTTCTGGATATTTATTCAAAAAAAATGAAAATGCTAATTCAAAAAGATATCTGCACCCCATGTGCATTGCAGCATTCTGGCCAAGATACAGAAGCAACCCAAGTGTCCATCAATAGTTGAATGGATAAAGATGTGTTATAGATACACAGTGGAATACAACTCAGCCTTAAAAAAAGACGAAATCTTACCATTTGCACCCACATGGGTAGACTTATAGACTATTATGCTAAATGAAATAAGTCAGAGAGAGAAAAATAGATACCATATGATTTCACTTATATGTGCAATCTAAAAAAAATAAACCGAAAAAACAACGGCACAGAAACAGACTCATAAATGCAGAGAACAAACTGGTGGTTGCCAGAGGAGGGGAGAGAAGGGGTGGGGGTGGATGAGATAGGAGATTAGTAAGTACAAGCTATAATATAAGTCACTGGGATGAAAAGTAAGGCATAGGGAATATAACTATAACTTTTAGATGACAAATGGCAATTATAGTTTTCATGGTGAGTTTCATATTATATAAAATTGTCGAATCACAATTTTGTACACCTAAAACTGATATAATATTGTACACATCAACTGTACTTCAACTAAAATATCTTTAAAGTAACTTTTAGAGAAAAAGTAAAAAAGTAAGGGTTCAGTAAATGTTAGCTAACAATATCTTAGACTTCCAACATAAAAGAAAAAATGCACTCCATGGACGGTGTGACAAAGCTGAATGGACTGCAACAAATTGAAGTTCAAGATACTGTGCAGTGGGGGCGCCGGGGTGGCTCAGTGGGTTAAAGCCTCTGCCTTCAGCTCAGGTCATGATCTCGGGGTCCTGGGATCAAGCCCCGCGTCAGGCTCTCTGCTTGGCGGGGAGCCTGCTTCCCCCTCTCTCTCTGCCTGCCTCTCTGCCTGCTTGTGATCTCTCTCTCTCGGTCAAATAAATAAATAAAATCTTAAAAAAAAAAAAAGATATTGTGCAGTGGGAAACTGGCTAGAAATCCAGACGAAAGAAGAAAGGCGGTGAAACTTATGAAAGATAATAAAAAAAAGAGGCAGCTTTTGGAAATCTCAGAACGTAACAATAGGAGGTCATACACTGTGCTGATAGATAGTATTCTCACACTAGCGCATGTAGCTTTTAGACTTTCCTTTATCTAATAGTGACTCAGTTTCTTCAATGTTCACTTAACACACATTCAGTGAACGCTAAGTGCTTCCTCTGAAGACAGGAACATGTGTGCAGCCTGGGCCCTGTCATTTAAAGAAGTCACAAAATGAGAGGAGGGTGCAGACACACAACTCAATGTCATAATGTCATAACACAACACAACACAACATAACGTAATACAAGTGTCCACCTGGAAGAAGGGTGGGAGCAATGTTGTGTTATCTAGTTAGCGTGAGGGATGGAAGGGGTAGAAAAGGTTTCCCAGAGAAAGCAGTAATATTTCTAATGGGCCTTCGGAGTGGGAGTTTGCCAGGCAGATAACTAAATGGCAAAAAAAAAAAAAAGAGGAAAGAAAAGGTTACTTTAATAATAAATCAGTAATAATAATAATAAAGGCCTATCATGTACCAGGCATTGTAGCAGACATTTGAAATGCATTATATATTACATTATGTCCTATTTCATTGACCTGCGTGTGCACACATACATTTTTGGGAACACCAACGTAAATAGGAAGAGGGCCTGGTTGAAAAGAGAGGAGAAGCAAGCTGGAAAGATGGGACCCAGGCCCAATTCCCATCCCTTTGCCTGGAGCCTCACCACTCCCCTTCCTCTGGGACCAGATTCCCTCTACCTACTTCCCTTTTCTTTCTCCAGAGCCTTGGGTCTTATTCAGAGGCAGAGAACCCCTCCTTACTCATTGCACCTAGAGAGATTCAGGTCCAAAAAACAGAGGCATCTCAGTCCAGGAAGAGCAGCACTGGAGACAAAGTATAGAAGACAATGAGGGTGATTTTTACTTTTTTCAGTCACATGGCAAATAATATCAGGATGCCATCCGTCCTGGTTTGGCTCCACTATTGCAAGCTCTCTGTCCACAAATATACATTCTCTGTAGAACTACAGTAAACATGCACTTGACTAGTTATCCGAGAGTCTGCAGACATCATCTACTTGTCTACACCATGACCTGAGCCGAAGGCAGCTGCTTAGCTAACTGGGCCACCCCCACGCCCCAAAACAATGTTTAAGAGTTTTTCAGTTTTTAACTGTATGTATTGTATCACAGAAAAACATACCTCTATCCACTGCAGGGTTTTTTTTTTTTTCCTAATGTAATTAATTTATTGAACTTAATTCATTCTGTGCCTCTGACCATGCCGGGCAATCTGTAATTTGTTTTGGGTGGGATATGGATCTTGTAGAAACAGGCCTTTGTAATTACATCAAAATAACTTCTAACAAGGTTTTCATTGACTACCAAAAATTATACTTAATTGGGGTGGCAGACAGATTATAAGGAGGCGGGCTAGGACTGCTCCAGAGCACTCGCAGCCTTTGAAAGACTCCCAGATCTAGCTTTAAATTCTGACCCTACCCTTGCTAGCTGGCAGTTTATTTACTTTCATGACCCATATTACACGAGATAATGTATATTAGAATTTTGGGAGAGTACTTGGTCAACAAAACATTTCTGAATACACGGTCACTAGTAATGCTCAGTATTCCTTTGTGGCAGTCGTTTAAGAAAAAAACAGCAATACTCAATGAAAAGGAAGCACATATAATGAAGCTTGGGAATGTGGCTTCCACAGGACCACACTAAGGTAAGGTCTTCGTCTTCAGTATCAGGTTAGTTCTGTCTCAGTAAAAGTAGGAAAGCAATGGGAAAATTTTACAAGGAAAGGAAGAAATGGAATTGACCAAATACACCACTGCAGTCAATGAACATGTTCAGTTTCTGCAAAAGTGAATCGTTGTGACTCTAGACTAGAAACGAAGGTGTTCAGCCTACCTCTAAATTTTGTAGGTTTAGGATTTAGATTGGAAATGTGTGACATTTCTTAGGGATTCTTTGTACCATTCAAAGAACATTTTCCATGAAGGTTAGTCTCTCACTGCAGGAAACTTAGGTGTGACATTGATACACTTCATGACAGAAAATGAAAGCTTTGAAGGGAAGCATTCAGCTAGAGAAGTCAGCAAGCTCCAGCCCAAATCTACCTGCCTCTTGTTTCTGTATGACTCAAGCTAAGGAGAGGGAGAATGGTTTTACATTTTTATTTTTAAATTTTTTTTAAAGATTTCGTTTATTTATTTGTCAGAGAGAGAGCGCGCACAAGCAGGGAGAGGGTAATGGAAGAGGGAGAAGCACACTCCCTGATGAGCACGGAGCCCAAGGCGGGGCTCGATCCCGGGACGTGGGGATCATGGCCTAGCCAAAGGCAGACACCTAACTGACTGAGCCACCCAGGCGTCCTTGGTTTTAAACAGTTGAAACATTTTTTTCATGGCATGTGAAAATTACATGTAATCAAATTTTTGTGTACATAAGTACAATTTCAGTGGAACATAGCCACACTCATTTGCTTAAGTATTGTCTATGGCTCTATTCCCAACACAGCGGCAGAGTTGACCAGTTTGGGTAGAGGCCATATGGCCCCCAAAGCCAAAAATATTTACTATCTGGCCCCTTACAGAGAAGGTTTGCCAACCACTGGGCTCAAGATAAGCTTAGCTGAAAAGTAATATAGATGGCTGTTTTAATAATTTTGAATTGAAGGTGTTTTTAAACACACAATCAAATCTAATGCAGTTGTTGAAGTGATGATGTAGACCCACACTGTTTATTAATATAAAAAGATTTACTATGTGGTTACATGGAAAAAAAGTGCAGATTATAGAACAGAGCACATAATATGATCACATTGCTTAAAATATAAAAACAGGTCAGCCAGTGGATTGATCAACCAACCGATAGATTGCAAAAGGGTGATGATTACCGTATTTTGCTACTGGTACATATGGACACCAAACCACCAGAAAGCTGCCAGTTGTAAGTAAGTGACATGCTTATTTATCACTGCATATCCCTGAAACCAGCCCTGCAAATAGACATGTGTGCATAAGCATTATTTGGAAGAATAGACAAATACTAACAATGGCTGTTTCTGGGTAGCAAGA
This sequence comes from Nasua narica, assembly GCA_028533885.1. NCBI lineage: Eukaryota > Metazoa > Chordata > Mammalia > Carnivora > Procyonidae > Nasua > Nasua narica. The sequence goes on along the minus strand of CM052798.1, from coordinate 120,828,520 downwards.
TTATGGGTAATTTTTCATGTCTCTTTTTTATTTATTTATAACTTTTTTGTATTTTCATGTCTTGTTATTTTTTAAACTGCATCATTACCCTTATAATCAGGAAAAAGAAAAAAAGCTGTGTCTGTTTGGAAAATGATAAAGCAAACAACTAATTACTCAAAGAGCACAATTTCCATAAACCATACAATGGAAATGATGTTTGTTTCCTAAAATAATAAGAAATGCTTTGGGCGCCTGAGTGGCTCAGTTGGGTTAAGCGACGACCTTCGGCTCAGGTCATGATCCCAGAGTCCTGGGATCGAGTCCCACATCAGGCTCCTGGCTCCGCGGGGAGTCTGCTTCTCCCTCTGACCTTCTACCCACTCATGCTCTCTCTCACTGTCTCTATCTCAAATAAATAAAATCTTTAAAAAACAAACACAAAAACATCATTAAAAAAAAAGAAATGCTTTGATTTATATATGGTTTATCATATAATTTTCTGATTAAATGTTTATTGAAGAAAATTTAGAAAATACAGTAAGGGATAAAAAAATAAATTATCCTAAAAATTAACATTTTTGTATATTTATTTATACTTTGTCTTTTTATCTTAATATTTAGATAACACACTAAATTATCAAATAGTTTGAAAATATTATTAATGGGTACCTAATATAATGAGATTCTACCATCATTCCTACATGATTAGAAATATGTTCTTTTTCTTTTTTTTTTTTTTTTAAGATTTTAAGTAATCTCTATACCCAACATGGGGCTTGAACTCACAACCACAAGATCAAGAGTTGCATGCTCTGCCAACTGAGCCAGCCAGATACCCCTATTTTTTTCTTATAAGTAACACTTTGTTACTTATAAGGATACAAAAACATCCTTGTATAAAAATCATCTCTGCTGTGGGACAGGTTTTCTAGAAATACATTGGCGGGACATAGACATTTTTTAATAACTCTTGAACATACTACCAGATTGCTTTCCAGAGAGCCTCTTCTAGGAGTCCTGATAATCTTAACTAACCTCATACTTGCCAATTTAGAATATTACAATTTTAAAAAATAACATCATCCATTTTCTAGAATGTTTTAATTTATATTTGACTAGTTACTCTGAATTTTCTTTGTATGCTTATTTGCTATGTAAATGGTATTTTGATGGCAAGTGCTATTATCATAGCACTATCCTGATGACAGTTATATAATACATAAATTATGGGCCAGAAATTTATGGAAAGGCTTAAAAACAGTAGGGTTAAGGAAGAACTTTTTCTATAGCACTTATTTCTGTAGATTTTTTTCCCTCAAAAAACCGATGGCCTTCTATTAATCCACCACATGGGAGTATTCTGATATTACAGCATTTTAATTTCAGTAAAGTGAGAAAGAACTTTTGGTATTAATATTAGGACTAGAGCATAATTATTCTACTAAATCATTAAGGAATGAAAAGAACTATCTTCGACTTCTAGCATGATATTTGCCATTGATATATATGTTTGTAAGTTAACATCCAAAAGGACTTTTTTATTTCTGTGGAATATTTTTCATGCAGTTAGTATTAGTATGTGGTAGTATCAGATAACTGCAGAGGTATGGTTGCTTACTTAAAAAAAAAACCAAAACCAAAACCACCCCCCACAACTTCAAATTTAAATGTTTAGGCTTAGATGCTTTACTAAAGTGACGGAACTATCAAGGAGAGCAAGCTTTTGAAACACACATAACGAACCCTTTCTCACCAAACCTTAAGTGCTACAGAACACCACTTAATGTAATCCTGGTATCATCTCCAGTCTTAATTCATAGTTTCTTTCTCCATTTCTAAAATCTTCTCTTAGAATCACATAGTTCTTTAGTTGGCTTTTCTCGCTCTACTTCACGTGTGCACTACCAATCCTAATTAATGCTCCTTCATGTAATTGAATCGCTGGCTTTGGCTGACTTTTCCAGCAAGCCCTGATCAGCTACGAATAGGACCACTTACAGTTGGCTGTTTTCTCATTTGACAAAAGCAAAAAACAGGAGAAAAGAGGCATGTGGAGCTCACTATACACTGCAACATAGAACTTTCCAACACCCTCACCAGCAATGGGTGCTTCTTTCAACTCTCTTCAAAGAAATTCCTAGTTGGTAGACCAGTTGTCATTGGAGCCAGTCACTATGATTCATTCCCCTTAGCACTGCTCAGCGATTTCAACTTTTACAAATAACTGGAAAGAGAATGCATCAGAAATAGCTTTTAGGAAGAAACTTTTTATTCATATAGAGAACATTTAAGACATATATTCAAACATTTTTATGAATAAGAATTTAATGGGTTGCATGATAATCGTCATATGAAGATCATTCCAAAATACTAATGTGTTTGCTGAATGAATGTTAAATAATTTCACAAAAGAAATTTCTGTCCATTTAAGAAAATCTGGATTTCAATACCTGTTTACAGCATCAAAAAAGTGACTTACGATTTCTTCATGTATTGAAAGTTATTAATTACTTGCTACTAACTCTCCATATATACTGTATTGAAAAAAAAAATTGGTTGAGATTGACAGGTAATTTCAGAGAGAGAAGTTCCTAAATATAGTCTTGGGCCTCTTGTGACCCTGTCTTGAGCACAGGAACTACTATGAGTCATTTAAAAAGTCTTGCACCTAACAGGAAAAACTTTAATTGAGCCCAGCTTTCCCTGGTAAGAATGGGCACAGCACAGGAACTATTGGTTACCTCCTGGCAAGAGTGACTGAAAAATCAGCAGGGGGTTGGGTGTGTGTGTGTGTGTGTGTGTGTGTGTCTGTGTGTGTGTTCCTTTTTTTAAATGTTTGGGCATTCACCCAGTCCTGTGGCCGTGACGTTCCTGGGCCGGGCCCGCTGGTAGTGGAAATAGTGAAGACTGTTCACACCCCTAAATCCTCTACAATATGGAAACTGGCAGACATATCCCAAGCACAAGTTCCCACCCTCTGCCTCCACCCCACGTTTAAAACATTAGCTCTCAGGATATCAATTACTTTAGGTCTTTATTCCAGCAGGCACTCAAAGAGAAGCTTAAAAATCCTAACTGTTCTAATTGTGAGGATCATATAGTGTTCATAGTGATCGACTTACACATTTATACAAGTTAGAAATATGTATATACAGAAATAAAAATCCTCTATTGGAAGTTGGTAAAGGTGAGGATGATATAATTAGGGATTTGTTCATAGAATAGGTTCATCATGAAAAATTACATCTGGATCAAAGATAATTTGGTGTTTTTCTACTATCAAAGTTTGAGCTGCCATTGGCAACACTTTTAGACTTAGAGGAGACTTTCTAATCACAAGTGTGAGGTCACAGGCATCTCACCTTACAGTGGGGGGGAGTGAATAGATCTTATCTTGAATGCCAACACCAATGGATCAGGAGTGACTGCCCATAGCACCTCCTGAGGGATTCTAGGGCTGTGTCGGTGATCCATGAGAAATAGAGATTTTAGCCATTGGCCCTGTCAGCCTCCAGTGTGAGAGAGTGGGGGTGGCACACTGACCTTACATTTACCATTCCTGACTTCAACTAAGACATTAATCAGCACACCTGGTAGCCGTGACCCCTCAGGCAAGCTAATATCCTTAAGCCTCAGTTTCCTCATTTGTAAATAGGGATAATAAAATGCTTAAGCTTACCGATTATTTTAAGGATAAATGGATTAATGTTAGAAAATAATTAAAGCAGGGTCTGGAGTATGATAAAGCACTCTGTAAATAAAAGCTACTATTACTATTATCACCCACGAATATTTTAAAATTAAGTTGGCAGTTAGAAATTTTTTAAAAAACACTAGGCCGTGAAAGCGTAGGAATCAAATAAAAGTGAAGCTGTTGCAGAGGTTTGGCTGAAGGCCCAGGGCCCCACCTACCCTACACCAGCTAACCCTACACCCAGAGAGACATCGTCAAAGAACCCCTACAATCCTTGAGCACAGTTTGAAAATCCCTGAAGAAGGTTATTTATTTGGAAGTGAAAACAATCTTGTCTTTTGAGGTTTGCTCTGCATTCATTAGCCAGTTAGGCTTAACTAAGAAAGGTCATAGGGCAAAATGGTCAAATTTAAGGTAGAGAGAAACACACTAGGCAGTAAATTTACATGATTACCATGAGAATAAAAAATCTTTGACACTATTTTTGGCAAATAAGATTAAAATTGACTTGAGGTTAGTTTGAGGATGAAGTAGATCCTTAGCTCTGTATTGTATCTAACACACAGCTGGATATAGTTGAGAGAAGTTAGCCACAGATCAGATGAAGGTAAACCAAGAGCTCAAGTAGGAAACTCAGAGATGAGGGTAGAGAATGTGGGACTGCCTGGTAAGCACAAATGCAGAAAGGGAAAATAACATGTTCCAACAGTACATTCACTTTGAAAGTTCACATTATAAATAATTTTACTGTATTATTTATATAAAAATTTAATATTGTTACTAGAAATTATCCTACAAAGTATATTTTCTCTTTAAGTATGGATTTTAAAATAGAAATGCCTTGATGTGTTTGAAGAGTTCATGCTAATTAGTCACTATTGAATACAACAGCATATATGGTAATTTGGATCACTGTAAAGAAAAAACAAAGGGTCTCTAACAGAACTAAAGAAATGTATCTGATCTGACTGATAATAATCTCATATACCAAAAAAAAAAATCTCATATACCAAATGGACACACTAAAGGAAACATTTTTAATTACCCACCAAATTTACCTGCTCAAGCATGTAAAATTCCCACGAAACTCAATCATTTATTCTAAAAACTTTCTAAATCACATCTACAAATCATGAAAACTTTTGCTTGAGGAATCCTCTTTCCAATACAGTGTACCTTGTGAGGCTTATATAAGCCTCCCTTTTCCAATGTCTATATGTGAGAGCCACAGAAATGAGTTATAGCTTTACTTCTTTGAAGCCTTGGAAAGCTTTCAACTCTGAAACTCAAGTATTAAAGGGCTTAAATATATACCATATTCTCATTTTTCATCCCACAAGGAAAATACTTTAAACATACTTCAATTATTACAACGGAATGCAATTATATAGTACATTAATCTTTAGTTTCAATTGCTTAAGACCTTGCTTTACTGTCATGCTTAAGTTTGGCTTCCTGTTTGCACCTATGGCTAAAAAATAACAGACAGTTTCTTAGATATACAAAATACAGTTGTCTTATTGATCATCTCCAACAATGAATTATGTTAATAAAGGTGAGAATATAAGAAAAAAGATTCCATTAAAAAGGACATTAATGGCAATATGATATAATTAGGAAAATTCTCAAATCAGATTTTCAAGTCACTTCCTTTTGCAGAACACAGACTTTTACAGTGCAAAACACGCTAACTCAAATTTATTTTCTGCTTGTGGAAAATATGCTTAATTTCCCCAAAATTGCCATTTGCCGGTCTAGATTAGAGTCACAGTAATACTGTAAAGAAAGTGCTTACATTAAACCTTAAAGTTATAACAAATTGGCATGTTAGTGAGTGATAAATGCTTAAAGAGTGAAAACATTCCCTTTTTCTCTCATATCCATAAATGGCTGAAAATGGCAATGACAGTCGTCACCTATACTTAGGCAAAATGTCCTCTGACTCTTAGAGCTACGATTTCTGCTGAGACAAAGATGAAGGGTATGAAGTAACTTTCAAATAGCATGTGATAGATTGCTACCCTAATAAGGACAATATTCCCGTTCTTCCATCTTAGTGACATAAATGCACTAGGACTGTCCTCATACATTTTTTCAAAATAAGTATAAAAATAAAAGCAGCCATAATTATAAATCTATCCTGCTGTTTAAGGAGAGGAATAGTTTGGGTGGGCCTGAGGGACCTGAAGTTTTATAAGAATTTAATAAAAATGAAAAATTTTTTACCTCTTTTAGACTATGATCTAAAATGCAATTAAAGGAAAAGGTAACTTTCATCTTCCTTGTAATACATTTTCTTAAGGGAGTTCAATCATTAAATTTATATGTGTTAACATTATACTGCACTTAAAAATCAGTTAATTATGAAATTCTTAAAAGCCTAGGATTAAGCAACATTTAAATTTTTATATCAAGCTGCAAACTTAATCTTGGAGAAGCAAGTTTAATCTTATATTAAATGTTCTGTACCACTGCCAGCAAATTAATATTCTCCTTTATAAGAAATATTTTTAGATGCTTCTCTTTAAAATCTTTTTGGTTTTTTATATTAACTTCTTAGTCTTTTTTTTTTTTTTAATTTTTATTTATTTGTCAGAGAGAGAGAGAGGGAGAGAGCACAAGCAGGCAGAGTGGCAGGCAGAGGCAGAGAGAGAAGCAGGCTCCCCGCTGAGCAAGGAGCCCGACGTGGGACTCGATCCCAGGACCCTGGGATCACGACCCGAGCCGAAGGCAGCCACTCAACTGACTAAGCCACCCAGGCATCCCTAACTTCTTAGTCTTAAGAGTGAAACATTAAACTGAAAAAGGGTGAACAGCATGGGTTTCTTATACTATATTTACAAGATTGAAAACATACAGTACTGTTTTTTAGGAATGGAAAAAAAAACTTTGTTTGAATTTATTTGAGAGCGAGTGGGGGTGGGGAGGGAGGGACAGCAGACTCCTCACAGAGCCCTACATGGGGGCTCGATCCAGGAACCCTGAGGTCAGGACCTAGCTGAAATCAGGAGTTGGGAGGCTCAACCAAGTGAGCCCCCCCCCCAGGTGCCCCTAGGAATGGAAAAACTTTGTTCCTAAGTACTCCTCCCATATAGTATACTCACCGCCCCTTCCAATTTCCACTGTTACGTAGACAGTATTACATGGAAGGATGAGAATCTGGCATCACGAGATGGAATAAGTGGACTTCAACTCTACTCAGTTTAGAGAACAGAGAAGCATCTCAAGCTAATGTGACCTGCAGTGTGAGGTAGTGAGCGAGAGATGAACATTTATGGAATGAAATCAAGCAGACGCTGGGTAAACGTGTAGAGTAGACGTTTGTAAGGTTACTTCAGTTCAGAGATTCTGTTGATCTATATAATTAACAGAGATACATAAATGTTGATACGATAGCTAGATACCACCTGACCAAATAAAGTGTTAGCCTGGTTGGATGCATTAACTATCTCCAGAGAAACCAAGATTACAGTTTTTCTAAAGGTGACTTTGCAGTGCAGTATTAGCTCATGGTAAGACCCCATACAGTAGAATATAAATCTAAAGACTCTTGAGGCATCCAAGAGAAATTAAAGAACTGTGACCCAAATGAGGATTATGATCGAAAACCCTTTGTGTTTCACACAACAATGCATGGTGTCATTTAAACAAATATTTGTAAACTCTGAACAGAGGTCAGTAATGAGTCACCAAGGCTTATTGTGATCCTTTGGGCTGAATAAGAACCCCAAGGGAAAGAACACTAGGAGAGTGCCTGGCATAGAATTAAGGGAATACCAATACTTCTAGGGTCAAGTAAGAGGAAAGGTGTATGAAGGAAATCAGTCATGAACAGAACCAAATGCAGCAGAGATGAGGATATGGCAACCAGTCATCAGTGGCCTTTATCAGGATAGTTTCACTCAATTATCGAAGTTGCAGTTGAGATTGCAGTGGGTTGAGTGGATGGACTGCCCAGAAAGGAACCCTGCTGCATTCTTAAATGACTATGTTCTTTTCAGAGTTGTATCACATGTCCCTTCTGAATATATTTCATGCTCCTGATGGGACAGTACCTTATTAGAAGAGCGACAAAACTTTTTCTAAATTCCTTAGAATCAGACCTCTGTTCTGATTAATTTGGGCCTTAATAATAAAAAATTTTTGAAACTCAAGTTTAGGTCAACTTTGAAACTGTTGTTTTTTTAAGATTTTATTAGGGAGGGAGACTGCGCACAAGTAGAGGGCAGTGGCAGGCAGAGGGAGAAGGAGGCTCCCCACTGAACAAGGAGGTAGATGCAGGACTGGATCCCAGGAACCCCGGGGGATCATGACCTGAGCCGAAGGCGGTCGCTTAACTGACTAAGCCACCCAGGTGCCCCTGAAACTGTGTTTTGAATAGAAATTTTGACCATGAAGAATTGTGTTCAATACTTGGTTGACATGTATTTAGTAAAAGCCTGCTCTTGCAGGAAACTGAGCAACACAAGACCACAAGATTATCCTCAGTAGGGCTTGTGATGGGGAGTTCGTGTGTCTGATACAAGGACAGATTTCTGGTTCAGTTCGGTAGTCTTTAGTCTTGGGAATATTTCCTCAAAGGCTTAATGGAAAGTATTTTTCAGGTCAGACTCTTTAGCTCATTTACTCACAAGCTTAGCATTTTCAAGCTATGTCCAAGATGACTGACAAGTCTAATTTATTGGCATCTTTTATGAACAGAGCTATTGAAGATTCCCAAGTAGTTTATTTTATAAAGGTTATGGAAAGTCAATATTGTAGAGCTCAATTAAGGTTGAGGCCTAATGTGAAATAATCTTTTAACATGGGATAAAGTGGCATTAAAAGGGTCTAGATTAGAAAGTATGTATAAATCAACAAGTTAAGTTTCCTCTTATTAAACACTATTTCTGAATTGGATATATTCTTTAATTCTCTCATTTAGGAACCAAGAAATGGAGTTAGGGGAGGACACCTCTATACTGGAATACAGTATTTAACAGAGTTCCTAAACAGGTCTTGCTGTTTAATCAGAGTCAAGGTGGTAAGGTGTTTATCCTTCTCCGCTAAAATGGTGCCACCCAAGTGTTAAATCTTGTAATTCCAGGTCTGTAATTCTGGAAAGAAAATAATTGATATTAAGAAGGTACCACATTCTTTAATGTATGTACTGCATTAAAGAGTATGTACTGCAGAAGAGCGAGAGTGAGAGAGAATGAATACATGTGGAGTGCAGTGAGAAGTTAAGGATCAGGGGTCAGCAAAGCCTGCTGCCTAATCTTGGAAGGAAAGCTTTATCAGAACACAGCCACACTATTCATTTACATAGTGTCTATGGCTGCTTTCATGATAGGACAGCAAAATTGACTAGTTGTAATGGAGACCTGATGGCCCACAAAGTCAAAAACATTTACTGTCTGGCCCTATTAGGCAAAAGCTTGCTGATTCCTACAGATAGAATCCTGACCAAAAAGCAAACTGTAAAATACAGGGCAAACGTGTGCGAAGTGAATTAAGATTGGAATTTTGAACACTATTTAATATTGAGACTTAATGAGGTGTAAATACTATGCTAAAAAAAAAAGCACATCAAAATTGAGTATGATACTTAGGCTATTACTTTCCTTAAGAATTAACTTGGAGTTGGGGGGGGGGCTATAGAAGCTTGTGATATCATCCTTTGAGAAAAGGCGATGTCCTTTCCCTCTGCCAAAAATAAGAGGACTGAACATTAACCCCAAGGGCCTGCCTTTGTATTGAACTGCTTTACTGGATAGAAAACTCTAGGTCCAAGTAACTTCATCATCCCCCCACCCCCAAATAGGAGGTAGACTCTGTTAAGGTGTCAGTTTCCCTGAGTACATAAATGGATCTTCTCAAGAAGAGCTCGTCTAATCTTACACACTTATCCAATAGAGTTCTTGGCCTATAGAACTAGGAGGCAGCTAGAAAGAAATAAATTGCTATCTCCGAAAAAGATAAATAGCTGATACAAACATTTTTGTTTGCCTTAAGGTCCATGAAAAAATTATATGGGGAACAAATCTTTTTTCCCTGTGACTTTAAGATATATTTTCAAGGTAATAGAACTATTTTCTCCTTCTATTATGTTGAAGGGAGACAATGCAAAGTGCCGTGTATGCATTTTCTTAATCTGCACCACTTTATATCTTTAGTTATCCTACCCATTCACAATTCCCAGTCATTTCTGCTTTTCAAAACCACTGAAATGAAGGAACTGTTTGTTCCCTGCTTCCTTAATTTTGAATCTTTTCCCATTGCCAATGGCTTGTAATAATGGAGAACAGAATACAGCGTGAAGTCATTATTTATGACAGGTAACCATTTTCTCACAAATGAGTCTTTGATATTTATCTCTTGAATACATATGTAACCAAAGAGAGGAGTCCATGGGCTAAATAAAATGAAAGTTCACATTTTGAGTACAGAATAAGTCACCAACAGTAACAAAGGGCCAGAAAATAGACTTGGGGTACCAGTAAGTCAGCTACCTTCAGAAGGCACAAATAAGGGCCAAAGTTTAGAAATGCCTCCAAAAAGCTGCCTGAAATCGAATGTAGGACTAACAAACATCTTTAGGTCTCTGAAATAACAAAATCCTAAAAGGAGGCAAATTTAAAACTACCAAAAAAAGAAAACCCATACCAATGCATAAAAATCTGTTTCAAATCTCCCTTGCCATGGGTGACAGTAATTCCCTGGACTAGTAGTCTTGGATGAGGACTGTTTGTAGACTTGCCTTTCTTTGGAATGACCGAATTGACTGAATGCTTTAGGTGACAATTACTTGAAAAATTCCTGTGGTAAAATGTACTTTGGAGAATTAAATACCCACGTGTCTATGTAAATGCCAACATCCCAGTTTAGGGATCCAGGCCTCAGCAAGAACAGGGAAGACGGTGAGGGTGACAAAAGTACTAAGCTCCATCTTCCATACGAACACACATTTGTCTTTCACATGGTAAAATATAAATGCCCACTCAACATGCCTCTCCAACACATACAAAAATCATTATTAGCAACAGAAGCATCAGATCTAAATGATCTTTATTGATGCACTGTTGCACTCTACATCAAGGGTTAAACTCCAATGGGGTTTTCTCTAGGTTTTCACATCTTCCTTATATACAATATGAGACACTTAAGATATTAGCGGTGACAAGCCAGCCATTATTTTCAAATATTTTGCAGCAAATGGCTAATATTAAGTTTGTCACTAAGTATTCCAAGTTAAGCAGATGATGTAGGTTAAAAAAACCTAAAAGGCTACTTGCACTGAGCTTTCTATAGTCATATTTGCTATAGGTTGGATGTGGTCATTATGTCTTCAGATAAGGTCACCTAGGGGTGTAGTGGGCGGGGGGGAGGAGTCCCAAGACCCCACATACCCTGTGCTTGGCCCCCACATACCCTGTGCTTGGCCCCCACATACCCTGTGCTTGGCAACACAAACTGCTTGTAAACCTAATTAACTTAACTATACGCCATTAGATACTAGCAAGCTAAATCATAAAAAAGTTGCTGACATCTTTTAATAATCACTTAGCAAACAACTTTGAGCTCAGATTTATGTGCCAGGAATTGCATCTGAAATATAAACTTTGTAGTCCCGAATTTCAGTTTTCCCAAATCTTAAATCACTTATCAAACGGGTTTGATACAGGTAAAGTTCAGAAATCCTGGATCCCAAAACTGACTGTAAAATGACTGTAGTAACCTCTCTGGGAATCAATTCTTTTTTTCTCTCAAAATTTTAACCTGAAACATTCTACAATTATCTTGCAATATTTTATGTGTTTTCCTACTGAGTGACTGTTGAGACATGTGTCAAGAAAATTGTCTTTTGCTTATCTTCCACTAATACTCTAAAACATAATTATGCTTGGAAGATTAGTAATTTCTTATTGCTACACTTTTGGTTGTGTTGGAAAAAAGAAATTATCTGGCTGGCAGTCAAAAGATAGTATCACTAGCATGTAAAGGCCCCATGCAGTTATACAGCCGGCTTTTTTATGCACTTTAATTAACTGAATAGATTTCTTGTGGTTCATTTATTTCCTTCTTTAGTTCAAAACTCAAAAAAATTTATGACAAAGGGCTACAATCCAAAGGACCTTTTTCTCATTTAACCATGGATCCAGTAATTTAATTTCCTACACCAGCTTCCAAATATTGGTTGTGATGATTTGCAAAGTGAAAAAGAAAAAAGCTCAAATAGCAATTTTTTTCTATACAGTTTAAGCATGATTTCTAAATTTCCACTGTGTCCTTTTTGGTGTCATGAGATATTTATGTATAACTTTATCAGTGTTTTTGCTAAGCAAAACAAAAAGCTGGTTAACTTCAATGGACCATAAACTTTTAAGCAAAAAACAAACAAACAAAAACCCTATAGTCAGACATGTGTGGTCAATATTACCTTAGCCAAAATGCTCTAGAACATCTCAAGCAATAGATTTGGTTTCTTTCTGAAGCAATTATATTTAATCTTTTGCTAATTTTTTAAAGCTTGCTTTTTAATCATGAGCTAAGTAGTCCCAGTCTTAACCTCTCAGAACTATACAGAATATACCTAATTATTCTGCCACATGACAGCTCTTCTACAATTTTAATACACCAGGTCTAATGTGTTACATGGACAGCCTTCTCCAAACAAAATTCTCATTTCCTTAGTAAAGTCTCTATTTAGTCCATTTCTCTGATATCCTTTGTACAATTACTGCCACCACCACAAAAACCTAAAAACCCCCAGGTAAGTATGTTTTCTCTATATTATTAAAGCTTTAAAAAGACTTGAAACATGTATTTACTTGTAATTCATTGGTCTCCAAATATGCAGTAAAGATGCGATGAAGTAGTTTACTTTTGCTTTTTTTGCTTTTCAAACCACTTCCAAAATTATGCACACATGTAATTGTGTAGCTTGTTTTCAGCTAAAACCAACACACAATCACAACAATCCCGTAGTGTACCAAGTGTGTATTTCAATTTACTGTATGCAGTCTAACAAAAATTTGGTCATAATTTACCAGATATACATAAATGATTTAAGTAGTAAAAGAAAATTCAGTTTAAAGAGTGTAAGTTCATATCTTGAGGAAAAGTAATGTTTTCTAAAGCCTGTAGAGAATTCCCACAAGTAATAAAGATGAAAAGATAGATGAAATGCTGATTACAAACCACTGTTATATTAAAGCAGCTCTCCAAGCATAACTAGGAGGTAGTTTGAGTCATTTATGAGCTTCATATAGAAACATAAAAACCAAAAAACTCTAATTCTGTAATTCAAACTTGTAAACCTTAAGTACAAAGATAACCTGAATTATACGTTCAGTCAAAGTTTACAAATGTGTTTCACTACCCCGATTAGTCTAAATTAGTACACTCAATGCAAAGAAATCCGAATTAAATGTCAGAGTCAACAAAATTCACAAAGCCAGAAGCAAGTTTAGTGCTCACAAGTTTATATTTTTAGGTTTGATAAAGATTCTTGTGTATTTTCTAAATACACAGACAAAACAGTTTCGGAAGTTTACATACATGTCTTAGGACACTTATACTAGGTAGGTAAATTACATTTAAAAAAATTGGTCTTCGTAAAAGATCTTCCCAAAGAGCTTTTACAAACAGCAGGCAGAAGAAAGTGTTCTTTTATGTTTACAGTGTTTAAAATGCTGATTCTCCCATTTCATAATGGCCTCAATCATCCCTCTCTCCTCAACCCAAAATCTTGTTCTCAATAGCCAGTGTACTCCAAATAAGTACCCAATGTCCTAAAATTCAGGGCTAGAAAACATCTATTAAAGTGTGCTTATCCCTAACACATTTTAAACTATCTAGAACGGTTCAACTTCACTTGAAAGCAGGGATACAGCAGGAAAAAAATTTTCCACTTTAAATCCTAAAGTGACTACGAAAAAACACCTGTTAGTTCTAAGCACATATATTATGTACCATAGTTAAGTTTAAGGATCTGGGTGACTGAACGGCACAAAAACTGGGGTTCACATCTAGTTCTTCAGTTTAAAACCATCCTTTGAAAAATAAAAATGCCACAGCCAATTAATAGCATGTGCTACACTGAGGTCAGGTATCTTATTTATAGTCAGGTGACAAAACTGCTGAATTAGGAGGAAAAGGGTGGTAAGGATATTTGGGAAAGGAAAGATTATACACTCAGATTCCTAACATAGATGGTTTACAGGGAAAATAGGTCTCCATAGATAAACTTCTTTAAAGCACTGAAATTCTATAAAAGTTGTTTAATGAGGCAGTATAGAGCCCCCTACACAGAGCACGGGCTTCATTCAGAATCAAATCTGGCAAAAACCCAGATAGCTCTACCACTTAGTAGCTGTGTTATATTGGGCAAGTTACATTATGCAGATTTCTTGGAGACTTTCTCTTCCATAAAATGGAGACAGTAGCACCTACCTTATCGAGAATTAGACAAAATAATGTGTAAAGCTCAATGGCACATGTAGGCACTAAAAAAAAAAAAAAAAAAAAAAAAAAGCTTTTTGGAATCATTATTCAGAAAAATAAACTCTATGTTTGCAAAATCCTAAAAAATATACATAAAGCTTACCAAAGTTTTAAGATTTATGACTTTTTAAAACTCCTCTTCCATCACACTTTCCCCCCGTATTACTCCAGTCTTTAGGCCTTAAACACTTCACTGTATGAATATAGTTTCCCAACACTGATCCTTTCATTTTCTGTTTCCTCCCCCTTTCCTCTTGGTTTGCATCTATTATTAAACTAAGATGTATTAGGCCTCTATTATGTACCAGTGTTTGAAGCACTTTATGTGAATTCACTCATTCTGTTTCCCTCTTCTCCATCAGGATGGCTCTACCAAAACCAGCTAGTGTTTTCCCCCCAAATTTCAAAGCTATTTATTAGTGTTCAGTTTCCCCTTCCTACAGTTTTTTAAGCTCTTAATTGCTAGGATGCTAAAATTAGCAACATATCTAGTGAATATGAAAAATGAGGGCCAGTAACAACGACAAAGCAGGGACCATATGGAAGTAACTGTCTCTGAGAATCCTAAGAAAGAATACATGATCTTAATTTATATGAGAGGGTCTGTTACTAAATAGCAAAGAAACAGTTTATATTTTTCCTCTTCATTAAAATTACAAGCTCTAAAATATGTTTCACTTAAAATATAAGTTACAAGAGAAAAATTCAGCAAATGTGTAACACATAATTCTGCCAGGGCTCCACAGACAAAATTATGAGTATTTCATTGTCACCTCTGAGACCAATCATAAGTTCTTAGTATCTATCAACTTCCTGAAATTGTACTGTAAGTCAGAAAAAGAATATACTTAAAAAAAAAAAATAGAAACGTCCAGTAGTATACCTTAGTACTAAAACTATTTTTAAAAAAAGACCTAGAAGGGAAAAGGCAGTCCCTCGAGATCATGAAACAAATAAGTTAGGCAGTCAGCAAGTAGAAAAATCTGTCAATTCTGTTTCTGGTAAAATGTTTACTTTAAAGAAGAAATTTTTATATAGGCTGAGGCTAATATATTCAAGAGTATAAACATTCCTTTGGATTACCTTTCTAAAAACAAACTTTTAAAGTATCATATTTCAGTTGACTAAAAATATAGCCAAATCTGTCACAACACAACATAAAAGGTAATGGACAATTATAGAATATTTTAAATTAACAGTAATAAGCCATCTACATCAAACCTTGTTTTCAGCTAAAACCAAAACACAATCACAACAATCCCGTAGTGTACCAAGTGTGTATTTCAATTTACTGTATGCAGTCTAACAAAAATTTGGTCATAATTTACCAGATATACATAAATGATTTAAGTAGTAAAAGAAAATTCAGTTTAAAGAGTGTAAGTTCATATCTTGAGGAAAAGTAAAAGTACATTAAGAATGTAAAGCCAAGTCCAGTTTCTATGCAATAAGTGAACTGTAGTCTAATAAAGCAGATTTAGGTGATTTTCAGATATATATCTTTTCTCTTTAATATATATTTATATATAGACAGATCTACCAATTGTAAACTATGGTTTATTTTAAAGGAGGGGGATAAATGGGATGAAAGAAATCTTTATACTATACTTACATATTCACAAAGCAGAACATTTTACGTTTAAAATACTTTTTCATTCATAGTATCTTTGCCCAACTAACATCTACTTTGGACCCCACCAAATTACATTATACTCATTTGTCTAGAACACTGAGAATAAGATGTACTCTTCAGTCTTAAACAAAAATCAAACCAAACTATTCATGTCAATTTTACAGTTATGTAGAAACTACAATAGTTTAGATGACAAAAGATGTATCTAACCATGTAACTGTACTTTTATCTTTGATTTATCCAAGCAGAAACATCAATGTCTAACATTAAATCATTATACTACCGAAATCGGAGACAATGAGAAAGCTTGTCTCTTAAAAAAAAAGTATCAACTTTGCAACTTTGATCAGATGGAGCACCAAAGGATTATGTCTGTCAAAGTGTACTTTGCAGTTTTTTTCCACACAAATAGCATAATTTAGTGACCTGATATAAAATAGGAAAATATACTCAATTTCTATTTAAAAGAAAGCTGAAAATAGGATATCCCTCAATCTTATATAATATACAATATGTTCCTGATAAATGTCATGCATGTTATTATGTGAAATGCTGCTGTCAGTTTAACAATCAGCTAATTCATCTGTCATCAGACTAAATAAGTCTGACCATTTCAATTTAATATATCACCCCTTGTACCCTGAAGAATTTAGTTACCAGAATTGTAAAGCCTCTCAATATTTTATTTGTAAGACTTTCGCAGACTGTTGAATCATGGTGACTACCAGAAAGACTATATATGAAGATGTAGTAAAACTTTGAAGAATTGAAAAAATAATTATCTATCATAATTTCAAAACGCTCAATATCCCAGTAAGTATCAAACAAAAGAGAATGCACTTTTTGTGTTATTTTTAATGATAAAAAGGGCACAGGAGTAAAAACCTGATATTTCACTTATATCGCATAACAAGCTAACCAAACTGGACATGGAGGTCAAATTAGGAAACAAATCATTTTACTTATTGTTTCTATGACTTTTCTTTTGATTAGATTTCTGTCTTTTCAAATAGGACTGAGGTATAGTACACTGGCAAAAATATAAAGAGGCAAACAAGAATAGTGCCAAAGTAACAGATACCCAAAACCGAATACCATGTCAGAAAACGTCATGTAATAACCATTTATCAGATTAGAGCAGCAGGAGAAAGTTACTTCTAAATCATAATCATTTTAGTGGTATTTGTCAACTTCGCCACGTTAACTTTGCAACATCATTTCTTCATTTGTGAAGTAGTAAAATTCATGTCAAAAAGGAAAGGGGGAATGGAGGAAGTCAGTTCATTCCAATAAATTACCTCTCCAGTTCTTATAAACATGCCCATCAGCACAAAATTGAGAAATAATACCTAAGACTAGAAGAGACTTGGTTTAAGTTATAAAGCAAATTAAAGTGGAAAATACAGAAAAGTAGAACCAATGGGGTTGAAAAGGCCCCTCACTGAAAATCTGTATTAAAAAAAAATAAAATTAATAAAAATAAAAATAGAAACAAAACTCTACTAGTACAAACTAGCCTGAGTGGTTTGATGGACAGAGTAATTGGGTCAGCTGTCACTGTAGTCTTATAAATGGATTTTCTTCATTCATGTTAAAGTGGCACATGAATGTAAGCTCTTTAAGGATAGATAGGTACAATATATTTGTAGGACCCAAATAGTTACTGTATATCCTATAAATAAAAAATATTTTTACTTTGATAACTGACTGAAGATGTGGGGACTCCATGTAATCCAACCACAAGGTTGTTTGCTGTACAGTCCTGTGCAAATATAAAAAAAATTTTTTTTTGCTATAAGGCTTTTTGACCCTACAGTTTTCACAGCAACATAACTACCATCCAGCATGTACCATATTTTGCAAGCCTTCACGTTCAACAATTCAAATTGTCGATTCATAGTACGTCCAAATGCAGCATCCTTGAGGAGTATAGGTCAGTCAATCATCTAGAGACATACAAACATCTCCTGATTCATCCCATCGAGATGGATCATTCTGATCTTCTCCATCATCAACCAGCTCTTCATCAGCTTCTCCTACTTCATTCTCTTCATATTCTTCATCCCGAGGGAAATCTGTATCCTGTCCCTGATCTACACCTTCCTGCCCTCCTGGCTGTGATTTATCTGCACAGTCTACACAAACACCATAGCGTCGAGATCCATGTCTTATTCCAACACTGGCTGCTAACATGAAGATCTTCTTACACACCATACATTTGTATTTTTTATCCTTTTTATGCACCTAATTAAAGGGGGAAAAATCCAATATAAGGACAGTATATACAATAATGCATTTGAACCATTCAATTAAACCACCCATTTAACAATAAGTGAATGTATACTTTTGTTTTCCTGTATGAAGTTCAGTTCATAAATCACTCTTTGTTTAAAGCAATCTATTTAACAATCAACCTTCCCTAAATTTCAGGTAACAGTGTTAAAATACCTTAAACTTCACTGACACAAATATATTTTATCTCAAAGGATCAGCTATATATACTTAAAGTTACTTACCAGGGAATGTCTTTTCACATGTTCTCTGCGAGTAAACAGTTTTCCACAAATATCACAGCTAAATGATCTGACTCCCGTATGAATGAGCAGATGCCTTTTTAGTGTTCGTCTGTATTTGGCTACATAGCTACAATGAGGGCATTTTAACTTGTTCATGATTAGAGATGATTCACCTTTAAGTAGTAAAAGAAACACACAAAAGCAATTATATATTAAACTGAAAACTTGCTATCAAAAGCTTGTCTATACCTAAGAATAGGGATTATTATAGGACTACCAGTATCCTAATTTTCTAAAACCCAGAACATGGAAGCTTTTAATTGTGAAAAATCATTTTAAAATTTCTGTATGTATTTAGTTGACTAATAATACTTGCCATTTTCCCAAGTTTCTTGTTTTGGCCAAGATTCAGGCAATAATCCATACTTGAAATCGTTTGAAGCACCTGGTATCAATCCATACTTGAAATCATTTGAAGTACCTGGCAGCAATCCATACTTGAAATCACTTGAAGGACCAGGCATCAGGCCATACTTGAAATCATGTGAAGTACCTAATACAATTGAAAAGTGATTTTGATGTAACGACGGTAATGAAGATCCGTCTCTTACTAGAATTTAAAAAAACCCCGAAAATAGATGTATCTTATGAGCATTATGATAGAATAGCTTATTATAAATAGCTAGATAAAAATCTCTACATTGTAGTCTGAAACAGAAATGTCTTCATACTTTATTATCCTAATCATAATACCCTAATTGGCAAGCATCTTAAATAGGAAAACTAAAATTTAAAATACTACCGTAGGGAGAGAAAAATTCGGGAAAATGTATTTCAGTAATATTTAATAATGCATGGAGATCACATGAAACTACTCTTTTACACTGAATTTCAAACATATTCAAAACAGAATCTCTCTTAGTAACTTACCCTGAAGCACAGCTTGGAACAGGATAGTCCCCTTACTGTCTCCAAAACAATCACATAATCTTGTTTTAAGACTTAGCAGTATAGAAAAATGGACTAATAATGAAAAATATAAATACAAGGAATTACAAATGCAAAGTTTCTGCTATATTATACCCTTGCTGCTTGTTTCAGACACACTGGGCCCTCCGGGGGTTCATCAAAACCTCTAACTCCATCCTTAATAAATGAAAATCCAAAAGGTAGAATTAAAATAGTCAATGTCCCTAAAGGAATGAGGATCTTCAGACTAGCTAAGATAAAAATTACCTCCTCTGGATAGCATTCCTTCCCCCCACCTTTTTAAAGATTTTATTTATAAGTAATCTCTATAGCCAAAAGTGAGGCTCCAACTTAGAACCCTGAGGTCAAGAGTCGCATGCTCCATCATGAGCCAGCCAGGTGCCCCCTGGATATGATTCCTTCTTGAATATGTAGGTCTTTACCTGGATCCAGGAATCCTCTTGGCAATGTAAACATATTCAGAATTCTCCATAGCTAGCTATTGCCACCCTGATCCAATCCACCATTAACTCTTGCCTGTGGATTTTCAATAGCCACCAGAGTTTGTCTCCCAGTTCCTACTATTGCCCTTTTACAGTTTGCTCTTAACACAGCAATTAAATTCTTTCAGAACTTTAGGTGAGAGCCTGGCACTTAGAAGCCTGCAAGGACTACCCATCTGACTCATAAAAACACCAGACTTACATTATCTTATACAGCCTTACCTAATCTAGCCCTTTACCTAACCACCCCATTAGGTCACTCTGTCGCAGGCATACTGGCCTTTGTACTGTTCCTTCATGGAAAAATGGCTCCCTCTGCAAGACCTTTGCACTCTTTCCTCTGCCTGAACACTCCTTTCCAGGCTATATGCTAGCTTACTTGTACAGTAATTTATTAATTTTCCTTCCCTGACAACCATGAATTTTATAAAGAATGCTTGCCAAAATGGGTTTCCTAAAAATTCATGATTTCCTCCATCTATCTGCCATATACCCTACTTCTCTTAAAAATTAAAGTAACTTAGTATTTCCTCTTTGGTGAAAGTATCAACACCCAGCAATGCAAACAGGTCCCTAAGGTATTTAGAAAATTACTAATAAAGTTAATTATTTTATACTTAGAATACCTTCACCTGTTTTTTAAATGTTAGGAAAGCCTTCCAATTCCATAATTAAACTATAATCTATTTTTGTTTGAGGGAAGAGTTTTCAGAATCCTGAAGTGAGAAACCGTATCTGGGGTAGGGGACAGGGGATGGAAATTAGGATGGGGGTGGTAGCCTGTGAACATGAATCTATCAATTTTTAGCTTTACATTTCTAAATAAAGTTTGAGCTTTGACTCTTAGTTCTTGATCAAATCAGTGTAAAAAAGTTAAGCTCTGAGAACGACTGTGCCTGTTTTACTTACCTTTGTATTTCTAATGTCCAAAATATACATCCCTCAATTATTTGTTGAATAGTGTATCTAGCATGTATAGATTACATGTATACATACATGTAACTAACATGTATAGATTTTTGACTTGTTCAAAATACTTGTAAAATTAGTGTCAGAAATCAAGTTAGATATGTTAATATCCTCAAGTTACTATTTTTATTACATATAAGAACAGAATAGCCGTAAAATAATCTACAGGGGGCACCTGGGTGGCTAAGTCGGTTAAGGGTATGCCTTCAGCTCAGGTCTATCAAGCCCCACCCGTAAGACTCCCTTCTCAGTGGGGAGTCTGCTTTTCCCTCTCCCTCTGTCCCTCCCCCCATTCATGCTTGCTCTCTCAAAAAAAATCTCAAAAAAATTTATAAATTGATAACCCAAAATTCAGAATTAGCAGTTCTTAATACTTGAAATTCCTTGTTTCCCTGGATAACCTACGGTAAAGATTAATAAAAACCATCCATGGTAACAGACAGGAGACACATCTACAATACAAAATGGTAACTCAAAAAAACCTCATCCCAAACTTCATCTGGCCAAATTCTTATAACCAGTAGAGGTTACTTATTTAGAAGTTTATGAGCAGATTGACATAGGTATTGCTTTTGTAATTCAATCACTGAAAGATCATTAAGGTCATTCAAGATCTACTTGAAAATTGTGCTCACTGCTCAGTAATATCCTTCAGAGTATGTTTTTTCCATAATGGCAAACTAAAAAGAAAAGCAGCGTTCTTTAAAAAAAAAAAAAAAAAAAAGATTTTATTTATTTATTTATTTATTTGAAGAGAGAGAGAGAGAGAGAGAGAGAGAGCACGAGAAGGGAGAAGGTCAGAGTGAGAAGTGGACTCCCCATGGAGCTGGGAGCCCAATGTGACACTCGATCTCGGGACTACGGGATCACGACCTGAGCCGAAGGCAGTTGCTCAACCAACTGAGCCACCCAGGCGCCCCAGCAGCGTTCTTTTGAAGTCAAAATAAGACAAAGGCTGATCTCAGTTGCAAAAACAAAAATGGATCAAAATGTCCCCTAAAGAGAAATGACTAAATCAAGAGTTCACTTTCTTGAATAGATGAATTATATGGACCATTCTCCACTGAAAATGTTTTTGTGGAGAAATGAAAAATTTTTTTTTAATTTTTATTTTTTTAGAGAAATGAAAATTTTACATATTAATTCACATACCCTGCCTAAACCCATTCTTCAACCAGATTTCTAAACCAAATACAAAATACCTTGTATTATTAGTGATTTTTTGTACAAGGAAAAAGTCTTCAAAATTCAACCCATATGATCTATAAATGCCTCACTTAAAAACTTTCTGTAAATTATTATTATTATTTTTTTAAAGATTTTATTTATTTATTAGAGAGAGAGAGACTGAGAATGAGAGGGGAGAAGGTCAGAGGGAGAAGCAGACTTCCCGCAGAGCCGGGAGTCTGATATGAGACTCGATCCCGGGACTCCGGGATCATGACCTGAGCCGAAGGCAGTCGCTTAACCAACTAAGCCACCCAGGCGCCCTGTAAATTATTTTTAACAGGAGAAATCACCCTAAAGCAATTTCTTTTCTTCAAAATTACATGGCTTAACTCTGGTTAGTGCATACTATATTCAGAAGCCTGTGAAAACTTTATGTGAAGAGTACCCCTAAGCTGTCCCCCTTCCCATCAATTTTTTAAAGAATTCCAAAGCTATGAGAAATTTAGTCTATGAACATCTATATCCCTTTGTGTACCTTTGACAAATGTTAGTTGCCACATGTGCTTTCTATGAATACATACACACCTTTTATGTATTATCTGAAAACCTGTACATCACTGCTTCACCCCTCAATATAGCATGTATCTTCTAGAACTTTCTCCTACATAACCACAGTACCTTTCACTTCTGAGAAATTTAAAATTGTCCATTATTCAATCCATACTATACAAATTCCCAACATTTCCTCAAATGCCCCCTAGTCATTTTAGAATGATGTCATCAAGACTGACAATGCATTTAGTTGTTTGCTTCAATCTAGTGGTTCCTCTGCTGGTTTTTCATGACATTAACATTTTAAAATCCAGAGTAGCTGGATTTGTATAGACCAGTCTGATGTTCTTTCCCCCCGCCCCATTAGATTTAGGTTAAACATTTTGGCAAGAATATTACATGGGTAATGTTGTGTACGGGCTAGTGCATTATGACAAGACGCATGGTATTTCCGCTTCTTTTATTATAAAGCAATCTTTTCCTCTTTGTAACTGAAGTAATCTGGGAGATGATGTGGAGACCATGTGAATATGCTGTTACAACAGCCTTTTGCCCAATCATTGTGAGATAAGCCCTTTAACAGTGGCTTAACATCTACAGATGATCTTGAATTATTTCCTGTGGGGTATTTTTTCAATTGTCATTCCGTATTTATTAGCTTGGCATTCTTCACTAAAGAAAGCTTTTTCCATTCCTAATTTATTTGTATTCAAGTTGTTCTCTGGAATATTTATGGATTCTCTGCCTCTATGTTTAGGATACTCCTCCCAAAGTATAACTGATAGAAATATTACTATTTAGAATTAACATTTTCTTTTTTCTTTTTTAAAGATTTTATTTATTCATTTGTCAGAGAGAGAGAGACGAGAGCACAAGCAGGGGGAGCATCAGGCAGAGGGAGAAGCAGGCTCCCCACTAAGCAAGGAGCCCGACGTGGGAACTGATCCTAGGACCTTGGGATCATGACCTGAGCAGAAGACAGATGCTTAACCGACTGAGCCACTCAGGCGCTCCTAGAATTAACATTTTCTATCTCCATTACCAACCATACTATTATTTTGCATCAATGCTAATTAAAATACATTAATCAACCATTTGGATAATGACCATTTTCATTCCATGTATATACTCGCAGGAAGCCACCAGCTCTATTAATTACTTGATATTTAGGAATTTTAAAAGCCCTAAATAAATGGCTCCCCAAACAATAATAAACACCCTTCCATTTGTATTGACCAGGCTTCCAAAGTCTTATCATAAACATAGCTACTATGGATTGGAAGTATTTACATTTAATACTCTCCTTTAAGGGAAAGAAATTGCAATAGGTCCTTAAACATGTACACAAACACTTCCCAATCTTCAAATCCTCTTAAATACACTCTTACTAAAACTCTACTGTACCTACCAGCATCACCTCCATCCTGACTGGAGCCGGCTTCAGCCAATAAATTTGTGTTCACATTCCTATCACAATCTGGCCCTGAGAGTAGAGCACCATCCAGATCTGAAAAGGAAATGTTAGAATCATCTGTTATTTACAGCCACCACCAACCACTCCCTTCTTGGTACCATTTCTTAATGCAGACTAAACAGAAAAACATCCACAAATTATCTATGATTGCTATTAAGGCACAAAATCCCAAGACATGGTTTTCAACCACAAGAGCAAGAGCACACTCAACAGTAAGAACAGTGTACTGGATAGGAATAAACTTTAAGAGGCAGGGTGAATTAGGTTACTGGCTATGTGAGCATGTGCCTCAGTTTCCTCATATGCTTCCAACCAGATCATAGATTTGATATAGAAATTAAGTTAGATAATGCAAGTCAAGTGTTACAAATTATGGAGTTTGGCACCCAATGACAGCTGCTACTGTTAGTACTAAGTATTAGATGTGTAAAACATTACTGTTTCTGTATTGATTGAGAAGTGAAAAAAGACCAATTAAAGCTAAAATAGTAAATTTAAGAGCTAATTCCTTAATCTTGAAGTATGGAAAGGATGTCATGTTAAAAGACATACTAATGAGAGGAATACTTTTGGTTACAATCTGTTAACTTCTTTTAAATCTGTTCCATGCCTTCCGTTTCTCTACCACTGCCTTAATTCAGGTACCAATTACCATTCTCTTGGATTAGCGGAATTACTGAAATAGTTTCTTGGTCTCCTTGTTTCAAAATACAAACAATGCTAGTTCTTCTATTCATAATGCCAGAGAGATTTTCCTAAAACATAAATCCTAAGTTGCTCCCTTAACTTAAAATCTTCAATGGTTCACCATAGCTTTTAGGCTTACCTTCAAACTCTTTAGTTTAGTATACAAGGTCCTACCGTTCGGGTTCCTATGAGTGAATCTAGCATCCTCCCACTGGTACTATCTACTCTCCCAAACTAAAAGTAGCTGAAGACAGGGCACCTGGGTAGCTCGTTTGGTTGAGCGTTCGCCTTCAACTCAGGTCATGATCCCAGGATCTTGGGATCAAATCCCAGGTTGGGCTCCCTTCTCCATAGGGAGTCTGCTTCTCCCTCTGTCCCTCCTCCCACTTGTCCTCTCAAATAAATAAATAAATAAATAAATAAATAAAATTTTTAAAAAAGGAAGTATTTGAACACATTTTTTAAAATGCCACTTTTTATGAACAATCTGTCCTCTGTCATTTAAGACTGAACACACACACACACAAATTCCTCTTTACATAAGCAGGTACTTGATTAAAAAAAAAACTGATGGGCAAATAAAACCGTGGTACATTTATACAACGGAATACCACCCAATAATGGTTTTAGTGCATAGTTACAAAACCCCAAATCACTGAATAGATCTAGCACTTATGTTCTAATGGGCCAGTAGGATTACATAATTGCATAATGAAAGAAATAGTATAAAATGATCCTCAAGCAGGCATAGTTAGGTCATATAGAGCACTGCAGGCCATGGTAAAGATTTTGGCCTTTACTCTAAAAGCAGTAATGTGATTTTAAACAAGGCATTAATCTCATTTACCTTTTAAAAAGATTATGCCTGGTATTGTATGAATGAATTAAAGGAGGTCAAAAGGAAATACAGGGAGACTAGTTAGGAAGCTATTTTAGAAATCCAGATGAGAACCAATGGTGGCCTTGACTTGTTGATGGAAGTAGCAAATGGAGAAAAGTATTTGTGGAAGAAGAACCAACAGTGCTTGGTGAGACTGAATATGGGAGAGGCAGGGTTTGAAGGTAATGAGGGAAGCTTCCATCCTATACTATACCTCTAATGGCATTAGGGGTCTCTGAAAGAGGACCAGTTTGGGACCAGTTTTAGGTCGTTAATTAAGATGCTGAGTCTGACCTACCTACAAAGAGGACTTTGGTTAAATGGGTAAATTCTAGATACTGCCTGGGACCAGTTCTCAGCTCTGCCACATCCCAGCTGTGTGACAGTTGTAAAGCAGGTTATTTTGTTTTCTTCAATGCAGTGGTTCTCAAAGTGTAATCCCCAAATCAGCAGCATGAGATTATCCAGGAACTTGATAGAGAAGTAAAATTTCAGGCCCCATCCCAACCTACTCAATCAGATATTGTGGATGTGGTGCCCAGAAATCTGCATTTTATAAAGCCTTCTAGGTGATTCTGATGCTTACTAAAGATTGAGAACTGTTTTATTATAAATGTAGGGAAATTATCAGGAAAAGAGCTATGTACTTTTCATTTATTATTATCCAAGGACCAAATGAGATAATAAAAGTGCTTACTTAGCTCTGCCTGGTATATGATACTCAAAATTTTAATTTTTTTTTCATTTAAGCGCCCAAGTGGAGAAATTAGCACCAAAGTCTATACAGATATGATACTTAAACTGGTGATAAAAATGAGTTGTCAGATTATGTGTGGTAAATAAGGCCATGGAAGTAAACAGATGAGACTATGAAGAAAAAACTACAACCAGTATGTTGAGGAATCCTACCATTTAAGAAACTAGAAAATGATATAGATTCTAGGAAAATAGTTATTTCAAGAAATAGTCCACCATGACAGTGCTGCCAAAAATTTAAGATAGGGACTAAAACGTGCAATACTTTCATTCAACAAATACTGAACACCTTAGGAAGTCACTGGTGACCTTAGAGCAAGTGACACTGGTAGATCAGTGGGGTAAGGTGAAAAAAGTAAGAGTGGCCTGTGTTGTGAAGAAAAGATGATGAATTATATAATACAAACTGAGAAATTTGATTGCAAAGCGGGGGGACACAGGGGCGCCTGGGTGGCTAAGTGGGTTAAAGCCTCTGCCTTCGGCTCAGGTCATGATCTCAAGGTCCTGGGATCCGGTCCCGCATCGGGCTCTCTGCTCAGCAGGGAGCCTGCTTCCCTCTCTCTGCCTACTTGTAATCTTTCTCCTCTTACAAAAAAATAAATAAAATCTTAAAAAAAGGGGGGGGGGGAGACACAGAGTAAGTTTTTTAAAAGGTGAAAGCAATAAACATTTAACTACTGAAATGAAATCACTAAGAAAGAGACAAGTTAAAAGTACTAAAGAAATCCAGAGAAGGATTCTGGAATCTTGAAGCAAATGTTTGGGTATTTAGGAGACAGCAAAGACAATCAACATATAGAGAAGTTTGAAGACGTGTACTTAAGGACAGCATCTACCAGCTTTTATTTTTCTCTGTAAGGTGGAATAGTAAAAAGTGAGATTATTGCCTAGAGTAAATGGCTTGGAAGTCAGGATAATGAACAAGTACTTCATGTGGAGAAGAGCAACAGTAAGTAGACTCCTCTACCTGTCCCCTGAGAGGAAGGATACTGGTTAGGTTTTATTTTCCCAGCATTCATTACAATGCATGACAAGACTTTTTTTTTTTTTTTTAAAGATTTCTACTTATTTGATAGAGAGAGACAGAGGAACGAAGAGCACAGAGGGAGAAACAGACTCCCTGCTCAACAGAGACCCTGACTCGGGCCTTGATCCCAGGACCCCAAGATCATGACCTGAACTGAAGGCAGAGGCTTAACCGAGTCACCCAGGTACCCTGACAAAATGCTTTTCAAATAAGTGTTGGTTTGAATATTCTTCTCTCTGCAACCCCTATTATTAGTTTAGTTTTAATTAATGGTATTTAAAGAATACTTTTTCAGTTCTGGTGTATAGTAACACTAAACCATAACCACAAACAAAATTAACTGAAATTTAGTGGCTTTATCTTCCTATGAAAAGCTCAGTGTGTTTCAATAATAAATTTAAATCAATATTCAAACAACTGTACTAGGTTTTCCGGTATCTTTTTTTAAAAAGTCATTATTCCAGGGGCACCTGGGTGGATCAGCTGGTTAAGTGTCTGCCTTTGGCTCAGGTCACTGATCTGGGAGTCCTGGGATTGAGCCCCACATCCGGCTCCCTGCTCAGCGGGGAGTCTGCTTTTCAACCTCTGCCTCTCATCCAGCTCATGATCTCTCAAAATCTTAAAAAAAAAAAAGTAGTCATTATTCTGGAGTGTACAGTCTGTTCAGAGGGCACTTCTTAAAATTCTGCCAAGTGGTTTGTAAATACAGGCAGGGTGTTTCTATTTATGTAACATTCTATAGTGATTTGTTGAAGGCTTCCTCAGCTAGTTCTTAAAATAGACATTTCCTGTCTCCTAACCCTACCTCTTAAGTATTAGAATTTAATTTGTGATCTTTAATCCTACACTAAGCACAGAACACCTCAACCTGAAAGCTTAACAATGACAAATATATTCTTCCTGTGTACAGTGTTTCTTTTCAAACTCTTTAAAAGGTATTACTTGGTGTCAAAAACAAATCTTAGAATAAGTAAGCTCTTCCAGGTTGACAATGACTTTCATAAATAGCACATTAACTTAGGAATCCATACATCATATCACTGTTTTACCTTATTTGAAATCAGCCAAACTGCCTAGCAACTCATTTTAATCAGCTGATGGTAAGTGGGATAAGAAGTGAGGCAACCAACCATTCACTTGAAACAGAAATGAATTTTGCTTCCCTAGGAAGTGAAAGCAGTAACTCTTGGTCATCATCTTTTTCTCCAAATTATAGGATTAAAAAATAAATTCTATACTTGGGTTTTTGACATTCGTGACCTTTTATGGAAATCCTTCATTTAAACTTAGTAAAAATGGCTAGGATATCTCTGCTAACAAATGACCTTTCTGAAGAGCTATTAAAACAGTTTCAGGAGGTAACAATGATCTACCAAAGCTATGGACCTGGCACACACCAGGTAATAAACCCCAAACAGCAATAAAAACAACAAAACCCCACAATCTACAATGCTAGAAACAAGAGTTAAGAAGTACGCCCATCTTTAACTTACTTCCCTAGTGATACTTCATATACTTTTTTGCTAAATGAACAAAGATAAACCTTACACTCTGGGCTGAACCAACACTCACTTTATAACTTCTTTATTGAATAAAACCATTTCCAAAATCGTAAGGGTACCAAGATATCAGCTATTATTCTTTATAGTTAATACATTTGTCTATTCTTGAAAGCAGTCTTTTCTTCAGGTTCATTTTAAAAGAATTCTGATTAACCATATTTGGATGTTTTTAAGGAAGACTTCTTTATTCATGGATTTAAAAAAAATCAGATAAGTGATAGAAAGAAAATAAATGATAAAGCAAGTCTCAGTTCCTATTCAAAATTTTAACAATCAACTTTATTTTTCTCACATAAAAGAGTAGTGGGGCGCCTGGGTGGCTCAGTCCTTAAACTTCTGCCTTCTGCTTGGGTCATGATCCCGGGGTCCTGGGATTGAGCCCCGCATCGGGCTCCCTGCTCAGCAGAAAGCCTGCTTCTCCCTCTCCCACTTCCCCTGCTTATGTTCCCTCTCTCTGTGTCTTTCTCTGTCAAATAAATAAATAAAATCTTAAAAAAAAAAAGCAATTGGTGCCTGTGGTTACAGGTTTCCCTGGGATCACAGCAGGTTAGCAGTATTTCCAAATCATCTGGTAAGGGAGTAGTACAGCACCTGACTGTAAGTGCTAAACAAAACTAAGTTGGGAAGAAGGTTTCTCTTACTTTGTTTTGGTTCTCAAAATTCCAAACATGAAGCAGGTGCAGACTAACTTAGATTTTCTTAAGGGCGCCTGGGTAGCTCAGTCGTTAAGCGTCTGCCTTCAGCTCAGGTCATGATCCCAGAGCCCCGCATCAGCCTGCTTCTACTGGCCTGGCAACACCCCCACCCCTCAGCTTGTGTTCCCTCCCTTGCTGTCTGTCTGATAAGTAAATCTTTTTTTTTTCCTTAAAATACAAATGTTCTTGAGAAGAATGAAATGAGAGAAGCCAGAAATCAAGGTTTTAGAAATAACTCCGTTGTACAAAAACTCAAGAGACTCAGTAAGACCTTTCCCCCCTTTCATTTTCACATAAATATATACCAATATCAAGTTTCTCTTCTCTGAAGACAGTTTCAGAACTATTTGGTTTTTCATAAACAGATATAATTTTATTTATTCACTGTGATTGCGTTTTCTTCCACTTTTCATTGGAATATATTCACTTACAAATTTATACAAATTTGTAATTAATATTTATATAAAGCACCCTTGATAGTTCCTGTAGCAGACTAGAGACTCAAGGTATAGTAGTTTCCATTCACAACCCAACTCAAATGACTGCTCCATCTTAGACTAAGCTCTGTTTCTTCTTTGCACTACTCAAACAAAGGCTGTTATTTCTGCTCTCACTAGTCCTTAAAAGGTCTATCCAGATCAGATCGCTCCCCACTCCAATCCATGAACACCCTCCAAATGTTTTTTTCCCAAAGACAAATATAAACAGACCTAATCTCTAGTTTAAAATCTCCCATTGCCTCAGTATGTAAAATCCACAAATTGACCATGCAGAACAAAGAAGAATCACAGCCTGGCTCTTTGCTATCTACCCAACCTCATTTCCCCATTACACTCTATTCTTTTATCTACTTAACCTGATTTCTTGCCACCTATAGTCAGTGAATGCCCTTCTCCCTCTCCTGGCAAAACTCCTACGTAAGATCCAATTCTTATTACTGCTTTCTCTATATAGCTTTCACCAAGTCTTCTGAGCAGTTAGAAACCTCCCATTGCACCCTCTGCTGTACTTACTTATTTTAATATTCGTCACACCACCCTGGGTATGTTTCTACCCCACAGCAATCCTATTATGACCAAGTTCCAGGTAAGGAACTCCTCAATCTTGACATCGACTTCATCTGGCAAGATGCTTACTTTTTTGGGGATTTAAATAAAAATTTAATTACTAAATTTCCTATTATGATGTGGAAAGATATTCTGGTATCCCAGGAAAGTAGTATTTGGTTATAATATAATTTTTCTGGAAAGTAAAACTATGAAGACTTAAGACACCCCCAGAATAATATTATAAGACTATGTCAGAAATCAAAATTTCAGTTTTACATATCTCTCAGGGATCAACACTTAAAGGGTTTAGATAACTTGATATTGTGAGCAGGCAGAATTAAAAAAATGCTTTTATAACTGATCCACAGGCTTCTGCAACACCGGGTCTGGCCACACAGATTGTTTATGTTTCTAACTTGTAGGTAATAATAAGTACCATCATCTCTTGGGATGAACATGGCAGGTAGGGAAGGAAAGAACACTCGGCAGAGGAAAAATAAAGAAGGGGAAAAAAGATGTCAGAATATTCCTACTACCTACTATCATCGTTTTAAGATTAAACATTGGAAGATTCTTATGTATTACTATATTTTACAGTCCATGAAGTACTAGTGGACCTTTATTTTTTAAAATGAATATCAGGCTTTCACACTACCATTTAACACCCAATTTTAACAGTTTCTGAAGAAAAGTGACTTAACATTGTCACTTGTAGCTCATCCTTCATAACATCCAACCAAAAGAATGCCTGAAAGATAGAGGAGAACATCTGGAACCCCCTAAGATTAAAAAAAAAAAAAAAATACTAATCCAGATCCATAATCTATCTGGAATGCTTAGAGTAAGATGTAGGAGGCAGCGATTTTCAGATTTTAGGAAAATAGTAACTACAATACTCCCAGTGGGGTCTAGGGTAGCATCCTATAATCAGAACAGTATTTCTGTACAAAACATGAATATTCACGTTTAAAAAAATGAGTAAAAGATATAAATAGCTGGTTTTGCTGCCGAGGACTGGGTTTTGTTGCCAAAATGATTAAGAAAAAGCTCTGGGTAGTTTTTACTCATTTTAGGATGTCAGAATTACAAAATTTTTCTTTCTTCCCATTAAGAGTCATTATGTGGGATACACTCAAGGCTAGTTATACTCAAGTAAAACTGAGTTGAAAGCCCACATCTCCTTAAACAAACCCAAATTGCATGGTTTTTAAACATATTTGAAATAGTTTATACAGTGAATTTATATGGCATGGTCAAAATATTAGTCTCAAATGTGATGGTGAGTTTCCAAAATTGTAAAAATTTAATCATTTAGAAAGCATTTTAGGATTCTGCAACATCTGAAAGTAATGTCAAATATCAATTATTATCCAAAACAGAAGAGAAGAAGTGCTGGTTAGGAGAAACTCTAAAGAGTTCACTATAAATAGAATAATTCATTCCTTCAAATATGACTCATTAGAATATCTTAAAGATATTTAGCTTGAGCATTCTGTTCAAGGTCTTCTAAATACTCAAATTATGTGCTTTTTAACCAAAAGGCAAATATATAAACTGAAACTATAAAGCTGAAACCTGACTTCAACTCTACTTAAAAGGATTAATAAAAATTTACAAACGTTTTAATATTGTTTTCCCCAGAAGTACAGATGGAAGAAGGAACTTTAAAATTTATGAGAACTCTAAATTCTTTGCTCAGGTAAAATCACCCTGCACCTGAATATTCGTATGACATTAAGAAAAAATCATCTATATAGAATTATGTCAGCTTGTATTAAAGATAAAAAAATCCATTATATAAACTACTGCTTCATTTACTAAAAACGTTAAGGAAATTGTTTATTATACTACATGGTATTAACTATATAAAAAGCTAAATTTCAGTACCAGAGAAGTTTGTCATCTTCCAGAACTGGCATGTTTCCTTTTGAGAGGCTGCTATCTTAGAGCCAATTAAAAGCCTAATTAGGACAACTATATTAACACTCTCGACAAGCACACTTAACTTCTTTATTGCTGTATTTTATTTGTTTTCCTGATATTTCTTGTCATTTAAGAAATGTCTGTTCAAAGTGAAGTATGCATGCATGTATAAATTAAATGTATGTGTACAAATGCAGAGCAGTTATTTACAGTGGGTGCAACCTGCTAGTGTGGCTGATGTAACTGAAAAATCTAGATTCAGAAAATCATGTTCCTTATAATCCCAGAGTATCAAAAGATCAACAATAAGATTAACATGTGACTTGCTGATTAAGAGCAACAGCATGTGTGAACACACTGTAAAACAATTTATTAGGTTTACTCCTATAATGTAATTCCTAATCTCACATTTTTAAATACTTTATTTGGCAGAAATTTGTTTTCTGGTTGTGAATCAGCAAGACAAGGACTTGAAATTTTTATATTACCATAGCAACTCATTAATAACACTTTTTTCCTATTTTATTACCTAGAATTTTTTTTCCTGACAGTTTTAATTTTCCCACAAACTCCAATAAAACAACAAAAAGGACAGAAGTTTCTAACCTTTCCTAAGTTTTACTTTCAAGTACCTTCATATATCAAAAATGATTTGAGGCAAACTGCTGTAGTGAGTCAAATAATGAAATTCAAGTTTAAGATAAAAGAAAATCTAAATAAAATCCCTAATATTTCTGGATATACTTTCTTCTTATCTTGGTATCTTACAGCACTTCTCTATGAGGCATCCAAACATGATCTTCAATAGTATGTGGCAAGAAGATATTATTTAGAGCTGTGGTTTACAGACTCTCTAGGCTCAAGAGTCTGGGGAAGTCAGTTCTTAAAGGGATCCACAAGTCCAAATATGCCAAGCATTGCTCATAGGCCATATAAATAATCTACTATGACTTTTCAGGTATTTACCTATAGAACTTGAAATTCATTTTAAAAGCATTTAATCACTAAAAATTATCAGTATTTTCTCAGTAAATGGAAATCACAGTATAACCAATGATGGTGCAGTTCATAAAAGTGTTTGAGGTTTTAAAAGGGACCAATTTTTTTTAAAAGACTGAAGTCTACCAGTTCATTAATTGCAAGGTTTTAATGTGAGCCAGTCTTAAACATGAAACTTGCCTCTATTTTTACTAGCTGAATGACCTTGAGACAGGCCTTAACCTTGATAAACACAGACCCCACTGTGTTCTGTATTGGTTAGCATTTGCCTCCAGAGTTGTAGTTAATTCTGTACACCAAAATTTCTGGGTGAAAAAAAACAGGTCAGCTGTAAGAAAGATGGTAATAAAGGGGCTTGGAATTCACAAGGAATTCACTTAGTTTAGTAAATTATCTATATCTGAAGGGTTGGTTATCAGGTAGATTAGAGAGATTAGAAGTTAGGTTTAGATTACACTACTAAAAATGGCAGAATCATGAAGTTAAAAAGAATGAGTTTGGCTCAAAATAAAATAACTTATTTTCTACCATCTAGTATAAAGCACACTGCACTGGAAAAGTGATTTTAAATAATCTCAAATCTCCCAATTTCAAGGGGATCTGTACTGACCTTGACAGTTGTACTTTTGTCATTTAATTTTCACAATTCCTTAAAATAAGTCCTACACTTTAAAGATGAGGAAAATGGGGTGCCTGGGTGGCTCAGTGGGTTAAAGCTTCTGCCTTCGGCTAAGGTCATGATCTCAAGGTCCTGGGATGGAGCCCTGCATCGGGCTCTCAGCTGGGTGGGGAGCCTGCTTCCCTCTCTCTCCCTGCCTACTTGTTAACTCTCTCTGTCAAATAAATAAAATATTTTTTAAAAAATAAATAAAGATGAGGAAACTGAAGACAGGAGTTTAATTCTGTCACAGTCACACAGTAAGTACAGAGCTCATCATCTTCAAATCATGACTCAATTTTGGCTCTTTCCTCTTTGTCAGTGGATCTCAACCTTCATTCACAGTGTAATCACCTACAGAGCTTATAAAAATTGCAACCAGGCAACATCCCAGAACCAATTAATTCAATCCCTACTGCAAAGACCCAAGCATCATGGTCTGTAAAGTTCCCAAGTAATGTCAATATGCAGCCAAGAAAGATTAGGACCCACTGCTCTACACCAAGGGTTGGCAATAAAGCTTTATTAAAGCGTATTCATGATCCTCTGTGCATACTTAATGGCTGTGATCACTTTTCATGCTACAGTGGTAGAATTAAGTAACTTTATGACCAGCAAAGGCAAAAATATTTACTGTTTGGTCCTTTACAGTAAAAATTTGCCAAACCCGGGCGCCTGGGTGGCTCAGTTGGTTGAGCAACTGCCTTCAGCTCAGGTCATGATCCCACAGTCCTGGGATCGAGTCCCACATCGGGCTCCCGGCTCTACCGGGAGTCTGCTTCTCCCTCTGACCTTCTCCCCTCTCATGCTCTCTCTCACTGTCTCTATCTCAAATAAATAAAATCTTTAAAAAAAAAAAAAAAATTTGCCAAACCCTGGCTCTGTATCATAATTATGTCCTAATCATAATATTCTTTTTTTAAAGATTTTATTTATTTATTTGACAGAGAGAGAGAGCGAGAAATCACAAGTAGGCAGAGAGGCAGGCAGAGAGAGGGGAAGCAGGCTCTCCGCTGAGCAGAGAGCCCGATGTGGGGCTCGATCCCAGGACCCTGAGATCACGACCTGAGCTGAAGGCACAGGCTTTAACCCACTGAGCCACCCAG
>CM052798.1:120771621-120793131 GCA_028533885.1 Nasua narica | reverse complement strand
ACACCCCATTTCTTGCCATTCAATGAGATTGGATTTAGAGGCACTGAGAAGTTGCAATAAGTTTAATAGCTGGAATATAGCATATCACTGATAAAATGTCAGTTAAGCAAGGTTCAGACACCAAAGTGATACCAGTAACATAATACAATTTTTAAGTTGTTCAGATGTAAGAGATAAACTGAAAGAATATTAGACTACCAAAAATTTATGATACACCTATTCCATTGATACAAACTCATCTGAGGGGGGTGCTCGCCAAAATAATAGCTAGTAATGTTATTTTTTAAAGTATGCATTGCAGGGCACCTGGGTGGTTCAGTCGGGTCCTGGGATCAAGCCCCATGTTGGGCTCCCTGCTCAGTGGGGAGCCTGCTTCTCCTCCCCTTGCTTGTGCTTTAATAAATAAATAAAATGTTTAAAAAAAAAGCAGTTTGTAAAGTATGCAAACTTTCTGTGCATCTGTGGCTCAATAGTAGTACTTTTCTTTGAATCACTCCAATTGTATGTGGCATTAAGAAAGGGTTAGCTCTGATTAGTTTTGCCTCAAAACCTCCTTATCCCTTAAACTGTTTATGTGTGTGTTGTGCATGTGTGTATTTTAAAAAACACCACGAGGTTCCCACCATACTAGTAAATTATCAATCTCTGCAGCAGAAAAGACAATATAGCTCATCTTTGAGAATTGCTTCAAGGTCTTCTATATTAAAAATTAAGCCAAAATAAAATAATGCTATGAAAATCTACTCTTAATACTTTAAAGAAACTGCCTCTGAGATTAAATTATGAAACAGTTGACCAGTATGAGGAAAAAGATCAGTTAATCATTTTCATTATGCAGATATGCTGATTTTCACCGAAGTAAATCTGAAAACCAATGAAAACTAAATCCACACCTAAAAAGCCAGAGAAACCATTTCATAGGATTACTATGGCATTCTGCCCTGTAGAACTAAAAACATTTCTTTTTAACAAAGTACTCATCCCCAGATAATCACCATGATATAAATCAGACACTGAATAGTTACAGAGCTTTGAGGCAGCAAAACAAACATTAAATCATATATGACAGTGGTAGACATATACCTCAAGTCTGGGGTCTGCATGGGAAAACCTCAAATCCACTGGACTGCTTCTTCAAGTATAATTAAGTTAGGCAAAGGCAATTAAGTTTCAAATCTACTTATACACTGTAACAATGGCCCCCCTCCATTAAAAAGAAAGTCCACAGTACAAATGTGATATATGAAGATTTTGTATATATTCTTTTAGTTACATAGTGAGGAGAAAGGTCTCAGAGTTCTCTAATGAATGAGAATGAAAATGAGACAGTGAGACAAATTTAAAACATTTCAGCTTCTGTAAGATTTATGCTAAGTCCAGAATAGTAGCTCTAAACAAACAGGAGTAATCCCACTGTCATTTGCAAAATTCTAAAAAATACTCAAATCTTTAATTACCAAAAAAACCCCAAACTGGGAATAAAAAATGTTAACTAGGTCTTAAAAATGTTCTGAAATGACAAACTGATTATATTATTATATTACAACTAAGATTTTAACTTTAAGATTACATTATCTTTTATCTTTTCCAGCACTGGGTACAAAAAAATGATCACAGAGGACAAAGATCAGAGATATCAAAGACCTATAAATGAAAGAGTCCACATGCCACAAAATAATATAAGCAAATACCTGATTATTAGCACAAACTTTGAGAAACTCACACACACATGTGGAGAGAAAAAACAAACCAAAATTACATTATAGTGATTTTCTCCCTTCTATTATAAACACTCAAATTTAGTATCTGTGTATTTTATAGTTTAATACTTTAAAAATATACTTCAAGATTTATATCCAACCAATTATATCCAATTAATCATAATAAATTAGAATGAAAACAGATACCTTTGTATATAACTTATTTACCTGGTTCTTCTTTGATGAATGATAAATCTTCTTCTGGATAGGCAACAGGTGGCTGCATCACTGAGCAATCTTCTAAATTTGTTTCATTAGGTGGTATATTATAAATAAATCTCTTTGTAGTTTGGTTTTTCCTCCTTGTTTTGCCAGTCTCCTGAATTCCCTGGGAGCCCATATTATTCCAAATAAACACTTTTGTTTGACCTTGAGATTCATTTTCAGCCAATTCAGGTGAACCATCCTGGACCCAACTATTGTCATTCATTTGGTAGTTTTCTATTTGGCCCTCGTCGACGTTACAACCATCATTTTCAATTTTTACATTACTTGCCAAATTGGTAAGATTCCGTGTTGCCCAAAAACTGGCAATTTTTTGATCCCGTGATGAAGATAGACCATCTCTATTAACTGGTTTTCTATTATTATAGTCCACAACTACAGACTCTGGAGCTTCTGATTTAATGCTTATATTTAAGGCATCTTTAATGAAATTTCGGCAAGTTTGAACAACTTCACTCATTTGAAGATAGCTGGCCACTGTCATCACTTCAATGGCATTTTGGCTTGTGAGCACCAGGTTACCAGAATACAAGAAGTCCAAGATGACTGAAAAACCTTGAACTGCAGCAATATCTAAATGGGTAGTATTGTTTTGGTTAGGGCTTTCTTTGTTTGAAAAGCAATATAAAGTCTTAAAGAAACGGCTGCCTGCAACCAGGATGTTCTTATGAGCTTTAAAGATTTTTCCGCTCACCACGATGCTGACATCGCAAAGAATACCTTTCTTTCGTTGTTCATTTAGTTGTCGAAGAAGTTGATAGCAATAAGAGTTCTCATTTGGCCTACTATTAAAGTCACAGTACCCCTCCTCTGATGGTATTTCTGTCTCCTGTAATTGGATGGAAAACATTAATATTAAATTTTATTTACTTTTTACAAATCCTCAAATGAAGGAAAACATCATCAATTTAACTTTTTAAAAAGCGTTAATCAAATGCACTAATTTGTTAGCAATCATGATTTATTGACACCGTAGTGTTAATAATTTCAAATGTTGAGGAGATAAGTGTGAAGAGCTTGGTGCCAGCCACTATTAAGAAAAAAACCACATCTGAATTAAGGATCAGCAGGATATCATTTAAAGAATAACATGTATCATGTATAAACCAAAGACATGGATTAAGAATTATTTAAAATTAAAATAGCAATAACTTTCCGATGAAAAGAAACTTTCATATATAGGAATCAAATTAGTTTGCCTTATCTCTTTAACTGATAGGAATGCAGCAGCCTCTGATTGAATTTAAAATATCCAAGTTATAATGTTGGGTATTTCATCCTATTTAACACTACTAAAAAGGCAAATTTTAAGTCTTGGCAAACATCCAATCAAATAGTTTAGGTCAATGAAATTAAAACTAACTAAAGATAAAGTCAAGACCCTGATAAGATGTGTTTCAACTATAGGAATATCAGCCATATAATTCCCCAATCGACTTTCAAAATGCCTTGTTATCTTTTTAGGGGCATAAATAGTAAATGTAAGGTAAAATTCCTGAACTCAAAATTCTATTATTTTTTTTAAAGATTTTCTTTTTTTAAGTAATCACTACACCCAATGTGGGGCTTGAACTTACAACCCCGAGATGAATAGTTGCTTGCTCTACCACCTGAGCCAGCTAGGCACCCTGGAACTCAAAACTCTTAAAAGTTTATAATTTTCTTTCTTATCAATCTGACAATCATTCACTATAGTTCTGTTTAGCATCACTTAAGTTATGGTAATTTCTATACAACAGCAGCACACTTTAATAATGGCTTTTGGAGGGCACCTGGGTGGCTCAGTCCTTAGGCATCTGCCTTCAGCTCAGCTCATTTATCCCAGGGTCCCGTGATCAAGAGCCCTACATCTGGTGGGCTCCCCTGCCTCTCCCTCTCCCACCCACCCCTGCTTATGTTTTCTCTCTCTCACTGTGTCTCTCTCTGTCAAATAAATAAACATCTTAAAAAAAATAATGGCTGTTAGAGAACTGAAGTAATCATTTTTTTCCAATCAAAAATGTTCTTAGATATTTTTGGTAGAAAAGATGGTTGAAAATGCTGACCCTAAAGTATTAAAAATTCATATTTTCTTTGCTTAAAATATTAATTTAAGTACAGGCCATTTCTGTAAAATAATGACATAAACATCCATGACTATGGGGAAAACATGGGAAGATACATACTAGATTGTAAAACATGCTGGGAAAACTGATATGCTGCTTGGAGAGGAAAGGAGAGAAGAAGAGGAAGGTAGAATTCAAGAAAAAAATTGAAAGGTGCTGGGAACACAGTTAAGACTGCAAAAGAATTTTCACAGGAATAATATTTTAATTGGTGCTGGGATTCCCAAACAATCCCACAACTCCATTTAACCCCGGATGGGTATGGCTAAATTACAAAAATATTAGGTTTTTAAGTCCGAGTACTGAACATAGGAGGCCATACATAAAATAATTTCAATTCTCTTGAAACTAAACCAGGTCAATAGTCCATTTAAGAATTTTTGTGTTGCTTTCAAGTATGAAAAGTCAACTGAAAGAACCAAAATATTACAATTCCAGGCCACTTCAGTATTCTCACAGGGGTAACAGAATAGTACAGATAACACTGCAAAAAATCTGGGGTGTATGATCACTATAGAAGGATGCATGGGAAGTAGAGATTTTCCTTTTCATTTCCAACTGACCCTTGGCAGCCTATTTCCTTCCCAGTGCCTCAAAGACATAATGCCCTAGTACTCTTAACACCCTACTCCCCCACATGCTTATCAAGTCTCAAGCTCTAAATTAGCTCTTTTTACCTCCTACCAAATACCCAATCTTCATCAAAAACTGGTATCAACCAAGGTTTGAGGGAAGTAAGCAAAACAAATTAATTCACAAGTCCCAAATTTTTGCTTTTGAAGGTGTGGAGGGAAGGAAGTGAGATTAAAAAAAGACATTGTTTTAACTTTGGAGCTTGTACATAAACCAAAATGTTGTGAATGTGAAATTTTAAACTACTTAACGTGTGAATATATAAAGATCTAAATCAATACTAAAAACTATAATTAATGCCACTGTATCATTTTCTGTAAAAGCATCACACTGTTTACTTCATGTCCCCCCCTTTTTTTTTAAAGATTTATTTGACGGAGAGAGAGAGATCACAAGTAGGTAGAGAGGCAGGCAGAGAGAGAGGAGGAAGCAGGCTCCCTGCCGAGCAGACAGCCCGATGCAGGATCCCAGGACCCTGAGATCATGACCTGAGCCGAAGGCAGAGGCCTTAACCCACTGAGCCACCCAGGCGCCCCTTCATGTCCCTTTTATGAGACTATTTGAATAAGATTTTTTGCTAATTTGCTTATGCTTTCCACTCACTAAAGAAACATCCCAAGTTGGAGAACCTTCCATTAATGCAGGCCTGAAACTAAGTGTTGCTATGCATGCCATACCTGCCCAGCAAAGCTCATTTGGTTCAAAGTTCTGATGTTGCAATAACAGTATAAATACTTGGAAAAAGCAAAAATTTTAAACAAAATTTGGCAGCACAAAATTCACTGGAAGCAGTGAATTAGCATTTGCAAATCAAGAACCCACCTAGAGTTTATATATCTCGCAGTTTAAACCTTTAAGGAGGCTGTGTCTAACTGTACCGTCATTTTAGGCGATGGTCACTGTGTTCTGCATTTTCTGGGCCAGTCCCAATTTCTGAAGTTCTCAGCCATTATCAGACCAAATGTCCTAATTTTTAAAAATAACTCAAGACAAAAGCCTATCCACCAAAATATTTGCCCATTCTATTTTAACACAAAATACACAAATCAAACACAACTATTCAACCACTATTTTTTTCTCATTAATGTTTTATAAGAACAGTAATGTTTCTTGCTTTTATAAGCACCACCACCAATTTCTTTTTCGCTACTGATTAAAGCACTGTGCCTTGTTTCTGTAGCACCTATTAAATATGTTCTTCAAAATGAAGGCTTTCCAAGTCAAGGGTATGTGTACTCTCAAAGGAACTATTACTTGGGCACTAGGGTAAATCAGGGCTTTAACATAGCATTAAAACAAACTGCTGGTATTATTTGCTGAACTAAATAAATTAAGAAAATCTTAATACTAAACATAAACATAAAAATCTTAAAGTAGTTTCCGAAGGAACCCACGCCATCTCTGTCTCTGGTTCCTTCTTTAACATCCTAAATGCCCACTCTGAGTATACTGATGAATTTACTGATATGTAAAAATACACTGATGAAAAGATTTAAGTATTTCTAGAACTGGTCTTTTCAGATGCTGGAAAACTTTTCGGCTCCTTTTCCCTAAATGGAAAGCACAACGTAGCCCAGACATTTGTCTAAACTGGCCAAACAAGATTTTAAGAAAATGGACATTCAGGGACGCCTCAGTGGTTCAGTGGGTTTAAGCATCTGCCTTTGGCTCAGGTCATGATCCCAGGGATTGAATCCTGCACTGGGCTCCCTCTTCAGTGGGGAGCCTGCTTCTCCCCCTGCTTGTATGAGCACACGTGCTCACTCTGACAAATAAAATCTTTAAAAATTAAAAAAAAGGATATTCAGACTTTAGAAATCAATTTGTTACATCAAAAATTCTTTAAATGTGAAAAGTCTTCAAGTTTTTTATTTGTGAAGATGCCTATAAGTAAAATTATAATTTTAGAGGTCTTCTAAAGGCTCTTCTTTAGAGCCTTTAGGCTCTAAAGGAAGAGACCTTACAATCAACTCTTCTAAAATTAAGAAAATATAAAAAAAAATACATAACATGCATCTTTAAATTTACTTCCAGAGAAACTAAAAAAATAGTAAATATTTTACTTACAGAGGAAAAAGCTGCCGAAAAGCTCAAAAAATCCTGACTCTACTCAATTATTTAATAAGCATAAAGTGAATGCTTACTTTAGACAAGTTGTACAACTGTGGGCCCAAAATGAGTTCAGTTCCCAACTTGAAGACCCCTGGAGGGCAAGACTCTTAAGGTACTAAAGAATGCAACAAAGGTGTTAGAAGAGCAGAGAGGAAGTCTATCTAGTCCAGTTATTTTTGGTGGTGGTGTGGGGGGGTGCTTTTTGGAAGAGGAACCAGAGCAGAGCCTTAGAAGATGGAAAAAATGGGATGGGAGGATGAGCATTCCAAGCAAATGTAACAGCATTAAAAAGAAACAAGATGGGCTTACAGCACCCTCACAATTGCAGATTTATGAGAGAACTTTAAGGTGATCCCCCCAAAGCCCAAGAATTGCAAATAATGTCCCTATGAATATTTTTGGAGCCAAGTGGCTATAGTTTCCATCAGTTATCATGAGATTTAAATTCCAAATTCCCCCCAAGATTAAAAACCACTGTGACAGGTGCCTTACAGAGCTTTAGAAGCAGTGATGTGATTGGATTAGAAGATATGAGAGATAGTTTTGACAGCAAAGTAGAGAATTAATATCAGGGAACTAAAACTAGAGATACTGTGACCCAGGGGAAGGTACTCCTAATAGTGCAACATACTTGCAAGAAACCAGGACCTTAACCAACCTAAGATGTAAAATGTTAATGGGGGGAGGGGTGATGAATCAGAATCTGGAAAAGTATCTGGAAGATAAAAATCAACAGAACTTGATCAACTAAATGTTGTGGGGGTGTTGTAGGGTCAGTCTTCAACACTCTAGCTTGGGGAGCTAGATAATGCCCCCAACTGGCAGAGAACCCAAGACCATCACCTAATCTCCCCTACCCTTATGAAAGGAGAACTGGAGAGAGAACTTTAGTTGCTAACAATGAGTTCATGTGTAGTCAATCTACAAAGGATAAGAAAATACTATTTAGCTAAAAAAAAAAAAAAAAAAAGATCAACAATTACTATTTACTTACCCTACCCAAAATTATAATCCTTTCAATAAATGGATTAGCAGGAAAAAAGGCATTTCCAATACAAAACGGAAGGGTAAATTGAAAGCATTAAAAAAACAAAAACCTTGGGGTGCCTGGGTGGCTCAATCAGTTAAGTGTAGGCCTTCAGCTCAGGTCATGGTCCTGGGGTCATGGATAGAGCCCCGCGCTCGGTTCCCTGCTTAGGAGGAGCCTGCTTCTCCCTCTCCTCCCCACTCGTGCTCTCTCTTCTCAAATGAAAAAAATCTTTAAAAAAAATCTTTACTATTTTTGTTCCAGCTGCCCACTGGACCGCTATACTGTAAGATTAAAAACATTCTACTTCCAAATCCAAATTTTTGAAGAAAATGGAAATTCTAATTCTATAGGTCAGTGGTGGAAATCTTCAGGTGATTTTAACCTGCAGCCAATTTTAGATACTAAAGATATGCTTTATTGACAGCTCTTTTCTCAAAACACATACACCAGGCAAAGTGTCTCTGACAGCAACATATTTCTTCATGATCCTCCCATTTAAAACTAGTTTGCCCATTTGTTAACAGAATAAAATACAATCATTTTAGCATGACAAAAGACCCTCCATAGTCTATTACTATTACCTATTCAAACTTGATTTTTCATCCTGCTCAGCAACCAAATTATCTACTTCCCAAACACCGTTTAATTTTGATTTTGTTAATGCTGCTTCCAATTGCAGTGCCTGGAATGCTCACCCCTCCCTGTTCAACACCTATTCATTTAACACAATGAAGTTCAAGAGCCAATTATACAAGCTTCTCCCAACTTTTC
Organism: Nasua narica; assembly: GCA_028533885.1. Classification (NCBI taxonomy): domain Eukaryota; kingdom Metazoa; phylum Chordata; class Mammalia; order Carnivora; family Procyonidae; genus Nasua; species Nasua narica. The sequence continues at coordinate 120,784,495 of CM052798.1, read as the reverse complement.
ACAAGTAGGATGGATGACTTCCTTTAGTGTTTTCACTGTAACCTGAACATACTTCTCAAATAGTATCTATCATTTTATTATGTCTGCCTCTTCTCCCGAGACGAAAGTTCCTTGAGGGCAGAAAAAATGTCTGATTTATAGGTTTTATCTCCAGTGCTTTGGATCTACCTCATGTAAGTATATTTAAGAGGGAGAAAGAGGCCAATCCTACATACACTGTAAGGTACTGTCAAAGACACTACTAAAAAGTAAAAAACGCAAGGGAAATGAACCAGCTTAACAAATCAAACATAATGAATGTTAGAATCTTTATATTGTACAAATTGCTTATTTAATGGGCCAGAGGTTGGTTGGTTATTTATTTAAAGCAGGCTTCACACCCAGCAGGGAGTCCAATGGGGGCTTTGAACTCACAACCCTGAAATCAAGAGCCTCACACTTAACCTACTGAGCCACCCAGGTGCCCCTCGTCTTTAATATTTCTTAGTGAAAGGTTCTTCAGCCTTTCTAAATTGTTAAAAACAAAAAAACTTTAAGCCTCATCTGTGTCAAATGCAAAGAATGCTTATTGACAAACAATCTCACTTTTGCTTTTGTTGATGACCTCAACATACTCTCATTGGTAATGTCAGATCACTGACATAAATTCAGTATTTACTTTCTAGAAAGATTAATGAAACTTATAGCAATACATCTGACTATGTTTTAGACTTAGTAAACTGGAAAAAGTTGACAGAATGTGTAATTTAGGCTATGAAAATTTCACAATTGGGTAGAAAGTGATCTGAACCAAGATACAGTGGTAACTACTGTTGTTAAAGCAATTTTAAAGTCCTCTGGGCCAAATGGTCAAATCCTGTATAACTTAATCACTGAACTTTCCTTGATGAAGACAGTTCCTACTCAAAATAAAAACTGTGTGTTGCCCCTTACATCCTTATAAAGAATATACGGATCTCTGAAATAGAAGGCTCAGAACAGATTCTGAGAGCATATTTTGACTCTCCCATGAGCAATCTTAACCAACAGACAATTAGCAGAACAGCAAACTTTTTAAGAATGTGTTATAATTCTTTGGTCACCAGGGATTTAATGAAAAAGAACTTTTCTTACTTTCAGAAAGCATAAGAAAGAAAGTAATACTTAGTGATATTCTAAGATTTGGCCAACCTCCTCTCAAAAAACATCCCTCTTTTTAAAAAAGTGGAGAGGAGTTGAGGGGAATAAAGGGCGTGAACTACCCTTAACCTCAAACTGAATTCTTGCCTGAAGAACTACAGCTCTCATTTCATCATTTTTAAGACAGGAGAAAGCTAATGCAAGATACTCTTATGAAGTAGTGAAAAATTTGCAAGTATGAGAAACTCTCAAAATGTTTAAAGAACTGGATGGCTCTGAAGGTATGAAAAGGAAAACTAGTTTATTCTCTAGAATCAGGATTGATCCCATGAGATGAAGTGGTTTCCAAACTGTCAAAATTGCTAACACTGAGAGAGAGGCTACAGAGGTACCAGGCTACCAAAAACTTGTTATAGTTATTGGTGACAAATATACACAATGATGATAATAAATAATGGCTAGCATTTACTAAGCGATTGAGTGCTGGCACATATACTTTGCATACACAGGGGAACTAGAAGTTAAACTCATTTGCCTGCCCAGAAAGTAGAGGATTAAGATTCAGGTCCCCCTAACCTTTCAACCTCAGAATGCTCTTACAGATTGTGTTATACTGCCTCCTACAGGTAGTCAAAGGCTACATGGCAAAGGAAAAAAAAAAAAAAAACTAATTGAATTCTGCCCATATGAATAAGTCAATTCTTGAAAAGGTCACTCAAATCAACAAGACAAAGATACGCTGGTAGTACCTGGGGTCAACAGCAAGGTTAACACCCCAAACTAACGTTGCAATGAAAACAAATTGATAGGATCAATTCAGAATAGAAACATCCAAAATCTAATCAAGGAAGCCAATATTTAACCTTAGACACACGACTTATTAAATTGTACTGTCCTCAGCCTAATGAAAGAATGTCCTAAGAGAAACATGGTGTGCACATTATATCTTAAAAAGGGGACTTTTGAGGGGGCAATGGGAAAAGGAGGAATAATTCAGAGATCAAGTTTACCTAGGTCCTATGTTTTTTTACCTAGGGAATGAATTCCCTGATCCAGATAATGCCTAGGGGAGAAAGATACACCACACTAAGTCTATCATAAGGTTATCCAACTAATTCCCCTTCCTCTGATTTCAGGTTCACTAAGCAGCTAATTATATTTTGCATTCCCACTCAGATTGCCTACAGGGACAGACTATGCTGATAAGAATAACTGGTCCACTGTATAGTAAGAATATTCCTTCTGTCTTTTTAGAATTTTCTGAATAACCTGATTATTTAGAAAAGTACACTTTCATTTTCACAAGTCCCCCCCACCTCCATCATCTTACAACATACCACTTAACTCTTAAAAGCTCCCAACTCTACATCTATAAAATAAAATAATTACTTTGCAGAGTAAGGTAATGTGTACTCGGCATACAGAACACAAGGAAATGTTAGTTATATTTCACTCCACTACCCAAGCTCACAAAGCTAGTAATTGCAGAAAGCTGAGATATGAACCCAGATTTAGTCCAAAACCCATTCTTTTTACATTACATTACAACATTCCCTATAGGCTCTAGTCTCAGTTGTCAGCAAGGACTCTAGGACTTGGGACAATTTCCTTAATCTTTTGGGACTGTACATCTTTAAGTGACCCTCCTTCTAGGGCTTAGGCAACTCAAATTTGTGCAAAAACTATTACCTTTTTCCACTGCGAAAAATAACCTTATGCTTTAAAGTTAACTTCTGAGAAACTACTATGCTTTGAGGTTATTGGATAGCACCTAATTAACTCCGGTATAAGTGGTATGAACAGCAAGATCACTCCAATATACGCACAGTGGGACTTATATCTGAAAGTTGACTTTCTAAAATCAGTGACTTGTTACCAATACAAAAGAATGAATTCAATCCTTTGGCTTGCAAAGGATTACCAAAATGGAAAACCTACTATCTTTAAACTGGAAATACTAAATCAAGAAATAACGACTAAAGTACAGCTTATCTGTTTTGTAACTAAGGACTTATATGTTTTCAAGGGGTTTAGTAAATATATTCTCTACCAGTCTACTACCTGATATAAATAAAATCACATGAAACATCCTTAATATGCAAAATCTAAAGTAAACTGTTTACAAGAAACTTTTCTTAAAAGGGAGGATTACAGAAAATCTCAGTGCAAAAATCTGGCTAGAGGAAACAAGTAAAAACTCCAGTAGTTTACCAAAAGCCATGCCTTTGGTAAAATAAAATTCAACAGAAAGTTCAAGGGAGATGAATTTAGTAAAATTATTCACAAGGAGTGTTATCCAAATAGCTTCCTCTTCATTTACATACTGCTCTCAAATTTCACATTATCCTGACCTGATACATAGACTTTTCTCAGCTGAATGTTTTCCCGAAAGGGTTACCGTCAAAGGTTAAGGAAATTGTTTAATTCATTCTTTAAAGAGTTGCCAGATTTGACTTCCATCAGCATGCTGAAAGACTATGAAACACAAGGCAGCTTTTCCAAAATCACAGCTAATAAAATTTTTGACCACAAAGCAACTTTTTAGGGTTCTTAAACTTTTTAAAAATTCTGATGCGCAAAGGAAGAAATCATAAATAAATTCAACGCTACAATTAGAAAATTGTCATTCCATTCCCCACCCCCCAACACAGATTACTTTTGAAAACTTGTTCCCAGGCTTTCTAAACCCCCACGCATCAGCTCCCTGCAATTCCACAACTGGAATGATGCATTCACCCAAGAGTGTTGTTATTTTTTGGCTGATAAACCTTTCCCTAAAAAATCTGAAAAAGTAGGAGCAGGATATACTGTACCTGGGCGTTGGCTTCGTGAAGTTTGTGCTCGTTAGAGACGTGGTGTCTCAGAAGAAGGGTTTTCTTGTAGTTTCGGGTCCCTCGCGAAAGCTCATCGTGCCCCACTTGGGGAAGGTCCCCGCTTCCCCCGTCCTCGGGGGTCTTTTGGCACCAGCCGCAAGACATAAGGCCAGTATCCTTGGAATACCGCAGCCAGGGAAAATCTTTGAGCCAAGAGGTCTGGAAGGAGCACTGTAGCTTCTGCATTAGGGACTTGGGCCGCGCGAGCGGGAAGTGCTGGACAGTCTCTCCTTCGCCAGCTCCCACACCGCTGCCCTCCACTTCGTCCCCGCCATCGCCGCCCGACCGCCTGCTGCTGCTGCAGCTGCCGCCTTCCGCCCCGCTGCCGTCGCCCAGGCTCGCCCCCTCCTCCTCGTCCTCGGTGCTGTCGCTCAGGGACGCGCCGTCCTGCATCAACTCCTTCCCCTCCAGCGCGTCCAGCTCCAGATCCACAGCCGCTGGCCCTCGCCCATTGAAATGCCTCAGGGGCCACGCCGAGGTCTCGGGGCGGCCGCGGCTACTGCCATTGTTGCCGAGACCCCCGCCGCCGCCGCCTCCTCGGAAGGCCAGAGTCCGACGGTTCCTTTCCGCTAGCAGGGGGCCCCCCGCGCCACCGCCGCCCAGCGAGGTGGGGCCGCCCGCGTCTTGGGGGAGCAGCAACTCCTTGGTTTCCTCGGCGGCGGCGGCCGCCCCAGCGGAGGCCTCCAGGTCTTGGGGCTCCAGGCCCTCCAATTCCACTTCCTCGTCGGCCCCCCGCCCATTGAGCTGCTGAGGCGCTAGCGGCTGGGGCTGTCTTGGCTGGGGCTGCTGAGGCCAAGCCGAGGCCTCCCCGCCAGCGTTATTGTTCGTGGAGCTGCCGCCGCCGCCACTGGCGGTGACCAACCCGCCTCCTCGGAACGCCAGCGTCCTGCGGTTCATTTCACTGAACGACATGGCGCGCGCCGCCGCCGCCGCCCGGTGCCCCGGCTCGCGCCCGGCCTCGGGCCGCGTCCCGCGCGCTCCCCGCCGCTCCCCCTCGGCTTCGCCCCCGCCCCCACCCCCGGCGTTCCGGTCTCGCGGGGCTCGGCCTCGCCCTCCCGCCCGGCCGCCCGGCTCGTGCTCGCTCCCGGGGCTGCCTCACGCGTCCACCGCCGCCCGCCGGGCCGCCGCCTCCGGCCGCCTCCTCGTCCTCCACCCCCGCCCCGCTGTGCTCCGGGCAGCGTCCCGCGCGGAGAAGGGGGCGGGCGGCGGAGAGGTGAGCAGCGAGCCGGGGGCGCGTGGGGCCTTCGAAGTTGAGAGGCGGAGTGCGGGGAGACCCTCCGCTGCCCCTCTTTAAAGCCGCGCGCACACACCGACCCTCCAAACAGATATCCTTCCTCCGGTGCGCCGAGGAGTCCCGACGCCGCAGCCGGCTTCCCAGGCGCTGAGGGCGAGAGGCACGTTAAACTGCTGGGCTCCGCCACATAACGAACCGACAATAAAGCCGGCGGAGCGTTTCCGTCCGACCAGGCCCTGGCGGAGGTCGAATGGCAAATGAACAACGGACCGTGCGCCCACAATGCACCGGGGTAGCAGTAACCGCTGGAGGGGGAAAGGGTGGGGGCCGGGCTGGGGGAGGGGGGCTGGGCTTGGGGCTGGGCTGGGGTGGGGTGGGGGCGCCAGGGGACCGGGAAAGGGGCTGGGCCGCGCCTCCGGCCTGGGGGCGGGGGTGCGGCCGGGGGGGGAAGGAAGTCGGCCGAGGGGCGGGGGACAAAAGGCCGAGCGGCTGGCTGGGGGTCTCGGGGAGGGGGCGGGCGTGTGTGGCCGGGGCCGGGCTACGCGGAGGACAAACAGCTGGCGAGTGTCAGGGTCTGGCCGCCTCCCCGCTGCCCGCAAGCACCTACCCGCGCCCGGGACGCGCATTTTCCTTCTCTCGCCACGAGTTCACCTGGGACTTTGGAAATAACTGTGCGGTGGGAGCTGCTGCGCTCCAGCCTTGTCATTTGTTAGGGGTGGGTGGCGGTGCCCAAGGAAGTGAACTTATTTTGTTCCTTCACAAAGACTGGACCAGGCGGTGCCTTTCACGCGAGGAGGTTACAACCACCGACACCTCCTCGTCTGCAGTATTGTGTGTGCGAGGCAGCACCTCGGGCCCAAGGCAATAATCATTTCACAGAAAATGCACCGCCCCGAGTGTCTTATTGCTGTGATGAAATGGAAATTTAAATAAAAGGTCGAACACGTGCGTTCACTGGGAAGTATTGACATGGGTGTTACATCACCACCAGCCAATCAGATAACTCCAGTCGTGTTTATACTTCTACAACCACCTTGTGAGTATTACAGTATGTCATAACGTTATAAATATTAGGCAGGGTTTTCCCCAGGAGCGGGGAGGAGTCTGCTGCTACGGACGTGGTGTGCGACTCCAAGGATTGTGTATCTAACAACAAGAATTAGTTGTTGAGATTTATTTTTTAATTGTTTACATTGCATATGGAATTTAGAATGATTAGAAGAACAGATTGAACTAGAAATGAAACTCATAATCTTTGTCGAATTTTTCAGAAAAAAGGTTTTCTAACCCAGAGCCCTTATACTTGTATTCTTGAAATTTCAATAAGCTAAATTTAGAAAATTCTGAAGTGTTTGGACTCGTTTTACTATTTTAAAATGTGAAATAATCTTAAATTATTTTTATTCAAACATTTCAGGTTTTAAAAAAAATGTTCTCAAACTATCGCGAGGCTTTTTAACTTTTTAAAGAAGTATATTAATATTAGAAGTTTAGTCACAAAAAAAAGTTTAGTCACAAACTAATATGGAATATATTCAAGATAATTACTCTTGGAAAAGGGAAAAGGACATTTATATGACGGTACGCTTTTTACATTAAATACGTTAGGATGTGCAAAGAAAAAAAATTGGAAATATGCACAAACTCTTTACACTTACAGATTGTTAGAGGCTGCATTATGTATTAATGGAAAATAATATGTTTAATAAAGAACGTGTTACAAGTTTTAGGCCCTCTAGTTTTATGATTCTGTTCTCTTGAAATTTCTATTTCTAAAATGAGAAAGATATTATAGCTTTGAATACATAATATGGAGTATGGGGTATGGTATGTTTCTCAAGATTAATTTTAAAAAACAGATTTTTCTCAGGCATATTATAAGATACCATTAGTATTTTTTTCAGTGGATGAGCACATGCATGCACATCGAAATTCATATACTGATTTTATAGATTTATACAAAGCAACTTGTACTTAATTAACTATAATTTTAGTATCTATAGAAATAAGCAGTATTATATATCAAAAAATGTTAGTTGTATCTTACAGATGAACTATAGTTTTAATGTAAAGAATGATGCTGATGACATGCATCAAAAAGGTATTGGCTTTGAGTTATTTTTCTAGTAATAATCATATTTTCATCTGCCTACCAGTGATCAACAGCTTGAAATTCTGATATAGGTCCTCAGATTGGTACTGTGTATGGGTTTTTTTTTTTTTTTTCTCTTCATTTTGTCCTGCTTTGTTTTAGTTGTTGGGAAATCTAAGACGGTAGAATCATGACACTGACCTAATTTGTACATTGGAGAAGAAAGGATTCTGCTGCTTGGGCTAATATAATATGTGCTTCCATGTAATATATGGAAGAATGTTATAATAATACTGTACTTGGTCCTTAATGCATTTTTTTAATTCCAGGCACTTTCCAAATAAATGCATTATTCATTGTATTTTAACCACCACTGCCTCCCTCATAAAAAGAGAGAATTATTGAAGTTAACTGCTTATCTAGGATTAAGGTAATGGTAAGTGAAAATGGACTTATGAATTTTTATTTCAACTTTACAAATTGTTTTCATTCCCAAACTGTGAAATGCATATCTTTGCTTTTTTTCATTTTGTGTCTAGTACCTAATAGGCACTATGTAAGTTTACGTTAGTATTATTATTTTTACTTGCAGGTAGCACCATAGTCACCAAAAGTGTTTGAATCCCTAATGGTGTGAATTGTGTCAGGACTGTGTTTTTCTCAGACATATATCTTCCCTTATATTTTGTAAAATCCATCTTATTTTCTGTCTGGAATTATATTTAAACATGGACTAATTAGGAATGAACATTAGATTCAAATGGTACGAATAAATGACTTAAATTCTAGGACTACTGAACTAACAGTCAAATAGTGTGACTATGTGGTGTTTGTGTGTGTTTATATTTTTATCATTTTTTCTGTATAAATATATATTCAGCTGTCTTTCTCTGAACCCTAAGGAAGATGGAATCAGAAGCGAAGTAGAAGATAGTGCTCACCAATGTCTCAAAACAGCCCTATGAGGGAACTTTGAGTAACAGAAGGGGATCTCCTGTTCTGTAAATGGAGTTTTTAAGAATTCCCCCACCCCTTCCAGTCTCCCACTAGCAAGCAGGGATCTGTTCTCCCCTTAGCCCCTACATTTGCTGTTGGGGGTTCTACCATATTTAAGGGGATTCCCCCTTATGCTTACCAGGGGAACCCCTTAAGAATGGGGCATTCCCCAACCAATTTATCCCCTAAATTCACTTGAGGCTATGTAAGAGTGCTGTAGGTTGCCTTGATACTGGCCCACTAGATCTGCTCTGAGGCTGAGATCCTATACCTTGGTCAGCTGATCTTTGATAGCCAGATGTGACTGTCATTTACTGCCTTGGTAGGGACACTTTGCCTCTTTAGGTTCTAGGGATAATGGCCTATGATTCTGTCTGTGGGATTGACATGTGTCATCTGCCAGAATGAAGTAGGTGAGAATGGTAACTGTGTGGTATTCACTCTTATAATCCCCTATCCCAAACCCAGCTTGGCACATAGTAGGCAATTGGGAAATGTTTGTTGAATAATTTATCTTTCCTTGCAATGTGTTTTGGTAGGCAACTTTTTCTTCTGTTTCTTCTTTTTTCTTTCCTTATTAAGTAAACGGTGTTATTTTTTAAAGTACTGAGCTAATGTTTCCATTGAATTTATGTTAAAAAAAAATCATATATTCTGTCCCTAAACTAAAAAAGGAAATCTTGCCATTTGCAATAACATGGATAAAACCGGAGGACATGGGGCGCCTGGGTGGTTCAGTGGGTTAAAGCCTCTGCCTTCGGCTCAGGTTATGATCTCAGAGTCCTGAGATTGAGCCCCACATCAAGCTCTCTGCTCAGCAGGGAGCCTGCTTCCCCCCCCCCCCTCCTGCCTCTCTGCCTACTTGTGATCTCTCTCTCTCTGTCAAATAAGTAAATAAAATCGTAAAAAACAAAACAAAACTAGAGGACATTATGGTAAGTGAAATAAGCCAGACACAGAAGGAAAAATACTGCATGATACTACTTTTATAAGGTATTTAGTCAAACTCCTAGAAGCAGAAAGTGGAGTAATGGTTGCCAGGGGTTGGGGAGGGGGGAGAGGGAAATGAGAGCTGTTAGTCAAAGGGTACAAAGTTTCAGCTATGCAAGGTCAATAGTCTTACACATCTATTGTATAGCATCATGCCTATATTTAAATTTTGCTAAGAATGTAGGTCTTGACTGTCCTTTACAAAAAAATAATAAAGTGGGCAGTAGAAAACTTTTGAAGGCAATGGATATGTTCATGGCATAGATAGTGGTGATGGTTTCACAGGTGTATACTTACCTCCGTATTCATCAGTTTGTATACATTAAATGGGTTCAGCAGGGCGCCTGGCTGGCTCAGAAGAGCATGCCACTCTTGATCTCAGGATTGTGAGTTTGAGCCCCATGTTGGGTGTAGAGATTACTAAAAAAGAAAAAAAAAAAGCCTTTGAAGAAATAAAAGGTTTATAATTTTTTTGTATGTCAGTCATACCTCAAGAAAGGGATTTAAGCCAAAAAAAGCAATGATAATCATGTAGTTGAGTATAAATAAAATTATAAACACCATTTTCTATGTAGCTTAGAATGAATTACAGTTTATACGCTGCCTTGTAAGTTAAATCAAGGTGGGTATTATTACCCTCATTTAACAACTGAGGAAACTCAAGTACAAAAGGGCTAACCAACTTGCTCAGGATTATTGGATGAGGCAGAAGCTACATTTGCAAGGTTGAATACAACCTCTAGTCTTAGGCACCCCTTCCCTACTAAAACACACATGCTGTACTATATCTGCATAATTATAAGCTACACTAAATTTTAAACTTTTTTCATACTTTAAACCTCCTCATAGGAGGTTTTTTCATTTTCATTTTTTCATAGGTGAAAAAAAAATAAGGAAAAAAGACCACTCGTTTTTTCTGGTAACAAAAAATTTATTTTTTGGTTTTTACATATTTGTAAATTACACTATTTGTACACTATTTGTAATTACACTCTTGCATAATACAGTCATCTTTTTCTGTCCAAAGATATCCAAATAGGATAAATATATATCTTTTACCCAGCAATTTCCTATCTAGAATTTATTTTATTTTAGACAGGTATATTAAGATGTCTGTGCAAGGTTGTTCACTGTAGCACTGTTTATAAGCCTAAAACCTTGAGCTTCTACCAATGTGGGGTTATTTACTTATATTATGGTACTTGCTTATAATGAATTATTGACCAACCATTAGGATGATGTGGCATTGCATGAGTCCAAGGCTTATCGTTGAGTGAAATAAAGCAATGTATTAACATATATAATAGGAATAATTAATTCATCCAATTAATGTTTATTGATAGCCATGGTCCCTAGAATATATACATAAATTCAAATGTGATACTAGCATGGAAAGTATTTTAAAAGGATAGTCACCAGAATGGGGCTGGTAGTTTTCTCAGTAGTTGAATTTCAATTTTTAAAAAAATTTCTTGACACATTTTCTGTACGGTTATATATTGAGAATATAATTTATATTGGGTATGCAATCCAAAAAAATAAAGCTATTTTCATTTTGGGAGAAAAAGTTAACTTTGCTAATAGATAGCTGCTTTTCCCCAGGACTTCTGGGAAGGAGTACTATTCATTCTTCCTTTTCTCTACTCACTGTGAACCCATTTTGCCTTGACCCTAAAAAATAAACATAAAAGATTTAAAGGACAAAAACCAAGGCTTCTTTTCTTAGAAAAATCTCAATCTCTTTAAAACCTGATGTTTCAAAGTCTTAAGTTTACAGCATATGTTCAGAGAAGCATCTATCTCAGTAAACCATACATTCTCGCCCTGCCCTCTAATCCATTCCTACAGTGAAGCCAGTAATCTTTTCAAAATGCAAATCTGAGCCTATCACCCCACCCACACTAATGCTTAAAACCCTGCAAAGGTCTCAATTATTTTCTCTTGGTGTACATATCAAAACCCTTTCTATACACTGGCCTGTGGAGTCCAGCAAGGTCAGGCTGACTTTCCCACTCTAGCTCCATCTCATGCCTGGTTTCTCCCTGCCTCTGACAGACACTTTCCTCCTGGAGCTAGCCTTTTTCTTTCCTTCATATTTGCTTTGATCCCTACCTTCTTGGCCTTTGTACAGGCTTTTCCTTGTCAGCAATGTTTTTCTCTCCTTTCTCCTAATTAATTCACATTCATCCTTAGATGAATTTTCCTAACCACCCATACCCGCCAATATTCAAATATCCTATTGCATATTCTCCTAGCATTTTTTAATTCTCCTTTACAGCACTTGTCATAATTGCAGTTTTTAAACATGTGTAATTATTTGATTATTGCATGCTCCCGTAGTAAACCAAAACTCCAGGAGGGCAAGGACTATTTATGGTTTTGCTAAATATTTGTATTTCTATCATTTAGAAACAGGGACTGTGACATCACAGACAGTCAGTAAGGATTGGTCAAATGAATCAATGTATGAAATGTGCAAATTTGCAAACACTAGGTATATGCAACCTTGGACTTTCAACAAAAGGCCAAAACATAAATCAGAATAAATTGATCAGAACAGAATAAACTAGTAGAGCAGAAATGCTGTAGGTATTAAAAGTATTGGTAATATTTGCATGCTGTACAATGTGAGGTGTTTCTATAAAGTATACAGTTGTAGGAAGATTGTTTCGAAGTTTTTAAGAACTAAAGCTAGTGAATAAAAATAATTCCAGTTGCAACTACTATACTAGGTCATTAAAAATATACACAAATGAAAGGTTGCTTTATCTGTGAATTTATGGTTTTATTTATTTTTAAAGATTTTATTTATTTATTTGTCAGAGAGAGAGCACAAGCAGGGGGAGCGGCAGGCAGGGGGAGAAGCAGGCTCCCTGCCAAGCAGGGAGCACGATGCCAGACTGATTCCAGGGTCCTAACCTGAGCCTAAGGCAGACATTTAATCAACCGAGCCACCCAGGCGTCCCTGTGAAGTTATGGTTTTAATCAAAAATATTTGAAAATTCAGGGGTGCTTTGACTGGCTTAGTTAGTAGAGCATGTGACTCTTGATCTCACAGTTGTAAGTTCAAGCCCCATGTTGAGTATGGAGCCTACTTAAAATTTAAAAATTTTTTAAAAACTAGAAATTAGGTGAGTCATATTTAAAAAATATTTGAAAATTCAGAATTTAATGATAGCTAACCATTTTGTGTGTGCAGTTTGCATTTTATTTTTTATTTTTATTTTTTTAGAATGTATTTTTTTTAAGTTCAGGTGATTTCTGCGTTTTAATTAATCACAAATAGGAGTTAGATCACTGTTCTCTGAGAAAGATGAAAAGTAAAATGCGTTCTTCGTGTATGTGAGTTGTACAAAAACAGATTATTTTGGGGGCACCTGGGTGGTTCAGTGGATTAGGCTTCTGCCTTCACCTCAGGTCGTGATCTTGGGGTCTTGGGATTGAGCCCTGCATCGGGCTCTCTGCTCAGCCGGGAGCCTGCTTCCCCCCCCCCCACGCCCCCTCCCCCCCGCCCTCTGCCTGCCTGTCTGCCTACTTGTGATCTCTCTCTCTGTCAAATAAATAAATAAA
>CM052798.1:120741238-120771521 GCA_028533885.1 Nasua narica | reverse complement strand
ATTACTAAAACCACATATACATTATCAATTTTTATAGGAGATCAACGTTTAGTTTATAGGTACTGTTTGGTTCACAAATTTATTTTCCTGATAGGCTGATGAACTAGGCTCTGATCAGTAGCCACAGATTTCATGCTAATCCTCTTTCATAAGTTTACAAATACAAACCATTTACTTTCAGAAGGACCATGTGAGAAAACATGGAAGGGAGAAAGTTGCCAGGGCCATAAAGGTGCAGTGCTGTGAAGAAATGTCCTAAAGTGGGACTTTCTATACAACTTCATGCAATAATTTCATAGAGGGCTTGCTTAAATTCCAAATAAGTTAACTTTTCCCAGAATTTGAAGGTAATGTCAAAGTCAGAAAACAGCACACTTTTGGGGGCACCTAGGTGGCTCAGTCCTTAAGCGCCTGCCCCATGATCTCAGGGTCCTGGGATCCATGTTGGACTCCCTACTCTGCAGGCTGTCTGCTTCTCCCTTTCCCTCTGCCTGCTCCCCCTGCTTGTGCTATCTCTTTCAAATAAGTAAAATCTAAAAAGACAAAGAAAAGAAAGAGAAAGAAAAAAAGAAAATACCACATTTTGAAACTAAAACTAATGGAATTAGTATTCTTTAGGTCTAGTCCAGTGCTCCTCAAAATGGGGTATACTCAGCTCGGGAGATATACCAGGAATTTCTAAGAGATGTGTGAGCAGCACATAGATAGTTTTTAAAAGAATTAGTGGTTAGGCTTTCACCTTCCATATGTGCTGTTTTTCTAAAACTGAGCTGCTAAAGAACCTGCCTCACCTAGCCCAATCATCCTTTTTTCTTTTCACCAAAAAGAGGTACACCTTTCACCCACTCCTAATCTTACTGTGTTAACATTGCCCTAGGATGGAAAAGGGGCACCAGACACAGAAGTAAAATATCCCTAAGTACTTGGTAGCAACCCTTTTGCAAATGGTTTTCAGCTTTTCCTTTCAATGGAACTGAAGAAGGACTTAACCAAAGTATCAGTTAATGATTAAAAATAAGTTTCAAAAGTAAATCGCTAAGGCTTTTTTTGCACATAACTTGGAAGACAGTTAAAGAATTTTGGGGCGTAGCTAAAACGAAACCCCTTCTATTTCCATCACTTATAATTTTTCAGGAGCAAATAGTCTCAACATGTCTTCCAAAAGAAGAAAAAAAGGAATAAAATGTATGACAAACCCTTTCTGAGCCTAGAAAACAAATTCTGACCACATTAATGAGTTGAAGAAACTGAGCTAATTAAGAAATGTATTTTCAATAAATGTTTGTCATGTTTAAGATCAATATATTTATGTTGCTTTGACCAAATGTGTGCTAGTAATTATAAAGCCCGCTCATTTCAGAATATTTTATAACATTTAAGGTTACAGAAGTTTTTGAAATTAAGTTTCAGTCTGAGTATAAATATTATATTATAAAACTCTGAAAGTGGGATGGAAATAAAAAGGAATAATATAAAATTTTCAACTGCTCGTTGATATATTTTTAAATGGATAATGGTGGGTATTAAATAACTATGGTATATAGATTCCGTTGGATGGATTTTCTAAGATAATTTGTAGTGTCAGTATTTGTAACATGCCGGAAATGACATTTATTACAGCAATTTGAACTTACCATGAAATATCTCAGATACTACCTTAAAAATGTATAAAATACATAGTATTTCAAAATTATTTTGAGGAGGACACAATCTATTTTTCATCAGCTGATGGTGAAATGAAAAAAAAAATAGAAAAATTTTCATAAAGTTAAATTTGTTCAATTTAAAAGATTATTATTTTAAGTTATATCCTTTCTCGTAGTTTAGACTTAAGATATATTTTGAAATTATGATGTCAATGGATGGTAGCTTTATTTTTTATGTTCTTTTCTTCATTGCTCCGTAAAATGTTTTTAAAAAGTTGTTTTTACTGACTCACAAAGTTCCAAACCCTGAGAGAACCACTAGTCTAATAGAATATAAAAAAGAATGTTTACTTTATAAAATGGAATATTATGGAATTATGAGGAATGGAGATAGCCAGTTTACCACCTAGTGTGGTGGACATAGCCAACGAGCACTTTAAAGACATTGAGTTTCTACTATGTACTAAATATCTGGGTTTGTAGATAAATAAGAATGTCCCAACCCCGAAGAAACTTATCTTTCAGTGAGGAAGAAGAATAGGTGAATTAATAATAATAATGGTTAAGTATTGATAGAGATATATAATATTGCTATGGAAACATGGAGGATAGAATGACTGTTACTGGTTAAAAATTGAATTGCTAGGGAATATAGATGAAAATAAGAATTTGGCCAAAATAAAAGGATACTTATCCTAAAAGTAAGGCCATTTTAAGTAGTTCAGTGTGTTTAGACTCTAGAACTGCTCAGAAAGAAAGAACGAGGAGACATCAATAGTTGGTTGTTTATCCCGAAAGTGATGGGAAGACAGACATTTTAAGCAAGGAAACGAGTAAATCAGACACTTCTTAATAACATCTAATTCCTAGGGGCGCCTGGGTGGCTCAGTGGGTTAAAGCCTCTGTCTTCGGCTCAGGTCATGATCTCAGGGTCCTGGGATCGATCCCTGCATTGGGCTCTCTGCTCAGCAGGGAGCCTGCTTCCCCCTCTCTCTCTGCCTGCCTCTCTGCCTACCTGTGCTCTCTCTCTCTCTCTCTCTGTCAAATAAATAAACAAAATATTTTTTTAAAAAAATATCTAATTCCTAAATATATACTCATTCAACAATTTGATCTTTAATTTGGCCTCCTATATAGATTCACCCACTAGAAAAAAATTCTCTTTGTAAACATAAACAAGGTAGGTTACCCTGCCAGGTAAATGTTCTACTGAAAAATAATGAATTGCTAATCTCTTCTGAATTGGTTTGAGATCATGTCCAAAATCTAATATGTTTTAAACATAGTGAACAAGCCCAGTTTGGGGTGCTCCAAGAGAGTTGCAGATCTAAGACAACATTATTGAGATCAACAAATATTTCTACTTCTTGAAGTTCTGCCTAAAAAGCTACTGGGATGTCTAAAGATTTTCTCCATCCTAACTTAAAGATTTTATATCCATCAGCCTCTCAGGGCTATTGAGAATGCAGTAGTCATGATGAAGGTAATTTCAGAAAAGATGATAATGATAATTTAAAAATCCTTAACACAATTTCCGGAAATGAAGATGAAGCTCTTCCAAACATTCGTGATCAACCAACATAAAATTTGCCTCGACCTCTGAGGTACTACTCCCGCAACAAGACTTATAAAGAATGGCTGTGCCATCATGCTCTGTTCTCAGAAGGAGCAGACAAGACCGTGTGGGCGGAGAAGGAAAATTCATAATGGCCTTTGGATAAACTGTGCAAAGTAGTTGCACGACTTAAAAGGGCTCAGCAGAGTCTTCTGCATGAACAAGGATAGTTGACACGAGTGAGGTGAGTTGTTTTCCTTTTAGTAAAATGAGAATTCAGTCATTTTGGCTTGATAAGTTTTTTGACTGCTCTGAGACCCATTCCCCCAGGCCAGTCACGGTCAGTGTTGTACTGTGCAAAGTTATTATGCCTCACTGGTCAGTGGAACAGTTAGGCTCACTGAACAAGTACAATTCAGGCCCAGCCTACTTTTTTCTTCTGTTTAAGTAACCTGACCTAACAACCGTGGGATTCTGTAGTCGACTCTTAAATATTTCAGGATTTTCAGGTTTGCGCAAGAGACTCAAATGATCGATTGGTAATTCAGAGACTTCTTCCTACTCATGTGCTCAATGTCACATTAGTTAATACACTTAAGTCTACAAAGGTATCCACAAGTGATGGGTTTGTGGTTTTACTGTAGAGGACTTCAGTTTTCAACTTGGGACACTTGGGAAAATTCTCGACTATCTCTAGACCCTGGTTTTTTCATTTCTAAAATGGAACTAATAATAGAAAGGCAGTAACCTTCTAAGTCTGTGGTGAAAATTTAATGAAATCATATACGTAAAGCACTTAGCTCAGTGCCTAGCAAATAGAAACCAACAAGTTAGTTTATTCAGTTCTTCAAACACTACATGCCAGGTAGTAGAGAGAGGAGCTAGAGAGAAAATAGTGAGCAAGAAGAGACGGTTCTTGCTCTCATGACACTTACAATCTCATGGAAGACGTTGATAAATATCACGAAAACAAATGTAAGGAAGAAGGAGGAGAGAGAAGAAGGAAAAAACATGGTTTGGGAGCTTATAATAAGTAAGACTTGGCTTTTGAGGGTGATCACAGATTTCCCTGGGAAAGTGGCATCTGAAGGACGATTAAGAGTTGACTTGGTGAAGTGGAGTAGAGAGATGGCTTTCCAGCCTGGGCAGAGGCCAGAAGAATGGCGTCGTCACTGGTTCGAAGGGTAGAAGGCAAGCACCAGCGGCAGAGTAGTTGAGGGGGAGGGAGCAAGATGTGAGAAAAGGTGGGTTTGAGATGAAGTGGATGTTATCCATTGAATAGCAGTTTTAAGTTTGTCTTTTTGATGAGAGCAATGGGAAACTGCTAAAGGACTTTTGAATGCAGTGGAAGAAGGGACAGCATAAAGTACCATGATCAGATTGGGATTTTTAGATCCTCCTGGCTGCAGATAACAGATAAGATGCGGACCAAAAGAATTAGAGGCTATTATAAGAGATGATGAAAACTTGAACCAGATTAATAATGGTAAAGGCAAAGAGAACTGCACAGATTTAAGAGCTATCTGAGAGGGAAAGTTTATATATAAAATTGGTGATGGATTGGATATGAGGATTGAAAAAGACTGAAGTGTGGAGGATGACTCTCAAGTGTCCGACACCAGTCACTGAAATAGGTAACTTCAGAAGGGTAAAGTCTGGGGGTAAAGTTATGAATTCATGTTTGCAAATTTCATTTTGAGTTTCTTTTGAGATACTTATGAGGCATATATTAAGTAGGCTACAGCTCATAGGATATATATGTCTCATAAATATATGTGTATACACACATGCACACACACACACACACACACATATATATATATATATATATATATATATATATATATGTCATGTGTAGATTGGTGGTGATTTTTTTCACCTGTAAAATGGGCATACGAATCCTGCCTGTTGTAAGAAATGAGTTGGAGGGGCGCCTGGGTGGCTCAGCGGGTTAAAGCCTCTGACTTCGGTTCAGGTCGTGATCTCAGGGTCCTGGGATCAAGCCCCACATCGGGTTCTCTGCTCAGCAGGGAGCCTGCTTCCCCTCCCCCTCTCTCTCTGCCTGCCTCTCTGCCTACTTGTGATCTCTCTCTCTCTGTCAAACAAATAAATAAAAATCTTAAAAAAAAAAAGAAAAGAAAAAAAAAAAGAAAAGAAAAGAAAAGAAATAAGTTGGAGAGGATGCACATAAAGTGCCTAAGCAGGTATCCATAATTGCACCAGGCCGAGAGATAGAAGAAAAGTTACTGGGTCCAGGAATGGCAGAGTGATATGGAAATGCCTGAGGAAATGATGCAAGGAGTGTCAGATAAGCAGCAGCTGGAATCAAGTGTGATAAACACAGGACTCTGATATATATGCTACTTTTGAAGGTTGGTCACTAGATTCTGTCAGCAAGCTACCTGGCTGTTTTCTAAATAAGCAGTTACTGAACCTGAAGTCTGGAAAGGCTCCTACTAATACTAACTATGACAATTTTTCAAGGAAATTCATGAGCATTTATTGAGGATCATTAGTCCAATGTGATCCTCACATTGGAGGATTTCTGGACCTGAAGAGTCGAAGTTGTACACAGAAGGGGGAAGTTGTGTTCTAGGAGGAATAGAGTACAAAGACTTAAAAAAGCACGGATCTGTCAAAGCACAATGGGATAAAAGGAGTGAAACTATCTTGGAATTAATAACACTTGGGGGAGTGACAGGGATGATATTGGATAGGTTAAGGGACCAAATGATGGGATCTATCAGAAAATTGTAAGCAGGGAAATGATTGGGTTTGCTTTTAGATAGAAAGGTTGAGACCGTAGTATAGACCAGAGAGTGGAATTGAAGACTGGAGAGACAGAATTATCAGTTTTGATGCTATTGCAGTAAAGGATAGAAGCCTGATGTCCAGGAGGCATTTGGAAAGTAGTCTGGATTGGAGCTATATATAGTATATCTACTGTACTAAACTATACTGTAGTATACTATATATACACTATACTGTACCGAGGTGTATTTGTATATACTATCTGCTATAACATACTATATACTGTATACATACTATATACACACTAATATACATATAAATATGTATACATATTAATATATATATAAATATCCCCAAACATATATATGATTGGGGATTATCAGTTATAATAGGTAATTTAAATCAGTATAAATGAAATAAGGACAAAATGAAAAGAAAAATAATTTAAAAAAGATCCTGTGAAACAGCTTCATTTAAGGAACAGGTGTAATAAGAGGATTCTGAGATCTGTTATCTAATAATCCTCATTCTTAAAAGTTCTTCCTTATGTCTAACTTAGATATTTCATGCTGTAATCAAAGTCTGTTTCTTCTGTCCACTCTCCAGTTGAGATAGAAAGCAACTGTTCATCATCTTGTATATAACAACCCTTCCTATGCTTGAATACTGTTATTAAGAAACCTGGTAGTCTTCTCTAACTTAGGCTAAATAATTTCTAGCTCCCATTTTCCCAACCCTTTAATCATCTCTGTGACTCTCTGTTGAATCCTTTCCACTTTCTCCACATCTCTCTTTAACTTGGAGAGTCCGTTGCTGGACGTTGTACTTTTCAGATTCACTTTGAGGATCATGGAAGAATTTTCTCAAATTTTTTGTATAGTAACTTCATGTGTCCCAGTGCTATGCTTGGACTTGCTCCATGTCAAATACAGGATCTCTAGCAAACCAGTTATTTTGGCTATTTATGCCTAACTAGCTAAATTTTTGTATTTACTGTTAACATTAAATCCCTGTTGATTCTGACATTTCGAAGAGATCCTTCTCAATACAGTGACTGAATGAAATACATTTATCTGTCCTGGTCTCAGTTTTTGGGTAGGAGGTAAAAGCTTTGTACTCCCATGTACTTGCATAGGATGATGTAGATTAAGCACATGTTCTTTTCCATCTCCCCTTTCTTCCTTTCTTTTCTTTCTTTCTTTCCATCTTCCCCTTTCTGAAGAATCAGATTAAAATGTGAATGTGAAGGAACCCCTCTTCTTCTGCATGTCTGTCCACCCTACTCCCCTGTGAGCTCCTTGAAGGAGGAATGCAATTCTGGTTATCTTTATATCCTCAGTTCACTTTTGTATCTCAAGGGAAATCACATTTGATGCCTGCCTTAAATCAAGTGTGGAAGAGGAAGGTCTTGACCAGCAATGGCAGTCAAGTTCCATCTTGCTTGTCAGCTCCAATTGATCGGGAGCAATTTAATTTTTGCTGAGCAATGTAATTAGAAGGATTCTGCAACAGAGTCCTAGATCGTCAAAAAATGTTGTGGCAAATTAGAATTGTCAAATATTAGAGCTGTGAATTGCCATAGCAATTGTTTACCTTGGTTGGACATGGGGCATAGGAGAGGAGGCATAGCTAGTCCATATTTGCTGCTAAAAACAACAGGAGTTATGCCTTCATTCCTATGCAATGCCTTGGTCCCAGACAAGTAATGGACTACTACTATGAGAAAGAAAATAGCACTTGTTCAGTTTATAGATCATAGTGAAAACAACAGAAGATCTCAGAGGTCATGGCCCTACTTAAAAAAAATTATCCACCCACTTATTTTGCCCAATTGCATAAGGTCTATCTTTAGTAGCTCTTGGAAATTGTGTCAATGTTAATCTGCGTGATTGCTACATATGATTCTGAAATGTCATTATAGGAGTTTTATTCATGGTTCTTTCCTTGAAGCTACTCAGAAAATAGTTTTGATTTATCTTAGACGTCAACAAAAATAATAGTTTTTTTTAACTAATCAAAGAATTCAGCTGCTACTTTAAACTTGCACAAGAAATCTGATGGTACTATTGCTAATACTTTGTTAATATGTTACTTTGATAGCATATTGTCAAATGGTGTATTAATAGACAAAGGATTGACTCACTAAAAATTTAGTGATATCTTTGCCAAATAGGTAGAGCTTAGTGAAGAAACTGAACAAAGAGGTAGAACAAACTGAAGGATTAGTGTGTTGGGGAGTATTGTTGAGCCCTCAGAATGTAAGAAAGTCCTGAAGAACTGTCAATACATTTAATTTTAGATATTTTGTTTGCTTGTCTTTGTTGTTGTTCTGTGCTTCTTCACTTAACATGAGCCTCCGTGTCTAGACTCAGAAGACAACCTCAAAGATACATAAATCAAGTAGATTGATCCAGTCATGGTAGGTATTGGAGCTAAAGTTCATAGTTAATTGCAGAGATAAGCGCTCTAAAAGTCTAAGTTCATGGTGAGTTGAGAGGGAAATATTCTCTATGATCTTTCTGAGTTGCTTGACCCATTGACATGATTTTAACTATCACTTGGTAATGGCACCAAGTCTACAGCTCTACCTCAAAACTTTCTGCAGAGTTGCTGATTGGCTGCTACATCAGTGTTTCAGTTAAACCTCAGACTCAGCAAATCTAAAATTATTGAAGTCATCGCTTCCTCTGAAGACTACTCTTTCTCCTGTGTTCTCTATTGTACTTGGTCGGGTGCTGTGCTTCACCATTGTCTCTGAGTCTTCCATTTTCTGTATGTCCCACATTCAATCAACCACCAGTTCTTACGCATTTTACCTCCTAATGAGTTCCTGAATCCTTTTCCTACTCCCCACATCTGCTACAACTGTCCTAGTTTAGGCTCCCATCTCCGCTCATCCTGAATACTATGATGTCCTCTTAACTAGTCTTCTAGTCTCTGGTCTGGTCCTGTCATTATCTTACCCTTTTCTCTCCCTATTTAAACATCCCAGTGAATCATCATTGCTTGTGAGATAAAGTTCAAGCTCCTTAACATGGAATTCAATAATTCTATGATCTGGCCTCCATCAGACTTTCTGTTTTAATCTCTTATCATCTCCCTCCACTTCTTATCTTTCACTTTGCTCTCTAACAGTTGTGCTATTGGAACACCTTCCTTTCTACCTTCTTTCTCATCATTTGATAAATTACTAATTATTCTTTGATAAAACCTACCTCAGTTATCTCTCTCTAGAAAGTCCTTTCTGCCTACCTACTTACCTATTTACACACACACACACACACACACACACACACACAGTCCTTTGTGCCTTTGTAATACCCAGGACGCCAACCTATCGTTGCCCTTCCCATATTATATTAACATGCCTAGGTGTGGGTTTGACTGTACCATCAGACAAGTGGTACTATGTACGATGACTTCTCTAAAGGAGCATCATGTCATGTTTACTTTTGGATCCATGACAGACTAACATAGTGTCTTACACTGGCAATCTTTCTGTAGAAGTTTATTGAAAAAATAACAGTGTATCATTATTAGTGCATGCAGTAGAACACAAGTAGAAGCAGTAATATCATCTTGAATTTGCAACAGATTCTATTGATACGGAGAATATAAAATATAGTGACTAAGGAAGGATAATAACTCTTGTTTGTACTTTTAAATCCCCTAGAAATCACTGAAACCTGAAATTCAAAAGAATATAGCAAATATGAATAATTATTCATCTTTAATGCCAAATTATCATAAATGACTAAGTAATATATTTAAAGGTTTCTAACCAAATAAGAACTATTAAATAACACACTTCTAAATGAAATTATTTAGACCCAAAAAAAAACCAAAACAATTTTCCTGGAGAAGTACAAGCCCATCTTAGAAGGGAAATCTGCAAAAATGTATAACTGTTTTTTAAATTAATTAATTAATTATTTTGAGAAAGACTAAGAAATTTTATTTGCATATATATGTATTACTGTTATTCAAAGCACAAGACAATTAGAATCATCGGTATTATAAAATTTTAAAAAATGGAGGGAAATGAAACAAGATGGGATCAGGAAGGAGACACACCATAAGAGACTCCTAAACTCACGAAACAAACTGCGGGTGGCTGGGAGGTAGGAGGGTAGGGACAGGGTGACTGGGTGATGGACATTGGGGAGGGTATGTGCTATGGTGAGTGCTGTGAAGTGTGTAAGCCTGATGATTCACAGACATGTACCCTGGGGCAAATAATACATTATATGTTAATAAAAAAATTTTTTTAATTAAAAAGAATGACTAGTTATATCCTATTCTTTCCTTCATTGTCAGTCTTCAATAAAATACACCATTTGAGTTCTAAAAGCATATTTTTTCCTCCCAATAATAGTATTTCCATTTTGAATGAAAAATTGTAAATATAGTCAATATTTTTATTTTCCCTACATTGTCTCCTAGGCCTCCCCCCAACCACAAAAAAGAATCAAGATTCTAAAATAAAACAAATAGTTTTATTTTATTTTATGAACAATTTCTCATTTCTGAGGGTCTTGGAATGTAGGCCTTCCCTTGCCTGGTTAGTTTTGCCTGTTTATTCCCCCAGGTTAATTATTCTCTCTGCCAGCATGTTTTATGGTTGTGCGTTTGTTAAATTGTCTACAAATGTACTTGTGCAACAAGTTTATTGAAAAAGCTTAAATATCACAGGATAACTATAATTTTTTTTTAAAGACAACTGCAACTTAGTTCAGTTTCAGTTTTGAAACCTTTACTGATATTTTTGTTTTTAGAAAGGAAATCATGAAAATACTTCTTTGCTTATTTTGGAGTACCTGATGAATTTTAACAATTCATTCTTTGAATATTTTGGTTATTGTGCATTCCGTTTTTACTAGAAAATAAGTTCTTCATATTTTGCTCACAGAAAATTACGCAAACATATGACCATGACTAAAATACCCATCTGCCAACCTTCAGTTAATTAGTAGGGATATTGGATGGACATTAGTGCCTTCAGAGATTTCAGTGAGAGGATACTAAGAAGTCAGAGGGGCCATGGTTGCTCCATTAGAGCTCTTTATTGTCCCATATAATTTTTACCCTAGATAAATTTAAAATGAAATCATTTAATGTAAAATTTAGTTTTCATGTCTAAGGGACAATCTGATTCAAAACTGCCTTTTTCTTGAACTCATATGAAACAAAAAAGATGCTGTCTCATTAAATATATGTAATTATGCCTTCTGTGCTACTTTCCAGAGGACCTGTGCCTACCTTCTGAAGCATTTCAATGTGTTTTTAACACTCATTCTCTTTCAGTTAGATAAAGTAAAAAATCTTTAGGGATTCAAGAATTTAATATAGGTGTACGTTTTTTTAAATTAACTTTTACAGTTGGAATAATAGTTCCATGCCTGTCGAAGGTTCTTAATGGATATGTGTTGAATGAGTAAACAGGGCAACTAATCGGTGCACATGGAAAGGATGACGTGCTTTAAAATTTTCTGTGTCCTCTTTTAAATATGTTATTGTGGACATCTATTGTTTTGTCTACCCAGCGATGGTTCTTCTCAGATAGCCCCTCCCTTGATTCCTAACAGGGCTGCCAAGTTCCCATGTGACACTGGTAGACATAGTGGTATGCACTCGAAACAAGCTGGACCGATAAATCCTGGGCTTTTTGAACTTTTGATCTAGAAAATAAGGTCAATCACTTTTCTAATGGTTGCAATTATGAGACGTAAAGTCTGGCTGGTGTTAGTGGTAGCTTAGCAGTCTGAAATGTGGGCTCTGAACTTAAGGAAGCTTCCAGTGGCCAAAGGTGGGACAATACGGGCATCAATAAAAATAGTAAATGCAAAGCACTGAAACAGTCAAATATGTTAGACTCTGTGAGTTCATAACACTACCAAAAAATACTAATTGGGTACTTTTGCTAGGTATTTTGAACACTAATTAATAAAGAATTGAGGATTTATGTTGCTTTCCATAAATTTACAATACATTAGTATAGGTAAATAGTTAATGAGGACAATTTTAATCTTCAGAACTATTCCAGCTAATAAACAGAGAAGGAATGATAGAACACATTACACTCAACTCCGGGCGCCATGATGGGCTATGCAGTACAATACCCACTAGCTATCCGTGTTTATTGAGCCCTTGAAATGGGGCTGGTCCAAAGTGATACGTGTTATAAGTAGTGCTGTGCTGGTAAACGTTTCCTAACTGGCTCTCTGAGATGGAAAAAAGAAATCTGCTCTGTGATATTCGCTGTGGTATAAATACTACCACCATGGCCAATTTTAGCTACCAATGGGATGTTGTGAATACCATCCCATCCCATAGAGTTGGGATGAGGTGCTCACGGGATGAGCTTTCATGGGCCAGCACAAGCAGCTTCTAACACCCACCAGCTATGAGTGGAAAAGATACACAGGACTTTGAATAATTAGTCTGAAAATAAGAATATAAAATATCTCAATCATTTTTAGTTAAGTGTTGAAATGATAATATTTTGGATATATTGAGTTAAATAAAATGTATTATTAAATTATTTTCACTTTTAAAAAATAGGGGTGCTAGAACATTTTAAATTACACATGTAGCTCATATTATATTCAACTTGGGCAGTGCTGCTGTGGACGATGATCATCACTAACTGCCCACATATCGGCTAGATCGATAACCAGTTATTATATGACTCCTGATGGAAGTATATAACACCACCTACGAAGTAATCTTTTTAAAGAACCAACCCTGTGCAAGATCAATCCTTTAGGATAATTACTGGGTTAATAGGAAAGACAGAAGACAGAAGAACATGTTACATGACATCATAGGGCTGCAGTCAGCAAATCCTATATCCCAGGATGTAGGATATACTGTAGGATCCAGTTTCTTCAACAAATATGTACATTAGAAGGGAGGGAAAGAGAAATGGAGGGAGAACCTATACAGTAAGAGATTCTTAAGAAACTATCAACTGATCGTAATTTGTAGGCCTTACTGGAGTATTCAGTCAAACAAACATACTGTGTGAAAGAAGCCCTATTATGAAATTTATGAGACAACTGGAAATCTGAGCACTGGAGAACTAATGATATGTAGGTTTTGTTATTAATAGCTTAGGTGTGATAATGGCATTTTAATTATATTTTTTAAATTCTTATTTTTTTTTAGAGGTAAATACTAAAATATTTATAGATCAAATGATACCATGTCTAGAATTGCTTCAAAATCATATGGGAGAGGATAAACGAGTGGGGCTAGATATGAAACAAGATTAGTCATGATTATTGTTGAAGCTTATCAAGGGTAATATGTCTACTATTATATGTTTAAAATTTACCATAATCAAGTTTTTAGGAATTTGTAAACTAGTTAGGTATAAATGCATTTTCATCTTTTGTGTATATTTGGGCATTGGCTCTCCTAGATACAGGAAAGTATTTGAGTGCTTAGAAGTATTAGAATCCTTTGTCATAGGGTGCCTGGGTGGCTCAGTTGGTTGGGTGACTGCCTTCGGCTCAGGTCATGATCCTGGAGTCCCGGGATCGAGTCCCACATCGGGCTCCCAGCTCCACGGGGAGTCCGCTTCTCACTCTGACCTTCTCCCTTCTCATGCTCTCTCTCACTCTCTCTCTTTCCTAATAAATAAATAAATAAAATCTTTAAAAAAAAAAAAAAAGAATCCTTTGTCATTTACAAGGGATGTAATAGGTATCATGTACTATTCCACTGTATTTTCTTTTTAGAACAATATTATTCTTGGTGACTCTCACTAAAAGTTATTTCTGAATTCCTATTTTACTTTAGTTCTCTATGTCTTCTGTCATAGGTCAGTTTCTACTTCAAATATAACTATTTAGGTCTTATCTAACCTAATAAAGTGTAGGTTCTTATAAAGAGAGAAAGAGAGAGACTTAAGAGATATGGCAATCAAATGTAATGTTTGGGTACCATTTGGATCCCAAAGCAAATTAATCACCTATAGGAAAAAAACAAGTTATGAAACAACTAGAAATTTTAACATTGGCTGGATATTGGATGATGTTAAGAAAGTGTTGCTAATTGTTAAGTCTAGTATTGATATTGGTCATGTTAAAAATTCTCTTTCAGAGATAGGCACTGAAATGATTATGAATGAAATGAAATCATGGGATTTGCTTCAAAATAATCCAGTGCCGATGGGGAGTTATTGGCAGGGGTATATATGAAACCAAAGTGAGCGTAAGTTGATGATTATTATAGCCGTGTGTATCCTAGATTGTCATAGCTAGATTAGTCTGTGCATAGGATCAATTGTACTAGTCTCCCCACTTTTGTGTATCTTTAAACCATCCCGCAATAATAAGTTAATGGGCGCTGGCAATAGACCCCTCAGGTTTGAATCCTGGCTGTGCCACCGCTTAAGCTTATGGCCCTGAACAGCTTACTTAGGGTCATCATCCTCATCCATCAAATGGAAATGTTACCTGTATCTACTTCAAAGATTATGAAAATTAATATAAAAGAAAGGAAGGAAATAGATGTGTAAAGGCACAGAGACTTGAGACAGTGGGAGCTGATATGATTCAAGTCCCTGCGTCCAGTTCCCCAAGCCCGTGTTACCCTCTTTAGATCCCATAAAACACTCCAGAATCCTCCTAATTAACTCCCCTTTTTGCTCAAACAGGTTCAAATGTGTGTCTCTGTCTCTTGCCGCTAAAACAGCTAAGAGATAAACATACACTTTCACTCTAATATCCTATGAATTTGAAGTTTGTTGTGTGTGGGCTGAGAGCAGCCTGTCCTTGATGGGTTACTTTTCTGGAGTTGCTACTTGGGCTCTAGGATAGTAGCCTCTCAGTTTGGGTAAGGTATTGGGTGTCCAGTTGAGAACTTCCTTTGTCGTCTAGTTTGTTTGACTGAGTGTTCATCTTAAGAAGGCTCATTTGGCTGCCCTAAAATGGTATCTGTCTATATGTCTGTCTGTCTGTCCTATCACCTACCTTCGAAATGTTTCCTTCATTCAACAAATGTTCGTTGGAGGGTTTTCTAGTGCTCGGTACTCTGGTCGAAATGGGAGGAGATAGCGGTGAAGAAGATCGGATGGTCTGTACTTCACACATCTTATACCTAGGGAGGGTGCGATTTAGGAGCGCATCTGACTGCACTAGCAGAAAATTTTCCCGAGCATGGAGATAGCTCCGGGTCTCACACAGAGTGAGGTTCTCAGGGGCAGGCAGAGCAGGGCCAGAATTAGGTTGAAATGAGTGGAGGCACTTAATTCAGGTGCAAAATTTGAGGGGCTGCCAAAGCACTTGGTAATCAAGATGAATAATGGTTCGCTGTCACTGGGGGGGGGGGTGGGGGGGTGGGGAAGGAGGGTACCCAAAGGTTGTTTATTAATGGGATAAATCCAGAGACAAATTTCAAAGCTTAATATTGGAACTTCACTGCGTGTCGTGATCTACAATTTCATTTAAGTTAAAAGATTTATGGTGGCTTTGGTTCTTTCAGGAGTTGTATGTCTGAAATAATAATACTTTGTTTTTTAAAATTCTCTAGAGCCAGTTAACTTCCAGAGTATCAAGATTTATTGGGGTATATGAAGAAATTTAGACCATTTTTATCTCTATTTATTTTATCTATACAATCAATTAATGGAGAGATTAGCAATATTTTATGATTTGTAAATATAATTTATGGGACTACTTACTAAAAATTTATTTTTACTCATACTCATGAAAAGCCAAAAAATGTTTAGGTCAGGGACCTGCAACTAGGAACAATCTGGCCCCCACCCCACTCTCCTCAGGAAGGAAAGGGTCCTGTAGCTTCAGGGTCCTCTCCAAAAATACAAAAAAATAACGGAGATCACTGTTGCAGCCAATGAGTTGCAAACCTTCCTTTATCACGGTGGGCTTATACGGCCCACCCCAAACCTCATTCTTTAACTGCTTACTTCTGCAAGTTGAATTTATGGTATTCACTCTCCCACACAATTCTCCTTCCATCTGGGGGTCTCAAATCCACCAATTAATACCACCTTCCTACCCTGGAAATATGGCCAGTCATTCCAGAAACCTTTCTATCTCTCATATGCTAATACAATCAGTCATCAAATCCTATCTATTCTATCTCCTAAATACTTCTTAAATCCATCCTGTTGTCCCCACCTGATGAGATATATTACCAAGTCTCGCCTGTGCTGTTGTAGTGACTGTTTCCCCTCACCCCCCTGTCCCTAGTAGTCTTTCTGCGTTCAAATTGGTTTCCCTCCCATTTGTTTTCCACCAAGCAGACATAATGATCTCTTTAAAATACAGATCTGGTCTTGTCCTTCTGTGCTTTAAAACCCTTTAATGTCTACTCATCGCTCTTAGGATAAAACCCCAAATCTTTAAGTCCCTGCATGATCTCCCTCCCTCCACCTCCCCACTGTCTTTTCTCTGTTCCAGCCAAAGTTGTTCCTTTCCAGCTTTCAAACACCATGCTGCTTTCTGCCTTAATATTTAAGGGTGTGATGCTCAACGTAACGTTCACACTGTCTTGAGTGCTCGAATCCTACTCACTTGCCTGACAAAATCCTCTTGACTTTTCAGGTTCTAACTTAACTGTCAGTTGTTAAGGACCCTCCAGAGTAGATCAGGTCCCCAACTCTCAATGTAACCTATGCTTTTCTTTCAAAGCACATAGATACTAATATCTACTGCCCCATTATCTCATAAGGTTCGAGAGAACAGGAACAATGTCCCCAGTGCAAATGTCCTCAGTGCCCCCAGCATCTGACTGTTGTTGCATTAATGAATAAACAAGTATCTTTAGTGGTGATTAATTCTGCGCGCTGCCCATTTTCCTAAATGACTACTGTAGGTGTACGTTTTCCTTATTTGTTTATTCATTTTTTGTATAAATAATTGTTCTAGGTACCACTTTCTTTCAACTGATTTGTAGTTCTTGTTTATGTTTCTCTGAATATCATTAATAACCAAACAACTTGTAAAGGTTAAGGTTTCTACCTAAACTTGAGTGATAGTCACTCTACCATCTGCCACTTAACTAATGGTGGATATTTAAGGCAAGTTACCTAGTTATATCTATATTAGATGGTTTTCCTGAGGTTTAAGTAATAGAAGGATAATAAAGCAGTACAGTTCATAGCACCTAGTTGGAGCTCCATGAATGTTCTTTTTTGTCTGGCCTCAGTGGTTAAAGAAAAAGGACTCAGTCCTTGCTCCCTCCAGGGTATAATTCTGAATCCCTTTTCCCTAAGCACTAATCAGGTAGGTCTCTGGGCTGAAATTCAAAGAGATCTCTCCCGTTTTAATCCCTTATTAACTTAATGAGTAATTAAGTTTTTTTGTTTGGTGAGTAAAAATTGGACCTGACTTGTGTAATTTAGGCTATTATCTGTGTGCTTAACAAAGGAGAAAATCACAATTTTCCACGGATCTTATCCCGTCTTTCCCACAACAATCAAATAGAAGATCAATTTAGTGGTAGGATATGGAGTTAATTCTGGAGCCTGGAAGCCCCTCCATTAAGCTGGTATGCTAATGAAGGCATGGGGGGAGGAGGGCAGCAGGGAAAGAAAGGGGATACAGCCTAAAGGGAGGCCTTTTCTGATGATTAACCTCAAGAAGCTACTCTCTACTTATCATTTTGTTCTAATTTTCCACAAGGCACTTATTATTATCTGATATTTTCCTTGTTTACTTCTTTGTTTATTAGTTGTCTCCTTCCACTAGAATGTAAGCTCCAAAAGACAGGGAACCCTGTGGGTCCTGTTTGCTGTTAGAGACCTAGCACCCAAAACAAAGCATGACATAAAGTGACACTCGGTATACATTTGTGGAATAAAGAAGTTGTTGCTGGAAACAAGAAGCAAGCAAGTATAGTCCAAATAATTTCAAGGTTTAAAGCTTGACCAAGATAATAAGGTACCAATAACAAAGAGAAATATTCTTTCTTACAGAAGGGGTAGGGAGGTTTTTGTTTCACTTTGTTTTCTTGTAGGAAGAGATGAGTTTTAATAATTGTAGGTATGTTGAGTTGCAATAGTGGGAAATCCTGAAAGGTGGAAGTCTCTGACTGATGGCTCTTTAAACTCAGGACTCATTTTAAAAATGAGATTTAAACAAAACAAAACAAAACAGTGGGGGCACCTGGGTGGCTTGGTTGGTTGGTTGGTTGGTTAAGTGGCTGCCTTCAGCTCAGGTCATGATCCCAGGGAAGCCTGCTTCTCCCTCTCACTCTGCCTGCCGCTCCACCTGCTTGTGCTCTCTCCTTTTTCCTCTGTCTCTCTGTCTCTCTCTGTCAGATAAATAAAATTAATTTTTAAAAAAGGAAAGTTTAAAAATATATTAAATAGGGGTGCCTGGGTAGCTCAGTGGGTTAAAGCCTCTGCCTTCGGCTCAGGTCATGATCCCAGGGTCCTGGGATCGAGCCCTGCATGGGGCTCTCTGCTCAGCGGGGAGCCTGCTTCCCCCCCCCTCCGCCTGCCTCTCTGCCTACCTGTTATCTCTCTCCCTCTGTCAAATAAATAAATAAAATCTTTAAAAATAATAATAATAAAATAAAGATAAAACAAACAAACAAAACAAAACCTTCTTTAGTTCCAGGTCCTGTCCTAGGCCATAAACACGCAAGGATGAACAACCGTCTCTGCCCTTTGGGAGCCCATAATTAACAGAAGGGAATAGATAACCACTTATGATATAAAATAAAAGTTGCAGTGGTAAAATGGTAGACACAGTGAAATGGGAACGCAAAGAGGGACTGTATAATTCTGCTGACATTGTAGAAGTCCAGAATGTCTTCCCAGAGTGAACAGATGAGCAATGAATTCAAGGAAAATAAAACTGGGGCAAAAGCCCTGAGTTAGATGGTGGTTCGTGTACAGCACACAGCATATGGTCAGCAAATCATTACAGGTGATCGATGGGCAGGAAGCGAGGTACTGGTTCATTTAAAAAGAGCAAATCCACGGCCCGCGGGTGGCTCAGTCGGTTAAGTGTCTGCCTTCAGCTTAGATCATGATCCCAGGGTCCCAGGATCCAGTCCTGTGCGGAGTCTGCTTTTCTCTCTGGCCCTCCCCCCACTCGTTCTCTCTTTCTTTCTCTTTCAAATATACAGAAATATTAAAAAAAATAAAAATAAACTTAAAAAGAGAAAATCCGTATTGTCTGTTTTGCTGATATTAGAAACCATGCTTCTGAAGAATTTTTAGCAATATGAGAAAATGCTTTTACTAAGACAGTTTTTTAAAAGTAGAATATAAAATTTCACACACAGTTCAATTCTAAGGATTTATTTTCTTCTTTTGGAGTTTCCAAATGTCTCATAAAGGGAAAATATTAATCAGTCCCTTCCCCATTTGTACCCAACATGTTTACCAAGGTAGAGTAAAAGAAATAAAGTGGAAGGAATAAAATTGGAAAAGAAAGAGGTAGAAGAGGGAGGTATATAAGAATATTAATCATAGCTGTCTCAGGATCGTGGGGTCATATGTGATTTTTGTTTCCTTCTTTATGCTCTTCTGAAACGTCAAGGTTTCTAGAAGAAACTATAATGGAAACATGAAAAATATAGATTCCATTTACTTACTAATTCATTTAACAAATAAGTGTGTGTTTAGTGCTTACTATGTGCTTAGCACTTTCCTCAGTGCTGGAATTAGAAGCTTGGAGGTTACTTAACACAAGCTATTTGTTTGAGTCGTTAGAAAGACTCACAGAGGGCCACCTGGGTAGTTGAGTCAGTTAAGCAACCAACTCTTGGTTCTGGCTCAGGTCATTAACCCTGGGGTCCTGGGATCAAGCCCCCATCAGCTCCCTGCTTAGTGGGGAGTCTGCTCCTCTCCCTCAGCCCATATCTCCACTGGGTTCTCTCTCTCTCTCAAATAAATAAATAAATCTTTAAAAAAAATAAGACTTAGGGCGCCTGGGTGGCTCAGTTGTTAAGCAACTGCCTTCGGCTCAGGTCATGATCCTGGAGTCCCTGGATCGAGTCCCGCATCGGGCTCCCCCTCGGCGGGGAGTCTGCTTCTCCATCTGACCTCTTCCTATCTCTCATTCTTGCTCTCTCTCTCAAATAAATAAATAAAATCTTAAAAAAAATAAGACTTAGTATATATGACAACCTTAGGTAGGTAGGTAGTGAAGGGACTCAAACAGGTTTACTCTCCTCTGGTTCTGGACTCTCCTCCTTTTGTCATCTTAATACTATGTGCAGGAAGGAAGTGATTTGACCAACCACATAATTAAATGGCAGTATGTCCCTTAGTGGATATCCCTCCATATCCCTTTAATACCCTCTGCATTCAAAAGTTCCATTTTGTAAATACCATTTCTCTATTCCAAAACCTTCACAGGCTGCTCTTCACCTCCCAAATATGGGACTTTACTACCCTGACCTTCAAGGCCTTCTCCAGTCTGGTTTTTGCATACTTTTCAGATATTATATTTGGTCTGCTCATTGCTCATGTATAAAAAATAACAAATTTATCATGTGTGGTCTTCCTGCTCCATGATTATTCCCAGCTTTCCTCTGATTATTAAGTAGTTTTCTCGAAGTGGCAAGAGGAGAGATAGCTAGTGGCCAGTCAAGGAACAGGATTGAACCTTAAACTACCAATCATCAAGGTTTAACTCTACTTAACAGATGTATGAGCGTTGCTAAATAATTTTGGCTCCTTTGAAAAGCCTGTGCACATTATAGGATTATTGTTCATTTCTTCATTTATGAATTCTCATGTAATGAGTTTTTTATTACATATTTCTTATTCACCAAGCCCTTTGTTGGGTTGCATTCATCAGAGCAAGATGGGCAGAGTTTCTGTGGTCCTGGATCTAGAGGGAAAATACAAAAACACCAAGTAAACTAGAAGTAAACAAAGTCACTACAAATTGTGACAAATATGAAGAAAACAAATAAGAGAGCAAGAAAGAGAAAGGAGGAGAGGATGAGTATGATAATATTTTAGTCAAACGATGAGAGGGAAGGAGCTTAGTTAATGGTAAGGAGTAAATTTTTTAAGTAGAACCGTATATACTGAAACCCTGAGATGGGAAAGGCTTTATAATACTGGAAGAACTAAAAGAAGGCTCTTGCCAGAAGCCAAGTGGAAAGGAGGACGCCATGAGATTATGTTGGAGATGGTCAGGAGCCAGATCTTTAGGGCCTCACAGGCCCCAGTAAAACACACAGGTATTATTCCAAGGGTTATTGGGTAGCAGGAGGGTTTTAAACCAGGGAGTGACATACCTGATTTAAATTGTCCTACCGGTTGTGTGGAGAATGGGATGAAGTAAAAGCCATCAATTGTAAACCAAGGCAGTGACGAAGGCCTAGACTAAGGAGTGAGGAGTGGCAGTACAGATAGAGAAAAGTAGACATACTTAGGACACATTTTGGAGGTAGAAGTTGTGAAGACGTTATAGAATAATGAACTGGACAAATGAACCACAAAAAACTGTCAATATTCCGAGTTTTACTCCCACCACCCGGGCCTTGTTGAACTGAGAGGGCCGTGAGGAGCTCCTCTGGGTCCAGTCAGGCCTCCTGGAATCTGCTCTTTGTGTATGTACTAGGTCACCTGTCCCATCCAACTAACCTGCTCTTTAAAAGATTTACCTTGTTCTGAAATTCATTTATTCAAAATCTACTGAGCTCTTAGCATTAATCTAAAGACAAAAGATTGGAATATAAGTGGATCCAAAACATGACTTATATATTATTTCCATTCAAAGATATCCTTTAAATACAAAAGAAGCTCCTTTCTCATACTATGAGAATTGTGTGTTGATGGAAACTATCCGAACCGAATCATAATTTGCACTAGAATTTAAGGTTGCAGATTTTTATCTCTAAGGAATGATGCATTAACTGAGTAAAGATTGTTAAAAATAACCATTGCATAGAACTAGGTCTTTGATTTTAGAATCTTTATTTTACCAATGAAGTATAGTACAGTAAATTAATCTTAGTGAATTTCCCTATACCATAGTAAACCCCAAAATGCTTCTAGACAAACAACAAGACCCCCTACATGCCAAAACATGAGGAAAAATGCTTCTTTTGCTCCAATTTAACCTCAATGTTCTTTGAGGAGGTTCTGAATTTCAGATAGATCCAATCATTCCAAAATAATGATAAAGTCTAACCTATCTGCCTGCTTCAAGTTCTAGCCTTTGTTTAAAGTAAATGGATTAACATTTTCATTGTTGGGATTTTCTCCAATCTAGGCTTGATAGGTTATCAGCAATTAAAAAAAAAAAAAAAGCTACCACCACCACTTCAGCCCTCCTTAGCTCACTGTCCTCAGTTTACTCCCCCCATTCCCCAAACCCCTTTCTTTCCCATAAGATCTTAGGACTCATTTTTTTTTTTTTTTTCTAAATGCAGGCAATGGTCTAATACCTTCCTTTAATCACAGTCGCAAAAGTTTTCCCTTGTTGAGAAGCTTTTGATAAATGTTTGCCTAATATTATTATTTTTAAGTTCAGGTGTCTCTTTAAATTTTTTAATATGGTGAGTGTTAATAATTTCTGTCCTTTCCCTGTCACTTTTTCAGAGCACTTGTAGTACTAGACCAAAGTAAGATTTTTGAGGGCTCATCCTTTCAGCCACCTCAGTTCCTTGGTGCTTCATGCCAGAAGTGGTGGCTGGGACTTCTGAGCACGTCTGTTTTCCTGTGTAATCTTTTTCACTGCGTCAGCCCCAAAGAAGAAAGTAACCCAAATCCCTTTACCAGGTCTATACATATTATTTAGGAATAGAAAGAGAATTTCCATGCTATGCTCGGACCTTGTCATCAAGGCATTTTCTTTCCTCCACAGTTGCAGACTCTTTTTAAATTTTATTTTGACAGTCTTCGTCTTAATTCCGATTACAGCAACGAATATTATGACCTCTTGGATTGTACTTCCTTTTCTTTTTTTCACGATTTGGTCAAGTGTGTATTCTCTATCTCTGAATATTTCCTAAACACTGACATTTATAGCTTACATAATTTCATTGTCTCATCAATAATGGCAAATTGAAAAACAGTTGTGGTAGATATTGATCTGTGTTCTCTGATATGCAAGGTAAAGTCATTTTTGTACAGAAAATATATAAAATTACATAAAAATATATACCCCCAATAGGCAAAGTTTCCATTCATTCCTGTCTCCCCTCCTCCATCTCTTCTGACCGGATCTCAAGTTCACTTCAGCTATTAGCAACATGACCGTTTCTTACATAAGGAAACACATCTACATGCAGACAAAAATGGTCTTCTAGGAATGGCAATTCTAAGCTATATCCTAAGGCTTTCACCTCACCTGTAGGGCCAGAACCTTCACTGTCAGCATGGAGATGATGGGAATTGGGGCCTTTGGAAACTGGAGAGGCAGTTGAATGCAGAACTAGCCCTGAAGCAGAGTCTCTGGAACTGGGTTCTTTCCAGTCTGAGCTGGAGATTCTAAGCAAGACGCTTAGCTTCTCTGAGCCTCGGCTTCCTTTTCCCTTAAATAAGAATAATACCTTATAGATTCAAAAGTGTATCAGTGTACTTTGTAAAGTGATATGTTAATTGTTGCTATCGTTCATTTAAAAGTAAAGGCAACAAATAAATAAAAGTAGGAATTTAAAGAATCAAACTTTGGAGGCCCTGGTCCAAAAATCCTTGTCCTAATCTGAATTTCCCACCTTTCTGTTGTTAAATTTCATTACATTCTTGCTCCAAAACCAAAAATGTTTGAAATAACATACATTCCCTGTTGCGTTTTTAAAGAGCTCTGCAAATATCCTGAATTCATTAGTCATTCACAATTAGAATGTTTTAATGGGAAGTTAAGACAACTACACTGAGAGCATAGGAGTTTTATTAAGGAAGAACAGAACAATCATTAGGAAATATGACATTTTCAAGAAACTGAATCAGGCCCAAATGGAGGGAAGCACTGGGACCTTGGAGAATCACCAGCAGGAGAGAGAAACAGGGAGAGAAGGGTGGAGATAACAGGACAGACTTCACATCTTCTAGAATTTTCCTCTTTATGTAGAAAATGGGGGAAAGCTCTCTTTATTCCTCTGTCCTCAGTAATGCTTCTAGGACCCAGAATTCAAGCAAGTGGTATATATATAAGATCAACCAGGTTTTTGTGCACTTGCCTAGGAACTCAACTATCACAGTGTTTCTGAAAGAAAAATGTATTCCAACTTCCAAAGAGCCAACCCTCAAATGCATTTTTGGAATGCAATCTGTTGGAAAGTGAAATAACCAGGCAGCCTGGATAAGTTCTCTTTTGAAAGAGTTTGCAGTTAGAAACATACCAGCTTCTGTGAAAAACTGTTTTCTTTTTCTTTCTTTCTTTCTTTTTTTTTTTGAAAAACTGTTTTCTAATGGGGACTGAGTCTTTTGTAGCTATCTTATATACTTTCTGGAAGGAGATGGGCTATAAATATATAAATGAGATGTATACAGTAAAACATTTAGGTAGATCTTAAAATTTTTAAGACAGCTGTGGAATACTTTCACCATATTCAGACATCCTGGAGATCTTTTTTTTTTTTTTTTTTCCCCATGGGCCTGAAATCAACTGTTTACTTTAGGATATTATGGGGCTGCCTTAAATATGGCCCAAGAATAATTTCATCTATAATAATTCATATCTATGTGAAAAAAGCCCCGTAAAACGTGCAATCCTGTGTAGGTATGCCCATGGTTTGTTTGCTAGCCCTCTCCGGAGTATGTAGCATCACTTATCCTTCAGTTTAAAAATTAAAGCGGGTTGGGGTGAGATAATTTCCAAAGTTCAACAAGTACTTGAACTTTTTTCAATCAGGGTAGTTATAACTTAGAATTTCTCCTACAGTAATTTTACTGAGGTAAATGATATGAATAATGAATTATTCATTACTAAATTATTCCGGCCTACTCGTTCCTTCTACATTCGCTTATGACTGCGACCCTAGTAAAATTTGTGTTCAAGAAAAGAGCTAACTTATTTTTTTCTTTCTAAGGGTAGTCACCCATAGGAAGGTCCACACCAGCACAGTCTTCTCCAGAAAAATGCTAAACCAGATGAGATATCAGGACAATACGCTTGAAACAGGACTAACGTGGGAAATCATGACTATGGTCCCCGATACGTAGCTGTGTTTTGGCTGCCCAAATTTCCCTCTCAACCCAACATGATCTGCGATAGAGGGAATAGCACGACTTAGTGCAAAGAACTCACTGACCCAACTGACTCAGGTTCCCGGCTAGAGAAGAGACACCTTGTCCACCAGCTCTTCAAAACAGGAAAGTAGAGAAAGGTTTCCTTCACCCCCTTCTTCCAACCAATGATCAAATCTCACTCTTTTCCCTTCCTAATCCCATCCCCCTCTACCACCCCACTATCACTCCCTTGGTTCAGGTCATTGTTTCCTGTCACCTGCGTGATTGCAGCAGCTTGCTATTGGCTTTCCTTTCTACCTCCTGACCCCTCCATCCATTTTTCACACTGATGCCTAACCGATCTTCCTCAGTTGATCTTTCTCCTTTGAAAAATCCTTATTGGGGGGACGCCTGGGTGGCTCGGTTGGTTGAGCGGCTGCCTTTGGCTCGGGTCATGATCCCGGCGTCCTGGGATCGAGTCCCACATCGGGCTCCTTGCTCCACGGGAAGCCTGCTCCTCTCTCTGCCTCTGCCTGCCTCTCTGCCTGCTTGTGTTGTCTCTCTGTTAAATAAATAAATAAAATCTTAAAAAAAAAAATCCTTATTGGGTCCCCATTGTCCCCAGATCAATCTCTACCTTGTCCTCTAAGACTCTCCATAATTGGATCCTTCTCTCCAGCCTCCCCTCATAACCCCCCCCCCCACTCCACCTGCCACACTGTATTTCAATGTATTGAATTACACCCAGTCCCTGGAATGCACCTCCCACCTAACAGTATTTTGCGTGAACACCTCCTCCATGCTCCCCATTCTAGCCCACCCCATCCCACTCCTGTGCCTGAAATTCCATCTTCCTTACTTAGATCTCAGCTTAGCAAGGGCTTCCAGGAATCCTGCCTCCCCGCAGGCCCCAAGTCCTTCCCATGCACAACCATCACGATAATCTCTACTTCTCTATCCAGACCCCTTTATCAAACTGTGGGTTGCTTCTTTGTCTGAAATCCCACTGGACTGTGATCTCTGTGAGGGCCTGCACTTCAGGGTGTCCTGGCCTTGACTCTCCAGCAACCTGTTTTGCATAACAGATCAAGAAAATCTGCTTGCTTTCCTG
Organism: Nasua narica; assembly: GCA_028533885.1. Taxonomy (NCBI): domain Eukaryota; kingdom Metazoa; phylum Chordata; class Mammalia; order Carnivora; family Procyonidae; genus Nasua; species Nasua narica. The sequence continues at coordinate 120,745,338 of CM052798.1, read as the reverse complement.
AACGCCAACCTGACTTTGTGCCCATTCCTAATCCCCAGGCATCAGCCCCAATTTTTATTTTTTGCAGATCACAGTAAATAGCTAGTCATACCATCTTGTCTCATTCATTTTCTCCCATGCTCTAAGGCTTTTCCTTCAGTGGAAATGAATCCCATGTACCTTATGAGTGCCTGCGGGCAAACAACATATGGAAAAGAAAATTGGCTTATTGCCATAAAAAACACAAACTCAGCAGATTTTTCTTGCCTCCTAAATTTAACTCAATGAAGAAAAGTGCTTACATCACCAAAGCTTCAGAGACCCCCCAGGGAAGTCACTGACAGCTGATTTCTCAATCTCTCCTCAAAGTACTGTAGAGGGCAAATGCCTCCAGTTTTAGGATCTGTGCATTCAGAGATTGGTGAAGGTGCTTAAAAATCATGAAATACTACATAGAGACTCATTAAGATATGTTTATGATCACTGTGTTCTTGTTTAAAATTTAAGACTGTCCTTCAAACCCAAAAGGATATAGAAGCATAGCCTCCCCCTCATTTGGGAGAATACCCTGGAAGCACAATTTCAGCTATGTGAAAATAAACAATGAGGATAAGCTTAGAGCAAACAATATGGTGATCTTCTGGAATTCAAGTATGAAGACAGCAACATCCATTGCTGGCTAAATGCATCCGCTTCCTCTGTGAGCTCTATCACAATCACTGGTCATACCCCTTTTAAAATCTCATGGCCAGAAAGTAACAGACTGAATAATATGTTGCCATTTGGAACCAGCGTGCCCAGAGTTAAAGAGAAAAAATTTTTGCCCCTTGGATCCTAATTTCAATAACTCCTTTTTTCTGTGGATATTTATTTAAGGTTGGTTGAGAAGGTTGCTCTGATGGTCACAACTACAACCATTATTTGCATTATTTGCAATATTTTTGCAAATAATTTTTGTAAAATTATTTCCGTTATTGCAATCATTTGCATTATTATAGTGCAAATAATAATACATTATTGACTAGATGTGTTGGAAGAAATCATATTTTAGGAAACTGTTCGGTATGCCAGTGTTCTTTCTGTATTATTTATTTATTAGAGAGAGAGTGAATGAGAGAAAGAGAGAGAGAAGGAGCAGGGGGAGGGTCAAAGGGAGAAGTAGACTCGCTGTTGAGCAGGGAACCCAATGTGGGGCTTGATCCCAGGACCCTGGGATCATGACCTGAGCCGATGGCAGATGCTTAACTGACTGAGCCATCCAGGTGCTCCTTTTTCAGTATTTTGAAAGAAGTATTTTTAGAGATATTACTTGAGCATCTGGGAAACATAATGAAGTGCTTATTTACATGCAGGCTAAGTTAGCACTCGCTATTTCTAATCATTTAGATAGACAGTGAGTGACCTACCCCATCCACCTTTTTCCTATTGTGATTAGAAGGAAATCTCATACTTACAATGTCCCATACTGAGTGATCTGGTCTTGCCTACTTCTCCAGCTCCACCTTGGTCCCTGCCCAGTATGCTGTATCCACACTGGCCTTATTTCAGGTGGTCAAACACTTGAGAGTCTTACTTGGCTGGGCCTTTGCGCATGCTGATCTGTCTGGAATGCTGTTCTCTCACCTCTTTCCTGGCTGGCTGCTTCACAGACCTTAGATCTTGGTCTAAAAGTCACTTTCCTGGAAAAGCCTTCTTTGAATATCTGTTTCCTTCTCTCCTATTTTTCTCTAACATAGCTCCTAGTTTTTCCTTTCATAGGGCTCACTCAATTTGTTATCATTTGTCTATATGTTGTCTCTTTCCTACTAGACCGTAAACACCTTGAGGACAGGACCCACATCTAACTTGTTCGTTATTGAATCCCCAGTACATGGCCTGGCACATACCAGGCTCTCAATATGTATTTATTGAATGAATGTATGAAAACTGGTTTAGAAAAATATATACAATGTTGGCTCTGTGAATTAGGTATTGCTTTGCTTGGGTTTATATTTTATTAATCTCAACATACTTTTAGAAGTATTCATATAGCCTCACTATTGAATCATACATACAAAGATAGATTGTAGTAGTAGATTGAAGAGTATTTTAAATAGTTTTGAGGAACACGAGTTCTCCAAGGATTGGTGGCCACTGGAACAGATTTGGGAGGTTGAGAAGATTGTGCTAAATCTTGTTTATACTAGGACGTACTCTGGAAATTATCTTTTCATTATTTCCTTCTTTTTTAAGAGGTCCTTGATAAAAACGTTTCCTTCCTGAGGCTTTTTTAAGCATAAGCAGTGTAAATCTTTTCTATTTCTTTTTTTTTTTTTTAAATCTTTTCTCTTCAAAAAGTCGAGTAAATTCAAGTAGTGAGTTGGTTCTAATTAATTGAGGTTTTTCGCACACCCAACAATCACTGAAGCCCAGGCTTTGCTTTTCTGTACTTATGCAAAAGCCTTATTTAACTTTCTTTAACTCCTACTAGATGCTGTAGAGACAAAGATGAGCTCCTCATAGTAGTCCATGACCCAAGGGGAAACATGCGTAAAGTTAGTTATAACTCAATGTAGTGCAGTGAGGGCGTTAGGTTCTCAAGAGGGCATCAGAGACAGCTTCCTATAGGAAGCGGCACACAAACTAGAAATTAAAGGGTGCATAGAGCTGAACTGGGAGAAGTGGAAGGACAAGGCACAGCGTGCACAAAGATGAGAAGCACTGAAACAAGAAGTATTTCACTGTGTTCCAGGCATTAGAAGCAGCTTAGTGTTCCTGGAGCATTAAACTTTGGAGGAATGGAAACTGTTGAAGCTTGAGAGGTAGTCAGGGCCAGGTGCAAGAAAGGAAGCTCATATCGTATTAGGGAGCTTGGACTTTATACTCCAGGCCATAGGGATCCACCAAAGGGTTTCATGGGAATTGTTAATAGTTAATCGCTCTGGGAATATATCCAATGGAAGTGAAAACACTAACTCAAAAAGATATCTGCACCCCCATGTTCACAGTAATATTATTTACCATAGCCAAGGCATGGAGACAACCCAAGTGTCTATCAATACATGAATGGATACAGATGTTGTATCATGTATATATATATACATACATATACATATGTGTGTATATATATATATATAGACAGATATATAGACACACACAATGGAATATTACTCAGCTATTAAAAAAAATGAGGAAAAAAGAAATGAGGATATCCTACCATTTGTGACAACATGGGTAGAATTCGAAAGCGCTATATACCATGATAAGACATAGAAAGACAGATACTATATACTCATATGTAAAATCTAAAATAAAATAGAAAGAGATTAGACTTGTGGTTATCAGAGGAGGAGGATGGGGGAGGAAGAGGGGACTGGAGGAAGGTGGTCAAAAGGTAGGAACTTCCAGTTATAAGATAAATAGGTATGAGGGATGTAATGTACAACCTGATGACTATAGCTAAGACTGCCATGTGATAGATGGGCAAGTTGCTAAGAGACTAAATCCTAAGAGTTTTCTTATTTTTCTTTCTTTTTACTCTATTCAAATAAAGGGGAGATAGATGTTATCCGAACGTATCGTGCTAATCATTTCACAATATATGTAAATCAAACCATCATGCTGTGTGCCTTAAATTTATACAGTGATATATATCAATTATTTCTCAATAAGACTGGGGAAAAAATAGTTAATCTCCAAGAACATGTGAATTGAAAAATTTTATGTAAATTACTTTCCATTTTTACACTACTAGCAGTTGGAAGAGACATATCATGAACAAAAACTTCAAAAGATTTACAATTGGGCACTCTTAATTGTGTTTATTCCAAACACTTTCCACATCAAAACGGATGTTTAAAATGAATAAATTTGATATTGTGAAGTAGTCCATCTTTAGGCCTGATGTTTATTAAATAGAAAGATTCAAAAATCATCCAATTATTCTTGGAAAATGTGCATGAATGTGTGGTATTTGGAACTCTATTTTAGAACCCAAATGTCATAGACATCTGGACACAAAAATTATGCAAGAGAGACCTTTAGAAATGTGTTACTAATTATTGACTCTTCCCTGCAACAACACAACTGAGCCTTTGTTATATGCACTATGTGCAGTACTGCTATAGACTGTGGCTCTTTTC
>CM052798.1:120715406-120740738 GCA_028533885.1 Nasua narica | reverse complement strand
TTCAAAACGTTACCTTGGGACCGTAGTTGTTAAGACCATCATGCGTCAAGTATTGTCACTATCTAGGGAACTACTGTTAGGTACTTCAAGGATGCTATTGCCTAAGAGTGAAAATCAGAAAGTATAAGAATATGGAGGACAAGACTTGTCTTCTGTAGATAAGACAGGTCGTAATCGAACGCCTGAGAAAACTGCGACCATGCAAGTCTTATCAGGGTGACAGCCTTATTCCCCAATCGACCTGTAAGGTCATTGAGACAAAATGAAAAATCATGACGAGGATAACAAGGCCAGGCCAGGACGAAAGGCCAAGTAGGGAACGTCAAGCATGAGAGGGGGGAGTTCTAAGGTCACTGTTGATTATGCCCTGTCTAAACAAAACGAAACAAGTCAAAATTGCTAGCAAACTGCAAGCATCTAGGTGGTGGGAAAGACCAAACCCATCTCCCCAAACAGAAGAGTTGGTAGTGTTTCTCCTGGTCTTGTCAGGAGAAAGTCGTTTATTCTACCAGACATGGTGAGTCCAGGCCCTGGAGAGTAAGTGTGCTCTCCTATAGTGAAGTCAGGAATACTTCATCTGCTCTTTTTTTTTCTTTTCTTTTCCTTTCTTTCTTTCTTTCTTTCTTTTTTTTTTTTTTTTTGGTCTGGAAGAAATATCTCATAAGACTGGCCAGTTTCTCTTTGCTATGAGTCCACACTCAATAAGTGACCCTCTGATTTCTAATTTTTCTCCCATATAAGGTAGGAACAGATAGGAATAGCAAAGTCTCAAACATGTCTGTATCTTTCATTGTTGATTAATACGTTTGCATTTTGTTTTTTATCTCAAGCTTTTATGACTGTTGAGGTTAATAGCTACACCTAATAATTGAGTCAGTTCAAGTTCATTTTCAAAGTCAAATTTCTTGGACATACCTGCACATATCTGGACTAAAACCTAAAACACATGATGAGGGCAGAATAAGAAAAATAAGTTAGCCAGCTAGCTTTTCTCTATGACTACTTTATGCCATACTACTTAAACTCCCACAATAGGAAGAAAATTTTTGTGGTAGATGAAACAATTTTTTGCACTTCATGACTGAAGACAAAGAATGAGCAAACGCTACAGGTGACAGGCAATAACACTGTTTCAACTCCAAGCATCTGGCTTTTGAAAACTTTTGCATGAGAGTTAAAAATTTTCAAGTTGTATGCATGCCCAATATCACTTAACATAGCCAAAGACTGTTATACAATATTGAGGAATGCAATCCATCCTTAAATTATGTGTCCTATTCTGCATTAGGCACTGTGTACAATGTCTGGAAATCCTAACTGAACAAGGCAAACAAATAAATAACTAAAATAATCAGTGATAAATTGTGAGATCATGTACAAGGCATGGAGATGGCAAGAGACAGAGAAGTCCCTGCTCTTGGGGCTAAGACAGCTCCCTCTGAGCTATGTTTTGAAAGAAATGCCATGTATTGCTCTCTTGGCCAAGGAGGAGAAAGGGAATTCCAGGTAGAGGAAATGGCTGGGAAGCAAAGCCTGGAAAGTATGACACAGATTGTTTTGTACGGCACATTGCTGGAATATTGTCCAAGCAACAGAAAGAGGTAGAAGGCATGTCTGTTAATGGCTTAATCAAGTGGGTGTTGGAGAGGTTGTTGGTGACACTGAAAATAGGGAAACAACGTGACATTAAGAAAAGTATAGCAGTCGTGACAAAAAGGTAAATGCGGTGAGCAGGAGAGAGGAAGACCAGCAAGAGTGTAGGTCCTGAATTAAGGCAGTTGTAATGAGGCTGAAAAAGGAAAGGCAGGTTTGAGAATGGCTTGGCAGCTAGAATCGGTAGGGCTTTGTGACAGATTGTGTTTGGGGGCGAGTGAGGGAGGAACTAGCATAACGCCCAAATTACTGGCTTTGGAACATAGGGATGTTTTATTTTATCTTTCTCTAAACCATTATACATTATTCATTGTGAGATTGAAGATGTGCCTGTGTAGTGAAACATCATTCATTTCCGACTAAGGGAATCCCTAGATTAGAAATCAGCCCCACCTACTCCCATCCATGCCTTTCCTGTCCATTTTGTGCTTTTCTCAGGAAGCTATGAGACCTAGCTCCAGGGGAAAAACAAAAACGAAAAACACATATAAGTAAAACAGTCCTATTGTCCTAGAGAAAGAAATATGAAAGCCAGAAGATACAATTAAACACATTTGGAATGCTTAGAACTAAGTGTCCGTGGCTTTATCACAGACTGTAGCTGTGTGTATACAGCTCTGCCTGGTTTTCATTAAGCAAAGAAACTGGCTTTCAAAGGCAAAAATGTAAAAACTTATCAAGTTACAGGATAACCAGAGACTTGTGCTTGAAGATTTAGACGTATATTAACAAAATTCCCTCTTGACTTTTTCTATTGGATAAAAATAATGAAGTAAATATATATTATTCTAAGTATGTATTGCTTTCTCATATTAAGGATGTTGGAGGGTTAAAAAGTTTACAGGAATATCGTTTCTCAGATTTTGCTCAGAGTGTCATACTGCTTTGTATCTTGCCTCCGTGTGGCCATTAGGGAGGTATTCTAGCATCGTGGTTGGTAAGCTAAGCTCTGCAGTTAGATTGCCCCAGATCAAACACGGGCTCTGTCATCTAAGCCTTTGGGCACTTCATCAGTTGCCCCTGTTAGCTTGTCACATACGCATGAAACTAATAATTTCAGCATAATCTTTGGGTAGAGCCCAATTCCAATGTAGAAACAGTAGATAGGGGGCGCCTGGGTGGCTCAGTTGGTTGGGCAACTGCCTTTGGCTCAGGTCATGGTCCCAGAGTTCTAGAATCGAGTCCCACATCAGGCTCCCGGCTCCACCGGGAGTCTGCTTCTCCCTCTGACCTTCTCCCCTCTCATGCGTGCTCTCTCTCTCTCTCTCAAATGAATAAATAGAATCTTTAATAAAAAAAAAAGAAATAGTAGATAGGATTTGACTTCAAGAAATATATGATCTAATTCAGTGGTTCTCAAACTTTATTGTGCATTAGAATCACCTGGAGGGCTTGTTAAGACACAGATTGCTGGGCCCACCACCCCTCCGTTTTCTAATTTAGTAGGTCTGGGGTGGGGATCAAGTATTTGCACATCTAGCAAGTTCCAGGTGATGGTCTGGGAACCCATACTTTGAGAAATATTGACCTAATTGAAAAGGGAATTCTTTAGAAAAAAGGAAGAAAGGCATAATAGTACTTAGAAAGCACGAGTATACAGTTTGTCACGATTTTGTTTAGGAACCTAGACTATAGATACTGGGAAATCCAGTGGCTGATGAACCATTCGTTTAAGTGAGAATCACTAACTTTATTTTATTACTAGGATGACCTTAAGAATCTACCATTGTAGGAATGCATCCCCATAATTAGAGTGTGTCTTACCCCACTCAGAGACACCAGTTAATTCAACTCACCTTTTCCAGTATTTAAGGATTTTATGCTGAACCTGAACCAGACCAAACCATGAATTTGTTGAACCCCAGAACTAAATTAAATCCCAGGGATGCCTGGGTGGCTCAGTCGGTTAAGTGTCTGCCTTTGGCTCAGGGCATGATCCCAGGGTCTTTGGATCGAGTCCCACATGGGACTCTTTGCTCAATGGGGAGCCTGCTTCTCCCTCTCCCTCTGCCTCTGCGTCCAGTCCCTGTGCTCTCTCGCTCTCTCTCTGACAAAAAAATAATAAAATCTTCAAAAATAAATGAATTACTTAAATCCCAGATACCCTTATACCCTTTCCCTCAAGTGTGAGTTAGATGAAAAAGATTTGTTTTAAAAAAAATAAGGGTGAACTAGTTCAAATTAGAAACAAACCTTTTAGTTTTTTAAAACAGTTGAAATCCAAGGTCGTATTTTCTAACATAATAATTCATTAAAAGCAAAATGAAACAAAACAAAATGCTGTTTAAGATACCCCTGTACTAAGTAACAAGTAGTTGACTGAAATGCTAATATAGTAAATCCCTCTAAGAGTCTGGGTCCCAGCAAGAATGAACATTCCACTCATAGGGTTCAAGTCAAGACACTTTAATGAAGGAACTCCTTACAGTGATGTGGGAAGGGATTTAAGGAAACAAAAGAGGGATGTTGGGGAAGAAGACTGGCAACAGCAGAAAGTCATTCCCAAGGGGGTCTACGAAGCTGAAGAAGAACATGGCCTTTACTGAACCCAGTGGGAAGAGCCATGGAAAAGAGGCTGTCAGGCAGGAGATTTCATCTTAGGGACGGCCCCATTCCCACCCCCACCCCCATACCCCACATACACAAATTGGAATAGGGTTGCTAAATCAAGAGGGAAATGGAGAAGACATGCCCCAGCCTTTCTCTCCTCCCAGCCTCTGATCTCTTCCTGCTGCCTCCCCCTGTTGAACCGAAAATCTGGTGTCAGTGGAGCCCCAGGGACTGAACTGTAGGGGGTCAGCTTCCTGGCGGGGCCCGGCAAGTGGCGGAGGCCAAATGGAGACTGACCAACACCATCTCCCTTTTTACTAAGTTAATGCTAGATGTTAGATGAAGGATTAGTAGCTGAGTTAATGTATGTAAAATTCTTGGAAAAGTCCCTGGCAATGAAGCAGCATCATACTCTGGAAGTTAGCTATTGTTGCTACAGCCGGACACTGTTTTGTGGATAAGGAGGCTTATGGTATTTAAGCACATTTTCCTTGGTTAGCACTAGTGACAGAGCTCACACTCAAATCCGGGTTCTCAGATTCCAATTTGGTACAAATTCTGCTATGAAAACTGACTATCGGGGCGCCTGGGTGGCTCAAGTGGGTTAACGCCTCTGCCTTCTGCTCAGGTCATGATCTCAGGGTCCTGGGATCGAGCCCCACATGGGGCTCTCTGCTCAGCGGGGAGCCTACTTCCCCCTCTCTCTCTGCCTGCCTCTCTGCCTATTTGTGATCTCTCTCTCTGTCAAATAAATGAATAAAATCTAAAAAAAAAAAAAAAAAAGAAAACTGACTATTGCAACATCTAAGGTGATGTGTTGCATACATAATTAATTTTATAATTCCTTGCTTTTAGGAAAAAAGCATCCTTGTTTACTCTCTGGACCTGACTAAAGAAATCTGGAACCAAACTAAGACCTTATATATAAAAATAAAATAAAATGAACTATTATTTCCAGGACAATTCTGCCCATATAATAATAGTTATAGTAATAGTAATGGTGATAGTAGTAGTAATAGTAATAGTTGTTAAAATTTCTGAATGTTAATTTTATGTCTAGTACTATGCTATGTTTCATGTCTTGTACTAATAAAACCACGAATCTATGTCACCTTTTTTTTTTTTTTAATTTGAGTATAGTTGGCACACCATGTTACATTAGTTTCAGGTGCAATATGCTGTGCTGTCCCCAAGTTTAGCTCCCATCTGTCACCATACAACGTTGTTACAATACCATTGACTCTCTTCCCCATGCTGCACCTTCGATTCTCGTGATTTACTCATTCCATAACTGGAAGCCTGTATCTCTCACTCCCTTTTACGTATTTTGCCTATTCCCCCCCACCATATCCCCCATTTTTTTATTTCCTGTTTTTCTTTCATTTTTTTTTTAACTTGGAAATAATCCACTTTGAGGATTTTGTAATTGGTGAGTTAAATAAATTTTACCTGACTGCTGGCGCTTGTCTGACCATTTAAGGTTTTATAAAATCACTTAAAATATGATGTATATCATTTCTCCAAAAAACCCCCACAAAAACCCCACAAACCTCCCAGATAACAATATATTTTTTCCCTACAACTATCAGAGAATGTGTTCATCCCATTATCCTGCCATGATACAAAATTAGCCCTAGGGCCAGAGGCATGAATTGGCCATGCATTCAGGATTTGATTACATGAAATAAGACATCTTGAAAATAAACATAGTTAGCTTCTTATTTGTGTCAGGTCAGCATTTTTGGCAACAGATTTTAAACAATGAGATAACCATTTACCCTCAGGTCTTTGCATTTGAGGTTTTTAGAGTTTCAGTTCAAAGAAGGTGTAATCAGTAAGCTGAAAAATCCCATGTACTCTTTCAGTCAGCTAAAGAAACAAACAACAACTGTTTTTTTCTGTGGAGATGATTTCTGCCCTGTCACACTGTCTGTCAGTTTTTCTCTGATGACGGAGCAATTATCAGACAAGGACACTCTAACCAGTGGCTCATCATGAAATTTCAGTTCTTTCTTGACAGTCAAGTTTCAGAGTTCTCAGTAAGAGTCCTTGTAGCAATAGCATTAGAGAGATGTCTCTACTTTGAAAACGAACCACATGAAAGAAGACAATCTAAATTGTGCTTCACTTTCTCCTTTGCTGTCTACTTAGAGCATGGGCTGGCCCAAAAGAAATTATCTACTTATAGTATAAGCTGAACCATATAGAAGCCCAATAACGTGGCCAATTGGTGATTGCTAAATTTCGATTTGACATCAGATAGCAGTGTCATATCGTTTGTTGCAATAGTTCTGATACTGATTGAAGCAGTCCATGCCTGTGAAACAGTGGCATTTCATTTACAGCCTCTTGTAAAATTCACGCCCTTGGTAAACATACCGCCTTTGCACATTTGACAAATGAGGGTCACTTTTAATTTTTTCCCCCTTTTGTTGAGGATTTCAGGCAAATATGAACATCCAAGAAATCTGTGCAGTTGAGACTTTAAGGTGTTTGTAAAGGGTTTATACATGTGAAGTGTCTAACCAAATTCCTGGCATATGATAGGTGCTCAGAATAATTGAGTCATTAGGTCACTAGTTTGAGTATATCTCATGGTAATATAGTAGCATACTGTGATACATCTTTACTGGTTGCACAATGCTATTATTACAAACGTTATTTTACTTAGAGTCAACTTCCTAACACATTCAACTGACATGTCAAATCATATTCCAAGTGTAAAAGGCAGTATCACATTATTATATAAATACTCTTGTACTTAGCAGAGAAGTTGAAAAGAAAAGGAAAGGATTTTTTATGCATTTGTATAAACTGGGTGTCAGAAAATGTCATAGTTACATTTATTTTTCTCTGGTGAGATTGGGAGGTGATTTCTTACACACAGATGTCCTGTGGTGAACTTGAGGAATTGACTTATGTGATTAACAAGGAAACATCAGCATTTATAAAGAGTTTTGAAGAGTGAGATACTGATTTTATAATTATGGCATCACGCTCCAGTTCTCATTCATTGTCTATACCCAAATTCTTACAACTTGACAAGTTAGTTTCTCCTTGATGTTACCGTCCGTGCTCTTAAATACAGAGGAAAACGGGTGGTGCAGCAGGCAGATGGGCGGATGAGTCAGCTGGCCGTGATGGCCGCACACATGGTCCGCAGGTCTTCCCTTGGCTTGGGTGTCCTTTACGGGCAGAAGTTTTTAAAGGGTCCCACACCACTTTACAGATTTATTCTTTCTGCAGTTCCTTTGTACCAACCACATCTGCGGAACAGGCCCTACAGTGTAGACGTTTTAACCCCCGGAGGAGTGGCAGTTTGGTGAGTTCCTCAGTAGCGTGGGGCCGAGTCAGACCCCAGGACCCGGCAGGCGCAGGCTTATGATGCAGATTAGATGCAGCCGGTCTGAGGCGTGGAGCTATGCATATTTAAGAAATTCATAGGAGGTCCTGATGCTGTTGCTCCATGGACCACACTTTACTCTGAGTAGCAAAGGATGAGACATTTCTACTTTCTTTGACCTACTCGTATCTCAGGCGTAATGAGACCAAGTTCAAACTCATACCCCCTTTCTCCCAAAACCAGCCTTCCTCTTGAGTTCTTATTAATTTTTACCATTACTAATTCTCCACCAAACCTCAGAGTAATGTGAGGCTCCTCCTTAGGCTTCCCGCTGTCATGTCCAAATCAGTTTCGAAGTTCTGATTCCTCCCCCCATGTCTATTAAGCCCATCCCTTACTTTTCATTCTGCCACTACTACTGGACCAGACTCTAGGACCTCTCATTTCTAACCGCTCTGCCCGCTTTTCCCATCTCCACTCAGGCAGCTCTGCTCCATTCACAACCGCCATTCTAGAAAGCAGTGCTTATTTATGGTAATATTCTGCTGAAAACCATCTGGAATACAGTCTGGAGGGCCTTACCGGCAACTCTAAGCCCCACTCTCCTGCCCCTCTTTCTCCATGCTTATCACCGTACGTATGTTCTTACATGCAAACCTTATGGATTGGGTTACCTGAATACTTTCGGGGCTTTCAGTTCTCCTGACTCTCCCAAGTTTCTGTGTTACTTTGAGTGTCATAAGCATGCCACAAGATCTCAAGCACCTAAAAGAGCCTGAAGTGAACAGCTTCATGAGCCAAGTGGCATTTCATTGGGCCTCAGCCTCGAGGGTAATGAGAATTTCTACAGAGATTATTAACTGTTTCTTCCTACATTTCTGTATTGTTGGGCCTAATTAATGGACATTGGTCATTAAAAAAAGAAATTCAATAAGTCTACATTTTTAATGAATAGATTAATAACAACAACCAAAGAGCATCCCTTGGGCTTCTGTTCCCATTGCACGGCCCGCAACCAAGCAGGTATCCCACTGCAATTATTTTTCTTGTTTCTATTTTATACCAAGCTTCTCCCCAGGAGGGAGTGTGCCTTGTTCATCTTTGTATCTACAGCGCTGAGTGTAGTGTATAGTACAAGGCAGGCATTCATTCAGGAGGATCCAGGGTTTAGAGCCTGAAGTTTATACAATATAGGAGCCCCTCTTTAAGAAATAGAATTGAAATTTTTCTCTAAATTTTCAAAAACTTATGATCTTGAGAAAATACGTTGCTAGAGCCTCTTAGAAGATCTTGGAAGGGGGCCATGCAAATGTGGGGGCTGGGGGCAGGGCAGTAGACCCCAAAGCTTAAACTGCTTTAACCCCATAGTATAGCCTCCTCCGCTCCATAATTTTTTTCTGTCGTTGTTGAGTTAGTATTATTATTCTAATGAAAGAAAGATTGAGTGAATCTTTTCTTCCCCCATGTCCAAGTCATCTTTTATCAACTGTTAATTCTAAAATAGGCTGTGAAAGGATTCAAGGGTGCCAGGCAAAGGTCATGGACAGGAAGGTGGAACGTGCCTCCACACTGGGCCCTCTTCGGTGGTACTTGCCTAGCCAGTCCTGTTTGAGTTCCTTGTAGCGATGACAGTACTTGAATAGCACATGAGCTGTGAGCACCATGGAAGTCCCAGCGACACCTGCCCTTTCTTCACACTGACATACTTGATGGAATACCAGTAGTAACCTCTTTAAAATGACCCAGCAGTGCCTTTAGGGTGAAATCCCACACCAGTCCCCAGCTTGGCAGCTCTCCTACTTTGACCACCACGAGCTGCTTCTCCATCAATGATAAGATACCGTCTTGGAGTCCCGGGTGTCTGGCCATCAGTATCGAGTGAATGTTACTGATTCGACTGTAATTTTCACCACCGTGTCCTTTCACGTCCTCGTCTCTGAGCGTGGGGCATGTGGCATCTGAAGGTGTTCCACTTTTAGGAAACCAACTTCCTTTAGGTGACGTGCTGCAAGGGCGCGTGTGTTTCCTGGGGTTTGTAGGAACTTCAGACACCTCTGGGATCATTACTGTTTAACAGCACAACTTTCACTGGCAAATGTTCTAATGAAGCCAGTTTTCAGACTCTGATTGTATTTTGAAATGAAAACATTGCCTTGTAACGCCACCATTCTCTAAGTCTTTCAAAATGTGTTCCAAACATTTCCTTCTAATTGGAAACTTCCCTATGAAATCATAGACTTTGAATTCAGTTTATATTCTTTTTGATGCTTTTCAAGGGCACATTTCTTCTCTCTCTTTTTTTTTTTTTTTAAGGATTTTATTTATTTATTTGACAAAGAGAGAGCGATCACAAGTAGGCAGAGAGGCAGACAGAGAGAGAGTGGGAAGCAGGCTCCCCGCTGAGCAGAAAGCCCGATGCGGGGCTCGATCCCAGGACCCTGAGATCATGACCTGAGCCGAAGGCAGAGGCTTTAACCCACTGAGCCACCCAGGCGCCCTCAAGGGCACATTTCTTATAGCTAGCTTTACAAGAAGGACCACTTCTTGTAAAAATATGAGACACCTTTGTAGTTTCATCTTATTAAAAAAATATTTTTGTATATATCTGTATATATGAAATACATTGCATATATATGTATTTCACTCATATATCAGAAAAAGTTACTGAGATTCATTAATATTTGCTATTTGTGTGAAGAAGGGGGAGCTGAAAGGCACATTGGGCAGCCTGTCCCTATCTCCCTCTCTTTCTCCCTACCCCAGCTACTCTCTTGTCACCCTGTCTGCTGCATTCATAGCACTTGCACCAAACTGTTACGATCTTGCTCATATCTTTGTTTATTGTCTGTTTAGGCACCTCCTAGATGGTGGGTGTATCTTCAAAGTCAACTGTTCTTTATTTTTATTTTTTTTAAAGATTTTATTTATTTATTTGAGAGAGAGAGAGAGAGAGAGGAAGCTCGAGAGGGAGAGGTCAGATGGAGAAGCAGACTCCCCACTGAGGAGGGAACCTGATGCGGGACTCGATCCAGTGACTCCAGGATCATGACCTGAGCCGAAGGCAGTTGGTTAACAACTGAGCCACCCAGGCGCCACTGTTCTTTAATGACACTACTGGTTGCAAAGACTGTTCCGTTTCCCCCCAGGCCTTTAAATTCCAAGTCTGCAAAATGCTGTATGAGAATTTGATATATGTCAAATGCTGTATGAGATCCCCAGGTTGATCCTTGTGTGCTTCTCACATCAGCTCCAAAGGGCTGAATTTATGAGACTCTCTCAGCCCCCTCTTCCTCTCAGCTGCCAGCTGACTCCTTCCCTCTCCCTTCCACTGCCTGCTAACTAAGTGAGCCTGATAGTCCTTGGTGCCTTTGTTCACTTCCTTTCCTCTGGTTGCTTTCCACCCCCCAACCCTTGCCCAGCCCATTTGGAGGGATGATTTGAAGCACAGTTTTCCTTTGGATTAGCCGAGTGATCTTGGACAGACCTCTCTGAACCTCAGTTTCTTCATCTGTAAAATGTAGGTATTGGGGCGCCTGGGTGGCTCAGTGGGTTAAAACCTCTGCCTTCGGCTCAGGTCATGATCTCAGGGTCCTGGGATCGAGCCCTGCATCAGGCTCTCTGCTCAGCGGGGAGCTTGCTTCCTCCTCTCTCTCTGCCTGCTTGTGATCTCTCTCTCTGTGTCAAATAAATAAATAAAATCTTAAAAAAAATAAAAAATAAAATGTAAGTATTAAAAGTAGCACCATAAGTGGTGTCTTATAGTAGGACTTCAGTAAATGACAGCCGTCATCATTGTTATTGTTTTTATTATTAATGTGTTTGAGGCTTTACCTCTTTGGCTTATCTTCGGTCATTGTTTGCCATTACTGATAATTTGAAAGAATTATATGTACGTTTTACTTTGGAGTCAGGTGTAAGCTCTTTGAAAGGAAATCTACTGTTCCTGCATGATGCACACGGCTCTGTGTTCTGTGGGTCTCCAGCAGTGGTTGTCTGCCATGGAATTAATCCACAGCATGTGAAACTGCACCTGAAGAAAGAGTAAAATGTATCTTCTGCTTATTTGTGGATATTCTGCTTTTGCTTTCTGGATAATACAATTTAGGAGCCTCTTCTAGATTCGAGGACTTCTAGAAGCTTTCCCCAGTGAGGATAATAAAGGGAGAAACTTCTTACATGTCCACTTTCTGTAAGAATTTTCCCCAATTTTTAAATTATTTACTATTTTTAATTTCAAATTGGGCTTAGAGTTTCAAGACTTAATGCATGGGGACGATAGATGACCCTATAACCTAGAAACAAGGTGGCGTTCAGAGAGCTAAACTGAAAGCAGCATATCTGTAGAGCGGGTGGTAGAATTAACCCACCACCAGAGATGATACTGTGTGAGGCGGAAAGGATTAGGAATAGTCCTAAACTAAAAATCCTAAAAATCCTAAAGATTTTTATCAAGGGGCAAGCAGGGTAGAGGAGTCTTGAAAGCTGTTACCTAATCAGTTATATTTTACCCTAACAATGAAAGAATATGTTAATTAAGAACTGGCAGGAGGTGGTAGATGTGAAAGCCTCAAGAAGGAAAAAGCCATTAAGTAAGATTTTGGACAGAATTAATCGAATATTCTTTTTGGAAAGAGATCGTCAAGAGATACTGAACTAACCACATAGGAATTATATTTTATTTTTTCATTTTATTTTTATTTATGTATTAATAAGGGAGAGAAAGAGAAAGTGCATGTGCAAGAAAAGAGAGCAGGGCAGAGGGAGAGGGAGAGAGAGAATCTCACGCCCACTGCACGCCCAGTATGGAGCTTGATGCAAGACTCTGTCTCACCACCCTGACATCATAACCTGAGCCGAAATCAAGAGTCTGATGCTTAACCGACTGAGCCGCCCAGGCACCCTTGACCATGCAGGAATTATAGACACACAAATGAATGGTTTGATGTGGTGGGTGAGAATGCCTTTGAAATTTACATGGTCTACATAAACTAACCCCCAAGACCACACATCTCTCTTGGCTCCCTAAACAACGTAAGCAACCTTCTGAAGATTTACTGAGCCTCCTAACACCTCTATCCACTGATAACTGGAATGCTCTCTAGAAAAATTACCTTCCTTCTTTGGAGATTTGTGTTGTGATTTAACCATAAGTTCCTTGCAGGGACAGATCCAGAATTTGTGAGGGACAGGTCCAGAATTGTAAACATTTTTTTTAGAATTCGGGGGACTCTCTTTGAGAAAAAGGATACAACATGGTAAATACGAAATTGCTTCCAGGGCGGACAAGCACAGGCAAGTGGGCCTGAGGCTCTACCTTAGTCAGTGTCACAGTGAAGCCGTTGAGCTGGGTCAGTGCCGGTTCTGAGAGCCCACCAGCTCTGGGAGCACCACCCTGCAAAGCCGAGCCCAGCCCCAGGGAGCCCCTCAGCAGCAGCCCTCTCACTCTCTCCCATAGACCCTATAGTCTTAATAATAAAACTTACCACAAAGGAGTCAATATTCCATAATATTGGAATTCCATTATTCCAAATTCCAAATTCCATTTAAGATTCCAGTCTTAAAAGGATTTTGGCACTTTACCTTTTTTATGACCCTTTCTACCGAGATTGCCATCCTGTTCAAAGATACAGAAACTCTTCCCAGATTCTGTCTCATTTTCCATATTCCAAATAGATAGCAGTGTTACATACAGCACAAAAAGAGAAATCTGGGTGGCTATAACAGTGCCCCAAACAAGATTTAAGTGTCCGTGGGGCAGAGAGAGAAGAAACTTAGAGCACGGGCATGATGAAGCTGTGGCCCGACATGCTCTGGGTCTGCTAGGAGGCCGGCCAGCCCAGGCCCGTGGTCCTTATATGGTAACAGAGTAGGGATGCCCCATCTGAGGTAGCGGGAGCGTGTTACAGTCACAGCTTTTAAAGCCCTGGGCTGTAACAGGGGTCATCATTCTTGAGAAGAGGCTGACAAAATCTGTAGCCTGGAGCCCCAGTTTATATTAAGATGTACACCTAGAAAGCAAGAGGTCACAGACACAGCCCAGAGACGAGGAATCGAGCCCTGTTCAATTTGGTCCAAGAGCTATTAGATGAGATTGAGGAAGACTCCATGGCGTGGGTGCATCAGTAGATGCACGGTGGCCCGGGTGGGGTATCAGAGCCTCCGCAAGGGGAGGAGTGTGTGCATGTGAAGGAGCTGTCTGCCATGGGGGGTGGTGACGAGGTAGCTGTGTCCGCTGTGGAGGAATCATCACACTGATTGATCAAGGAAGAAAATACTAAGGATAATGGTGTTGGGCTGGAATCAAAGATTGGAGTGTGAACTCATGGTTTTTAATGAATGGATGAAAGAGAAAGAGAGAGGGAGAGATTTTCAAATACGTATATTCCTAGTTTTGTCTACTGAGAGGGTCTGGGAGCAGTGGCATCCCAAAAGCATTGAGTACATCTAGCATTCAGATCTTAGTTTCTAAGTACCCTTCTTCCGAGGTCCTTGGAGAATTGGTTGACTTCAGTACTGAGGTAGGGAAAATTCAAGATGAGCCCAGAATCTCTTATAGAGCCTAAAATAAAGAAGTGCTCAAAGAATGATGGGGACACAGACCCCACCTTTTGCAGCTCCCACTGGAAAAAGGTGAGGCAATTTGAGCAAGAAAATGAAGCATAGACTATAAGGTATTCAGTAAAGTAGGAAACCACGAGTTCAAGCAGGTATTTAAAAAAGTGGTAAACACATTAATAGTTTGATGGGAAGTGATACATGATCTCAGAGCCTCCTCACAAAATATTTATTAAAAGGAATTTCACAGTACAGAAGCCAAGCAGACAGGAACTTAAACAAGTGATTGAAGTTAGTGTCACCAGTAATGGCACAAATACAAATCATGTGTCCCCTGAATAGGATAAACTGAGAACGCATCATCACTTCTGGGGTATTCCTGCCTAAGATGTATAACGGGTCCTTAATCATGAAGAAGCATCAGATAAACCCAAGCTGAAGAACATTATGCAAAATAAATGGCCTATAAACATTGAAAGTGTCATGCTTATGATAGTCAAAGAAAGACCAAGAACTGTTCCAGACAGAACAAAACTAAGGAGACATGTTAACTAAAGGTATTATCTGTTTTGTAAGATCTGGATTTAGGACCGCCTCTTTCTCTTATAAAGCGCAAGCTCCGGGATAACTGGAGGAACTTGAATAGGGCCCAAGAATTAGATTACAGTAAAGTCTCAATATTAATTTCCTGATTTTAGTGGTTATATTGTGGTTATATAGGAGAATGTTTTCATTTATAGGAAATATACCCAAAAAAGGGTTAGAGAGTAATGGAGCATAATGTCAGCCATTTATTCTCAAATGGGTAAGGAAAAGCGGTGTTTTTATGCTGCATGTGTACATTTCCTCTGCATTTGAGATTGTTGATATGTATATTTATTTATGAATTTCATTGCTTTTGTGTGTTTTTCCGTTTTGAACATCCATGCCCAGCCAGGTTCCCCCAAAGCAGATTATAGTGGGACCGATCAGCTGTAAGCAGTGACCTTGGGATAGGTGATGACTTTTACCAGGCGACAATGAGAAGAGCTTGTTTTTCTTTTTAGTGGTGATGCGTAAACTGCTCAAGAAGCTTGTTGGAATGGTTATCTTAGGCAGGTGACTGTGCCCCCGTCACACGGTGGCTCAGCACTGCCGCCCTAGTGAAAGGCCATTCTACAGTATTTTCTAGAAGCAAGCATGCAAATAATATGATGAGAGACACCACTGATGCCTTCTTTCTCTGGAACTTTGTCACAGGCCTTGCAAATCCTGTGATCAGAAGAGCTAATGATTTTAATGATTTAATATCAATTCTACCAGGTCCTCTTTTGTTTGGTTTCTCTTTTATTCAACAGATTTCCATTGAGCCCTGCTATGTTACAGGCCCTGTAGTAATCGGAGAAAAGCAAAGGTGAAAAAAAGGCCCTCGAAGTTTCCACTCTGAGCAAAAGAGGGAGTCAGATGAGGAAGCACATCTTTTACTATCCAATGAAGGAGTGGGCCACGCTGACTGTCTCTTGGGGAGGCTTCACAAAGAAAGGGAGTATGAGCTTGAAGTTATAGGATAAGGTTACTTCAAATATTACCAAATGTTTAGAAATTTAAGTGATGTTTAAATGACTTTTTTATGTAGACAACAATACGAAAGAAAAAAGGAAGGCAGGAGGGGGATGGGAACAGTTTTAAGGAAAATACCCCAACAGTGAAAATGTTATGTATGTATCATCACCTATTTTATGCTACAAAATAAATCTTTCTAAAAGCACATTTTTCGGGGGGCCTGCATGGCTCATCGGTTGGGTGTCTGACTTTTGGTTTCCTCAGGTCTTGATTTCAGGGTAGTGAGAGGGAGCCACCTGCATTGGGGTCTGTGCTTGGGATTCTCTCTCCCTTTTCCTCTGCACCCCCCCAACCCGCCCCACACCACTGGCGTGTGCGTGCTCTCTAAAATAAAATAAAATTTAAAAGTACATCTTTCGAGAGGTAAAGAAGTAGATAAAAGAGTGAATTGTCATGAAACAAATAGATGTATTTTTTTAGAGCTTTATCTTGCATTCTCAGGTCCCGAGTATGATTTTGTTTATTTTTATTTTTATTTTTTAGCTCTAATCATTCGGCACGGGGTTCTCATTCCTGGTAGCTGTCACCTCCCACTCCGTTTCAGAGGTGATATTCAATGCCATTCTGAAGAATCCGGACGCTTGACTCATTTCTAAACTTTCTTTTCGGTTTCAAATCTGCCAAAGCTGTAACTCAGCTGTCAGCCTATGGAAATGGATCATTCAATACCGTTGTAACTTTCCCAGGGATTTCCTAAGGACTTCGCCGTCCTACAGCTGATGTCTTCTTTGCCTGACCACTTGGGAGTCCAGTGGAGTAGGGGGCTCTTGGACCCTCCAGTAGTTGAACTGTCCTTCTTAGTTTCACCAGGAACGTTCTGGACTTCATCACTTCCTTCCCTTCTGGTGTGATAGTTCAAAGCCACAGTGGAGTTACCAAGGGCTGGATGTGTGGTGCTTTTCTAAAAATCAAGTCACTGTGAACCAATGATGTCAAAACATAGTCATAATCTATAATAGTTCCCAGCCACACAGCTTGCTACTCCTCATTCTTAGTGTGGTGAATATAATAAATGTAGGTAAATGTTGTATCTTCCCTATGTTAGCATCATTTTATCTTTTTTTTTTTTTTTTAAACATTTGCTTTAGAATTGTACTTCACTTTCTTGGAGTTGTTTCCTATCTTTTGGGACCAGGATCTTGTTTAGATCTTAAATTATTATTCATGACTCTGAAGACTTTTTTGGATAAAAGTCATTTTATCTCACCAGAGGAAAACACTGTCCCTTCCACATGGAAAACAGTTGAATATCTGTGGTATATATACATAATGGAATACTATGCAACCATCAAGAAAAATGAAATCTTGCCATTTGCAACCTCCATACTGTTTTCCAGAGTGACTGTACCAGCTTGCATTCCTACCAGTAGTGTAGGAGGGTTCCCCTTTCTCCGCATCCTCGCCAACATCTGTCATTTCCTGACTTGCTAATTTTAGCCATTCTGATGTGAGGTGGTATCTCACTGTGGTTTTGATTTGTATTTCTCTGATGCCGACTGATGTTGAGCACTTTTTCATGTGTCTGTTGGCCATTTGGATGTCCTCTTTGCAGAAATGTCTGTTCATATCTTCTGCCCATTTCTTGATCGGATTATTTGTTCTTTGGGTGTTGAGTTTGAGAAGTTCTTTATAGATTTTGGTTGCTAGCCTTGTATCTGATATGTCATTTGTGATTATCTTCTCCCATTCTGTCAGTTGCCTTTTGGTTTTGTTGACTGTTTCCTTTGCTGTGCAAAAGCTTTTGATCTTAATGAAGTCCCAGTGGGGTTCATTTTTGCCCATGCTTCCCTTGCCTTTGGTGATATTTCTAGGAAGAAGTTGCTACAGCTGAGGTCGAAGAGGTTGCTGCCTGTGTTCTCCTCAAGGATTTTGATGGATTCCTGTCTCACATTGAGGTCTTTCAAACATTTTGAGTCTATTTTTGTGTATGGTGTAAGGAAATGGTCCAGTTTCATTCGTCTGCATGTGGCTGTCCAATTTTCCTAAAACCATTTGTTGAAGAGACTGTCTTTTTTCCATTGAATTTTCTTTCCTGCTTTGTCGAAGATTAGTTGACCATAGAGTTGGGGATCCATTTCTGGGCTCTCTATTCTGTTCCATTGATCTATGTGTCTGTTTTTGTGCCAGGACCACACTGTCTTGATGATGACAGCTTTGTAGTAGAGCTTGAAGTCTGAAATTGTGATGTTTCCAACTTTGGTTTTGTTTTTCAACATTCCTCTGGCTGTTCAGGGTCTTTTCTGGTTCCATATAAATTTTAGGATTATTTGTTCCATTTCTTTGAGATAAATTGATGGTATTTTGATAGGTATTGCATTAAATGTGTAGATTGCTTTAGGTAGCATAGACATTTTCACAATATTCATTCTTCTGATCCATGAGCAGGGAATGTTTTTCTATTTCTTTGTGTCTTCCTCAATTTCTTTCATGAACACTTTATAGTTGTCTGAGTACAGATTCTTTGCCTCTTTGGTTAGGTTTATTCCCAGGTATCTTATGGTTTTGGGTGCAATTATAAATGGGATCGACTCCTTAATTTCTCTTTCTTCTGTCTTGCTGTTGGTGTATAGAAATGCAACTGATTTCTGTGCATTGATTTTATATCCTAACACTTTACTGAATTTGCAACACTAATTTTTCAATGGAAATAGCAATTAAAATGAACTATAGAATTCTGCACCTTGGGCAATTTAACCCCCTCATTTTGTTGTGGCCAGAAATATTCACTAATTTATCCAAGATAACCCAATTACATAGGAATTTAGACTTGTAAGCATTTTGTCCTCTCAAAGGGAGAACGTGAGCATGTGTTTTGAAAGTCTAAGTTTAATGCTGGGTGGGGGGTGGGGGTTTGCATAAACCCATACATATCTTCTCCAGCAATCCCATGACCTCCCATGAGCCTAGTGCACAGGACATGGTCACTGCTATTGTAACCCAAAGCATGAGAGTTCCTTGGCATGGACATGACTCACAGTTTTACTGAGCAAACAATATGTGACAAGTGGCCAGAGCACACACAGGCTGCTGTTTGACATTCATAAGGAAGAAGAACCACCAGAGGATTCACAGAAGCCTACAACACCACGGAAAGCCTGAAGCTAGCTGGGAACTTGCAGCTGCTCTGAGGCCAGCCAGGCAGAGAGCTGTGAGGCATAAAGCTGTTCTTTTTGGCAAAGAATACACCGTGTCTTGTAAGGTCTCAGTGGCAGGGATGCAAACAGCAACTGGACTCTCCACTAATTCCCTTGGGCTGGAGATACGGTGAATACCCAGAATCCCAGATGATTCTTATGGGTTGGGATGATCAGTTACATTTACTGTATTAGAATTGATGAAGTCATTTTTGAAAACCGCACTACGAATAACGACAGCAAAACAAAAAACTGTGCGAGGACAGATGAGGAAGATGTGGTCAACTAGAACCTTATGTAAAAAAGACTGAGGAGTTCTGGTTATGTCAGTACGAGTCAGCCATGCGTAGTGAGGGTGCTGAAAAAGTTAGTATGGGTTCGAGCTCCATTCAGAAGTTTCTGGTATTCAGAATTCGGGAGGTGACAGTTCTTTCCCACAGTATGTTGATAAAAGTGGGATTCTATGTTTAAATCACATACATGGCTAACATTTACTCAGTGCTTCCTGTCTATCAGGATGCTAAATGCTCCACGTGACCCTGTTCTACACACAACACGCCCTGGGTCATGTCCTGTTGCCGCCTCCCTCCCACCAGCACGTGTAGATGAGGACATCACCCTTCCACGGAGTTGGGCCCGTATGTGATCGGGCTCCGGGCAGATCCGGGTCTGTCTGCCCAAACTTAGCTGGGAACAGATTCCTGAAAGCTCACTATTGAAAAACAGCGGGCAAGTCTTCATCCATACCACCCCCAAATGCTTCAGATCTCCTCTGAAAAACAGCCGGCCTGAAGGATACAGGGAGCTGGGCTGAGAGGATGTAGAAAATCTAATACGCGAGAAACAGCTGGAAGAACAAACAGGGTTCAACGAGAAAAAGAGAAGTAGGTGAAGCCGAGTCAGAGAAGAGTGGTGAGATCATGCAGCATGGCCCTGGGAGGCACCGTAGGAGCAGCTAGCAAAGCACAGGGAGGGGAATTGGTCTATCAAAAGAGGACTTTTCTATATAAAATAATTATGGGTGCTTAAAAATGGAATGGGCTGCCTTCTGAGGCACTGAGTACCCACGTCCTCAGGGACTCCGGCAGGAAGCAAACAATCATCTAATGGGAAAGAGGTCCCTGGACCCTCAATACAAAACCGTTGAGGGTCTGGATTTACTCTTTTCTTTGGCCTTCACAGAGCATCAAAATATGTCTACATGACAATAGTCTGTCGTCTGGCACTTTATCTGGTGAAGAGAAAAGCTCAGGTCAGGTCTTCACCAGCAGGCAATGCTAGTAATAGTTGAGTGTCCGAAAATTCAGTGATGGCAGAGAAAATGGAGAGCAAAGAATCACTTCTTTTCAGAAGAAAAGCGGAAGTTAACACCTGATTTATAGCATCGAAATGAAGATCTTGTATCTCCATTGTTGCTTTGATAAAAATGCCTTGATTAAAATACAATAAAAAATAAAATTAAATAAAATAAATTTGTTGTATGACACTGTAAAATAGTTTCTTAAAAGCAGAGTTAAATAAGGGACTTCTCCAGCTTCTTTTGAAAAGATTTAGCAGAGCCTACATTTAATGATATATTAGGATAAACTATAATGTCACACTGATTCTACAGGTAGCCTTTGGCTCTCTTTGCCTTACTAATCCCAGAGCAAACAAAACCCTCATGACTAGCGGTAGTATTTCCACTTCTCAGCCAACTTTCCTGAAAGAAGAGATATTGATAAGAAGAGCACTTAACCATTTTACTGCCCATTGTAAATTAACAAAAGTAAATTAGCAATTAAAACTCAGGATTATTCATTGCAGGGTTGACAAGCATTCTTTTTTTTCAGTGGCGGGGTTCTTTTTTTCATTATCCTACAAGTCTGATGGCAGACAGGTGGTATTATTCTAACTATCAGTGTAAACTAATAATGAAATTAATCACTCTTGAGTATTCTTTCATGTATATTCACTTAGAAGTCAGAAAGTTCTGTTATAAAGTTTTTTGTAATTCCAAGTTTGGGCTCAAAGCAAGGATAACCTTGCCGTCAAATATAAGAATGAGAATTTGGTTTGTAACTAGTCATCTTAAAATTTTCTAGGAATGAAATTTCATAGATCAACACACTCATAGATTGCTTATATAAACTCAAAACAAACAAAAACTGAAGACTATTTTGCGAAGGGGCACCTGGGTGGCTTAGTTGTTGGTTAAGCTTCTGCCTTTGTCTCAGGTCATGATCCCAGGGTCCTGGGTTCAAGCCCCACGTTGGGCTCCCTGCTCAGTGGGAGCCTCCTTCTGCCTCTCCCTCTACCTGCCACTCCCCCTGTGTGCACACACTCTCTTTGTCTGTCAAATAAATAAGTAACATCTTACAAAAATATATTTTGCTAAGTCTGGTGGTTTAAAGACATGTCTAGGGGTGCCTGGGTGGCTCAGTTTGTTGAACATCCAACTCTTGATTTTGGCTCAGCTTGTGATCTTGGGGTCATGGGATCAAGCCCCACATCAGGTTCCATGCTTAGCACAGAGTCTGCCTCAGATTCTCTCTCTCCTTTTCCCTCTGCTCCTCTCCCTGCTCGTGATCTCTCTGTCTGAAATGAATAAAATCTTAAAACAGAAGATGTGTCTAGAGATTCTCTGAAATTCCTCCCTTCGAGAGGTGGAGCTTATTCCTCTTCCATTGAGTGTGGGTCCATATTGGATATCCACTTTCTTTTTGGGTGAAGAGCATTCACAGATGAGCTTGGGAGCACAGTAGTGAATAGAGACCAATGAACCTAGCTCACTGTTGGATGGAGAACACATGTTAGTTGTGGGATGATATCAGTACAGCAAAGGACGGAATCATCCTTACAGTAGAGGAGGGGGTTCAGGGTGTGATGCTAGGCACAAGGGGGTCCCTACCCAGACTGGAAGTCAGGAGAAGTTTGCTGGAGGTGTCTACCTGTGCGGTCTTAAGGGTACTTACTCTTAATTTCTGATCCAGACCTATCTTCTGATTCCATTGCCCCAAACCAATTGCCTCTTTGACTCTTCCACTTAAATGTTTCAGGAGCATCTCAAACTTAACATGTTCAAAAAAAGTCTTTTGATTCTAAGTCTGCTCTTCACCCAAGTTTCCCTTCCATAAAGTGGCCCACTTAGGACTTTTGGCCAAGAACCTAGAGAC
This sequence comes from Nasua narica, assembly GCA_028533885.1. Lineage (NCBI taxonomy): Eukaryota > Metazoa > Chordata > Mammalia > Carnivora > Procyonidae > Nasua > Nasua narica. The sequence goes on along the minus strand of CM052798.1, from coordinate 120,718,746 downwards.
AGCCTTTGAAGATTCCTTCCTTTCCAGGGCATCCACATTCAAATCATTGGCAAGTCCCACCAGTCCCTGCCGTAAAATGCAGCAGATCTACTCAGCAACTTTCCCTTCCTCTGCCACCGCTCTAATCTGGTTCCATTTCTTTTTGCTAAACCTCTGCAATGTCTTCCTTACTGGCTTCTGTTATTGTATGTTTGATGCCCCACCCTCCACAAAGCAGACAGGGATATCTGCTTAATTGGCAAAGGATTGTCATTTCTCCTTGGATAGAATCCAGACTCCATCCCAGGGTCCAAGGTTGTGAACCTCAGCTCGTGCCACTTTTCCTCAGATGATCTCACCCCAGTCATGCAGACATTTTTCAAGTTCTTGATAGTGCTTTACTCTCTCCTAACTGCAGCCTTTAAATTTTCAGTCAGTTTCCCTTTAATCAAACGAGTCCCAGTGGCCACAGCCTCCAGCCACCACTTCTGTCTGTCTCGGTTACCTATTTATTTCCTTCACACCATTTATTTTCTTTAAATATTTGTTTATTTATTTTAGAAAGAGAGAGTGTATGAGCGAGGAGAGAGAGACTCTCCAGCAGACTCTGCCGCTGAGCGTGGAACCTGATAAGGGGCTCAATGCCACGACCCTGAGATCACGACCTGAGCCAAAATCAAGAGTCCGACGCCCAACCGACTGAAACACAAGGCATCCTCCTTCACACCATGTAGAGCAACTCATAAATGCCTGTGTTTGTTGATTGGGTTGTTTTTATCTGTCTCCCTTACTAGAGAGGTAAACAGGACTCCTCTTGCATGAAGGTCATATTGAGAAGAGACTTGACCCCAAGAGAAATGCAGAACCAGTGACAAGCTTTAAACAAGGGAGAGAATGAAGAATGAAATTATACTTGCAGTATCTCTGGGGCAGGACAATTTGAGGAGTGAAGAAGTTTGGAGGATAGCAAGGGAGGGGAGCCCCATCCGGGTACTGTCGAGGTACCATGAGCTGGGAATGGTGGTGATGTGATCTACTCATTGAGCACTGAGGGTGGAGAGAGGTAGATGAGTTTAAGAGATATTTAGCATATTGCATCAACAGACCTAGTGGTTTTATGTAGAGGGAAAGGGAGAAGGAGAAATCCAGATGATACCCGGGATTCTGGTTCGGGCAACTGAGTGGGTGGGTGATGTGGCCTTTGCTGCCATGGAGACACAGAATGGGGGGCACTCTGAGGGGTCAGTACAAAGTCTTCTTGGGGTATGCCGAGAGTGAGGAGAGTGGCGGGAGTGGAAGTAGCCCAGTGAGAGTCAGAATCCCCCCCAGGTATATCTGGCTTCGAGATACAGATGCTTATACTATACTTTTAAATATATACACACACACACACACACACACACACACACACACACACACATATTATATAGATGCTTATTCTATATCTTTTAAAATATATAAACTAATATTTTTATTAATTGTAATATCAATAAATGGTAGCCATAAGAATATATACATATATATGTATATATTGTATATGTATATGTGTGTATGTATTGTATATGTATATGTATACATATACATATATGTATGTGTGTTATATGTATATATAGTATATATATTATATAGATGCTTATTCTGTCTCTTTTAAGATATACAAACTAATATTTTTATTAATTGTAATATCAATAAATGGTAGCCAAAAGAATATTATGCCAAAAATTTTAATATCTATCTAAGTGCATTGGGGATGTAAAGAAAGCATAGCAGTTAAGAGGTGTGCTCTGTCAGAATGAGTCCCGGCTCTGCACTACTTAGCCAGGTACCCTATGAAAGTTGCTCTGCCTTTTGGGGTGTCAGTTTCTTTATCTGTCAAACACTATTCTTTTACCTGCTCAGGGTGTTGTGCAGAATAAATGCAACCATCTACACAAGATGCTTAGCACAGGGGCGCCTGGGTGGCGCAGTTGGTTAAGCAACTGCCTTCGGCTCAGGTCATGATCCCGGAGTCCCGGGATCGAGTCCCACATCGGGTTCCCAGCTCCATGGGGAGTCCGCTTCTCACTCTGACCTTCTCCCTTCTCATGCTCTCTCTCACTCTCTCTCTTTCCTAATAAATAAATAAATAAATAAAATCTTTAAAAAAAAAAAAAAGATGCTTAGCACACGCGGAGCCCTCCGTAATGTTATCATCAATATCGCCATTTCCCTTTACTTCAAAAACATCTTCCTATCCTTTATTTATATGAGAGAAAGAAACTACTAGCCTACTCCATTATCTAAGGATTATTAATTGCCTTTAAAGGTGGTTCCAGCTCAAATACATAACATTATGTCATAGAGGGCTAATTTCACTCAGTTATATTTTTTCTGATTTTTTTTTAAAGATTTTATTTATTTATTTATTAGGAAAGAGAGAGAGTGAGAGAGAGCATGAGAAGGGAGAAGATCAGAGTGAGACACAGACTCCCCATGGAGCTGGGAGCCTGATGTGGGACTCGATCCGGGGACTCCGGGATCATGACCCGAGCTGAAGGCAGTTGCTTAACCAACTGCGCCACCCAGGCGCCCTCTGATGTTTTTTGGTAAAACTTTACTTGGGATTAGAACTGTAGACATTCTGACTAAATTTATACAGATGTCCACAAAAGGCTACAATTACTTCACAGGCCAAAATCACCCCCCAGTAGGATATTTGGATGAGCTGATATTTCTAGCTTTAAGTATGCAACTTCAGTAACACCTGAGACACCATCAAGAGTGAACAATGAAGTGGTAGAAAGATTAGACACCTGTTTGACTGTGACAGTGTTCATAGGCTTCTTTCTAATAGATTTGTGGTACTACATGAATGGGGGAAATGGGCTGCATTAGATGACATGACTATCCAATTGGAATATTCTGCACCAAAGGAAATAAACTGTACAAACATTTGTGGAGGCAACAGATGATACTCATTCTGAGAGAAGCTTCCCATCTTGTAGCTTTGCACTAGTGGAACACTCTGTGAGTTATAATTAACTACTAATGTTCTTCTCAGTTCCTTAATCACTCTATGTGGTATTACACTCATCCTTTCTTTTTTTCCTGGATATCCTGCTTTAGATATAAACTATACTTTTCTTCTCCTGGGGAAAAAAATTAAAAATAAACCAGGTAGTACGAGGGAGTGTGGATCTTATTAAGAAGACATGTAACATCTGAAAAGTAATTTTCATATCAGTTTTGTTCCTAACATTTTTCTGACACTTGTAGAAATTAGATGGTTCGTATATATGATTGTCAGGAAATAGTTAAAACAACTTCTCCATTTGTTTAGGCAAGCAAGGTGGTGATCCGGCAAGTGGCAGCAAACAACTTA
>CM052798.1:120694269-120714906 GCA_028533885.1 Nasua narica | reverse complement strand
GTGAACGCATATGGCTACTTCCAGTCTAGAGAGGTTGGTTTACTTAGTGACAGGATTTATTGGATTTTAAAATGTTTTCCTTTTTGTGATTTTTCTGACCCAGAAATATGTTTTTTATTTCAGCAGCTCTCCAAAACAGCTGAATAAATGACAGTTTCCAAACAATCACCGTTAACTGTAAATCCAAATGTTATGTTTCCTCAGTTATGCTAAGATTCTTCAGTTTGTTTTCCTTCTCTCACCAATGAAGGATAATCCACCACCAGAATGATGATTAAAGGTTTTCTACCAGAAATATTTCCTCCATTCTGCGGCAAACACTTGTCATCTCCAACTTAAGTTGAACAGCCCTTGCTTAAGTGTCATGGTGCTGCTTCATGAAATAGAAGCATCTGGAATTTATTCTCTTATTTCTCTTTCTAATTATAGCTTAATTTATCAACCGCACATTTTCACAATGGTTATTCTTAGTAGCTTTCGCCATTACAAAACATACTAGAAGTATTCATTTCAAAATCATATTGTTTTTACCCTTCTGAGGGGTAAATATCCCACTTGTTTTTATACAGTTTTTCTCTGTATACTCAACTGTATAACTCCTAAAGTTCTGTTTTCCCTCCCCCAACATCCCCCCATCTCAATAAAAAAAAAAAAAACCTCACCTTCTCAGTGACAGTGTTTCTGCTACATGGCAGACCTGGTCATGACCTTTAGAACTGGAAGTGACCTGAGAGATCATTGGTTCAATGGTTGTCAGCTTTGCAGCATATGAAAATCACTTTGGGGTCCCTGTTTTAAGAACAGATTTGGGGACCCCAGTCCCAGAAATTCTTATTGAGCAGCTCTAGCGATAGAGCCCAGGAATGTACACTTTTTTAAAATCACCCCAAATACTTTTGAGCACATAGACCACACATTTAAAAACCCTTAATTACTCCAAACTCTTCTTTTCTTCTCTTTTAAATTATATATGAGAGAGAGAGAGAGAATATGAGCACAAGAAAGAGGGTAGCACAGAGGCAGGGGGAGAAGCAGGCTCCCCACGGAGCAGGGAGCCTGACACGAGGCTCGATCCCAGGACCCTAGGATTATGACCTGAGCCAAAGGCAGATGCTTAACTGACTGAGCCACCCAGGCACCTCTATTCTAAACTCTTCTATAGGTAAGGATGCTGAGGGTAGAAGGTATGGCTTGCCCGTGATCTTGGGTGAGCTAATTAACGTAATTGTCATCACGGTGTTTCCACAGCTCTTCCTGACAGCCTTCTACTTATATTTCAAAAGAACAGGACTCAGAACGTGGTTGCCTTCTTATGAAAAGCTTCTATTCTTGCCTTAAGGGGTGAGGGTGGGGTTGGAAATTTTTGAAAGAATGCTATTACTCTACAGAGTGATCAGATGTTGGCATCATCAAAAAGCAACAGCCATATGGGGCGCCTGGGTGGCTCAGTAGGTTAAGCATCTGCCTTTGGGTCAGGTCATGATCTCAGGGTCCTGGGATCGAGCCCCACATCGGGCTCTCTGTGGCGAGTCTCTCTCTCCCGTTGCCCCTCCCCCTGCTCTTGCCTGCTCTCTCTCTCTCAAATAAGATCTTTTTTTTTTTTTAAAGAACAACCATAAAAGTGTAATGTCTAATGTTTTCATGTGGCCCTTTAACAGTATTTGTAGACAGAGGGTAGACACTGCATGAATGAATGAGTACATGGTGAATAAATGAATGAGTGAGCTAGTGAGTCCTGCCCAAAAACAGGATGGAAAAGGTTCAAGTAGCGGGATGACTGTGTCAAGGTACCTGAAAAGTCCCCATATTGGTCACTAATGTCAAAACCTCTGTCAGGTAGCATGAGGAGACTTCATCTCTAGAAAAGGAAATCTTCCGTGATGAGTACAATTCTGTTCTTTTAGTCGTTTCCTTTTTATTCCTTGTAAATAGTTGAAAAGTACTCACAGATTTCAGTAGTTTAGGTACAGTATTGGGTTATAATTTGCAAGGTTTCATTTAGGTTATGTTTAGAAAAGAGTTTCTCTTCCTTTTTTATTCTTACCTTCTCTGGGAGGTGGAGAAGGCATCAGGGTGGGAGGTTTTCACTCTTTAGCTAGTTGACTTTTGCTGATGAAGAGGTTACTTCAGTTTGTTTGGCTGTTTGATCTATCATGTTACTCATCTGTAGTCTTGCTTCTAGTCAAAATGGAAAGCAATTGTAGTTTGTCTTCCTTTAATGCTGGGAGATGACAGGAAGCTGGGTTTTATTTGTTTTCCTCTTTGAAGTGATAGCGCTGAGTGAGCAGACGTAAGTCTTTCATTTTAACCAGGAGTTTTGCTTAGCCTCATAGAAATAACTACTTCGTTGAGAACTGGTGGCCTGCTGGGCTTGGTTTCTGAAAAATTATCAGAGGAGAAAGTGGAAAGGTAATGGGTGGTTCCAGAAAATTCTGGCAGAAGCACACCAGTGACCAGAAATCCAGTTTACATATTTATCAAACAATAAAACAAAGCAGACCTAACCAGGCCATGCTCTGTGAGCCATATGTGCCCTCGGCCTCCTCCCTCTCGTCTTTAATCCTAATTTACATTCTCTACAAACATAAATGAGAGAAACGATACTAACAAAAATAAAATAACTCCTCAGAGACTTTGTGAAAACGGCTCCAGGCGCTAGCATAACCATGAAAAGCCGCAACCTAGAGGCCAGACAAGGACAGAGGGGAGCAGAAGAGAGGGAGCTGCTACAAAATGGAGAGTACAGGCCATAATTTACCACAGATCTGCATTTTTATGTAAAATCTTCATGTTTTTGACTCTTTCTTCTCTCCCACCCCCAAGGCTCCTGGACTGCAACTAAAGCTACATTTCTAAAGCCAAAGCTTTCACCTTCTGGAGTCTAGGGTCTACTCCATTTTGTAAATAAATGAAATTCTGGGTCTCTCCCAGGATTTCCATATCAGCCCATAGAATACACCGACAAAATACAGGAATTGTACTTTTTCATTTTCTATAAACCAAAATAGGATATAGAAGGGATCTCTTGGGGATAGAGTGGTGGAAGGAGGTAAGCAAATTTCTTATGTGTGTATTATCCTAAGTTTAACATCATAGGGACTCAAACATTTCCATTGATGATATTGATATAAAAAATGGCTATTAGGGGGTGCCTGGGTGGCTCGGTCGTTAAGTGTCTACCTTCCGCTCAGGTCATGATCCCGGGGTCCAGGGATCGAGCCCCACATCGGGCTCCCTGCTCAGCGAGAAGCCTGCTTCTCCCTCTGACCCTCCCCCCTTTCGTGCTCTCTCTCTCTCTCACTCTCTCTCTCTCTCACTCTCTCACTCTCTCTCTCTGAAATAAATAAATAGAATCTTTAAAAAAATGTCTATTAGGAAAGAGACCTTCTTTCTGCGTATGAAGCTTAGTAACCTTTCTAAAATGCAGTCTTTTTTTTTTTTTAATTTATTAGAGAGAGAGACTGAGAATGAGAGGAGAGAAGGTCAGAGGGAGAAGCAGACTTCCCACAGAGCCGGGAGTCCGATATGGGACTCGATCCCGGGACTCCGGGATCATGACCTGAGCCGAAGGCAGTTGCTCAACCAACTGAGCCACCCAGGCGCCCTAAAATGCAGTCTTTAAGGCACGGTCCTACTTGGTGCGCGTCAGTAGTCGCCCATCTGTAGCTGTCTGTAGCTCTGCAGGGCTAAATCGGACCTCCTCCGCAGTGTTCAAGGCCCTTTATGCATAAGTATCTTCCCAGTCTCATCTTTGTTATTCTTATTTATCTGCACTTCTCTAATTAAGCCAATAATTACACACAATGAAATACACAAAACTTAAGTGTACATACCTGGATTCTGAAAAATGTACCTACCTGAGTAACCAACCCCCCTGCCAAAATGTAGAATATTCCGTCACACCACAAGTTTCCCTTGCGTCACCTTCTGGTCGGTGCCCACTCCACATCCTCTGACTCCCATCTCTGTAGATTAGTTTTACCTCTTCTCCCACTCCTGTCAGTGGAATGCCACACTGTGTATTCACTTGTACCTCACTTCCATTTTCTTCTAGGTATCAATGGTTCATTATTTTTGAAGTCGCCCAGAAGTAAATATCATGTTGTATCAATGTAGCACAGTGTGTTTATCCTTTCTTCTTTACGTGGGCATTGGAGTTATTTCCATGTTTTGACTCTCATGGATACAGCTACTGGGGACGTTCTTAGGCAAGTCTTTTAGCGGACATTTGTTTTTACTTCCCTTGGATAAGCAAACACCTAGGAGTACAGTTTCGGGGTTTCTTTTATAAGGAATTACCAAATAGTTTCTCAATATGTTTGTACCACTTTAATGCTTGTCCACAACATGTGAGAGTTCGAGTTGGTCTACATCCTCACCTGTACTTGGTGGTGTCAGTTTTTAAAATTTTATTTACCCTAAAGGATTCAATGGAACCTGTCCGATGACTAATAATGTTGAACATCTTAATTTGCTTAATGGTTTGTAATCTGTGAAATGCCTGTTTAAGTCTCGAGTGTTAATAGGGTTGGTTATCTTATTATTGATATGTAATTCTTCATATGTTCTGGATACAAGACTTTGATTAGTCTTTACCTGGTTGCCTTTTCATTTACTAATGGCATTTTATGATGAGCAAAATTTAAATTTTGTATAAAAATCCATTTACTTTTATGTTTAGTGCTTTCTAAGTACTTTTTCTTTAAAAAATCTTCCTACTGAAGTTTGTGAAAATATTCTCCTATATTTTCTTTTGGAAACTCTATGGTTTCAGCTTTTACATTTTGGTCTAAGATTCATCTTGATTTTCAGTATATAGTGTGACATAGGGACCATAGTCCAGTTTTGTTTTGTTTTGTTTTTTTACATATTTATTCAGTTATCCCCAGCATCATTTGTTGAGAAGATAGTATTTCCCATTGAAAAAGTGCATTTATAAAAATCTTTTGACTATGTAAGTTTGGGTCTATTTCTGGATTCTATTCTGTTTCGGTGATCTATAGAATTGCCCCTGTCTGTGCCAATACCACACTGTCTTGATTAGTGCCGTATATTGTATCTTTATATTGAAGTCTTGAAATACAATTGTGTTAGTCTTCCAACATCGTTCTTTCATGATTACTTTGGCTCTTTAGATCTTTTGCATATCCATTTAAACTGTAGAACAAACCTGTCAATTTTACGATAAAGCCTTTTGGGATTATGACCGGGAATGCATAGATTCTATAGAGCAGTTTGGGGAGAATTGACATTTTTAACCATATTGAGTCATTTAATTCAATAATAAAATTTATCTTTCTATGTATTTAGTTCTTTAACTTCTTTCAGCAATGTTTTATAGTTTTCATTATATGAGTCTTATCCATAGTTTGTTAAATTTATCCTTAAGTATTTAATATACTTTGATGCTATTGTATATGTTAAGGCTACTATAAATAGGGGCACCTGGGTGGCTCAGTGGGTTAAAACCTCTGCCTTTAGCTCAGGTCATGATCTCAGTGTCCTGGGGTCGAGCCCTGCATCAGGCTCTCTGCTCAGCACGGAGCCTGCTTCCCCCTCTCTCTCTCTCTGTCTGCCTCTCTGCCTACTTGTGATTTCTCACTCTGTCAATTAAATAAATAAAATCTTAAAAAAAAAAAGCTACTCTAAATAAAATTTTAAATAGTTTCAATTTCCAGTTAACCACATAGTGCATAGAAACACACAATTGATTTTTGTATATTGAATATGTATCCTACAAACTTAATTTACTTATTAGTTCCAGTAGCTTTTGGTAAACTCCTTAGAATTTTTTATGTGCATGATTATGTTATATATGAATAAAGACAGCTTTTTTTCTTAAGTTTCTATCTATATGTCTTTTATTTCTTTTTCTTGTATTATTTTACTGACTAGGATGTCTCATTTAATGTGGAATAAAAGTGGTAAGACTGAACATCCTTCTTTGCTTTGTTCTCCATCTTAAGGGGAAAGAATTCAGTGTTTCAGTAATAAGTATAATAGTAACTAAAGATACTCTTGATTAAATTCAGGAAATTCTTTTCTATTACTTTGCTAAGAATTTTTATCATGAGTCAATGTTAGATTTTGTAAAACACTTTTTCTGCATTTATTGAGATGTGCATATAGTTTTTCTCTTTTATTCTACTAACATAGTAGATTACGTTGATTTTTAAAATGCATATTCCTGTAGCAAATCCAAATAAGTTGGTCATGATGTCTTATCTTTTCAATATATTTCTAGATGTGATTTGCATATTTTTTCTTAAGAATTGTTGCATCTGGATTCATGGGGAATATTTGCTTGTCATTTTCTTTTCCTGTTTGGCTTTATAGTTTAATACTGGCCTCAGAAACAGAGTTGGGAAGTATTCCCTCATTCTCTATGTTCTGAGTTTATGTGGTTTGGGATTGGTTTTTTTCCCAAATACTTGATAAAATTAACCAGAAATCACTGGGATAAAATTAACCAGTGCTTCTTTTGGAGGAAGGGGGTTTCTTTATAAAAATTTTATTGAAATTCATGTGGGGAGGTTTTTAATAATATATTAAATATCTTTGATATAGAATTATACTGCCTTTAAAATTCCTTCTTGTATCAGTTTTTATAAATTGTGTTTTTTAATAAATTTATTCCTTTCATATAAATTGTTAATTTATGGGAACTATAGTGATATTCCTTCTTTAATATCTGATACTAGTAATTTGTATTTTCTTTCTTGATCAAACTTTCTAGGTATTTATCAATTTTATTAATTTTTTCAAAGACTCAACTTTGGCTTCTGTAATATTTTTGTTTACCATTTTTAAAATTTCTGCTTTAATATTGATTATTTCCTTTTTTTCTATCTTAAATTGAATTTCCTTTGGATTTCCTTGTTTCTTAAGGTAGAAACTTAGATCACTGATTTAAAATTTTTATTATTGTCTATTATAAGCATTTGAAGCTACAGATTTTGTTCTAAACCCTGTTTTAACTTTGTAATACATTTTGTTAATTTGTATTTTCATCATTCAGAATAGTTTTTAACATTCTTTGTGATTCCTTTTCTGACCCAGGTGTTATTTAGAAGTGTCCTGTTTAATTTCCACATATTTGGGATTCTCTTGGATTTCTTATCATTACTGATTTCTAATTAGTTTTTTGGGGGAGGTTCATAAAATACTATGTAAGATTTCAGTCTCTTGAAATTAACGGAGACTTGTTTTATAGCCTAGCATGTGGTCTGTTTTGATGCATGCTCCATGTATCTGTATTCTCCATACAGAGCATGTGTTTGGTGGTTGTTGGAGGTAGTGGTCTACAAATGTCAATCAGGCTAAGGTGGTTATAGTGTTGTTAAGATCTACTATATCCTTACTAATATTTTTGTTTATTGTTCCATCAATTACTAAGAGGATGATGCTAAATCTCCAACTGTCATTATTTGTCTATTTCTTCTTTTAGTTTATATAGACTGAAGGTTTATCGTAAGGTAATCCATACCTATGGTTGTTATGTCTTCTTATTAAATTGATCCTTTTATCATTCTGAAATGTCCTTCCTCATTTCTAGTGCTACTCCTTGTCTTATAGTCTACTTTGTCTGGTATTAATACAGCCATATCAATTCTTAATGTTCACAGGTTGATGAAGTATTGCTTCCTAGCCTTTACTTTCAACCTGTCTGTGTTTTTAGACTTAAAGTGCATTTTCTACAAACAGTAGATGGTTGAGTCTTGCTTTTTAACCCAGTCTATACATATCTTCCTGTTAATTGGGGTATTTAGTCCACTTACAAATATGTAATTGTTGATAAGGGTGAATTTAGGTTTTCAGTTTTGCTACTTGTCTTCTATCTGTCTAGTCAGTTTTTCATTTCCCTGTTCCACCTTTCCTGTCTTCTGGTACCAGAAAGGTTCCACCTTTCCTGTCTATCTGATGATCATCTGATCATTTTTGATATTTCATTTTCCTTTCTCTGTTGGCTTAACTATCTGCATTTTTTTTAGTTGTTGGATTACAAGATGCATCCTTACCTTATTAGAATCTACTTTGAATTAATATAATACCACTTCATGTAAAATATAAGCTCCTTGAAACAGTATAGTACTTTCCCACTCATCTTTGCACTAGTTTGAATCTGTACACATTATAAAGCCCACAGAATGGTATTATAATTTCTGCTTTAAATAATCATCTCTTTTAAGGAAATTCAGAGAAGAAAAAATATATTTTTTCATTTGCCCACATAATTAACTTAATTTTTAGTGCTCTCAATTTTTTTTTTTTTTTGAGATCCAAATTTTCTTCTGATAACGTTTTATTCAAACCTGAAGAACTTCGTTTGGCATTTCTCGTAATGAAGTCTAAATTTGAGTGGTGTTTATACATGGGTGTGGGGGCTCCTTTCTTCTGTAGCGCCCTCGTCTCTGAGATAACCTCTCCAATTTCCAAATACTCTAGTACCTTTGAATTCTGTCAGCTGACATCTCAAGTCAAGTAGATTTGGGAAGTATCCTAACAGAAATGCTGTATAAACTTGAGTCTCACACAAGAGTCCCACCTTTCAATGGTTTAATACCTTTCAGGGTCTGCCCACTTTCAGTTGCTCTCCAGTGTCTTCAAATCGTTGGTTTTAATATTTTGTGGAGGGGTGTGTGGGTTGCTCAGTCAGTTAAGCGTCCGCCTTCAGCTCAGGTCATGATCTCCAGGTCCTGGAATGGAGCCCCACAGTGGGCTCCCTGCTCAGCAAGGAGTCTGCTTCTCTCTCTCTTTTTGCCCTTCCCCCTCCCTCATCCTCTCTCTCTCTGTCTCTCAAATAAAAAAATAATCTTTTTTTAAAAATAATATTTTGCAGAGAGTTTATAAATGTTATCTGTGGGGCTAGTTTAATACAAGCTACTCTGCCACTAGAGGTATTTACCATTCACTTACTACTCTACAGTAGAGGTCAGCAAAATTTTTTTTTGTAGAAGGTAGATTAATAAATATTTTAGGCTCTGTAACCCAAGAGACAAAAATTGAAGATATTATGTACATATTTATAGAAAGATAAAGCAAATTTCCACACAATTTTTTCAATGAAATTTAAAACATAGTAATAATTGAGTACAATTTTGTCTACTAATGAGAGGAATGGAATTTGGAAGGGTAATAACATTTTGCTTGATTGGGGTTCAATATTAGCATTCTCTATTATTAAAATTGATTGTAATTTTTCTCCTGTTGATGCTACTCTGTAATGAGATTTTATGGATTTTATCTTTGAAATGTCTTTTTACAGAGATAGATACTGCCAAATACTGTTATTAATCCATTAGCGCACAATTTTAATTGAACATATTCATTGCTTAGAAGGCATTTACAGAATTCTATTAGATTCTTTTTTTAATATTTGCCTTTCAACATGCCATTACATTGCAAATTAATCACTTCTAATTGAAAGCTAGGTAGAAGCTCCTCAATTGCACAGTTAAATTGATTTTGAAATATGAAAATTTCCTTTGGATCTTGCATTGAGATGCAAAGAATGATGCTGATTTTAGAACTTGGAAGATATACTCTATGCAAATTTCTGTAGAAATGGAGATCTTCCTTCTTGTTTCACTTTTTATAACGGGAAGTATATAAAGCAACTTGACATTATTCATGATTTAAACAACATTGTCTTCAAAATGACTCTTCCCACAAGTATAAGTTTCACAGAAGATAACTGTTTTAACTAGTAACTTTGGCTCAGTTTATTAAGAAACATTATCGGATTTGAAGCAAAAGCTATTCCAATGCCATTTGGTATTCGATAATAGTAGATGAGGGTGGTTCTCATTCAGAAAAAAAAAAATCAGTCTTAGCCCTAAACTTTAAAAAGTCACAATAAAACTTCATCGTTAAGCTGCTGAACTGCTTTGTAATTAAGCAAATCAAAACGTTCAGCTTCTTTTTCTGACAAAAATTCATGAAACCAATAATCGTTAAGTCCTTGAAAACAAATGAAGTTCGCCACTGACATTACTGTTTCAGTGACACACGATAGATTCACAGACTTTCTGCAAAATTGCCGCCAATGCACAATACAATGAAGAACCTTACCATTTTACAAACTTCGTAAATTTTTCCAACTACGTCTAATTTTATGCTGCACACATATTTTTACCACCCTCAGCTGTAACACATCATGGTAGATTCCACTTCAGGTTGTACTGAATTAGCATTTTCTCAACTTCTATATTGCCTATTCTTTTTCTATGCATACTTTTCAGAGAAGTTAATTCTTCGGTCACTTCAAACTTGGCCTGGCTCCTCGAATAACCAATCATGAAGGAGTATGAGTAACATCTGTCAACTCATCAAGAGCCAAGGGAAACAATTCAAAATAATTTGCCTTGTTTTTAAATTGGTTATTGACCTTACTCTCCCAGTCCTCAACTCCACAAGCAACTGCTCTCACGGAAAGGCTAATAGTCTTAAGCATGTTTTTTTTTTTTTGTATGTACACATTTCTTCAAATGCTGGAATCCAGCACAATTTAATTAAGTCGTATTGGTAAATGGCTTTCTGCTTGAATAACAAATCACTTGGAAAGTTACTTTGATTGCAGCCTCATCTTCATTTTTTATTTTGTGCAGAAATTTTGCTGTGATGAGACATTCTGTTTTAAATTAAAATTATCTATTTTTTTTTTCTGGTACTTTCCTATGAGTTGGAATGCTGAGAGGAGGGTTTAGCCTGGTGACATCAATGTATATTATATTCTTTCAGCACAGCTATTGTGTGGTCCCATGATAACTGCAATGCTTTGCCACATAGTAACGGAACAATCCACACTCCATTTTGCTTTAAAACATAACATTTAAGACCTACTTTTCTCTTATTTTCTTGTTTTGACATGATAGGTATGCACTGGTAATAAACCTCAATGGTTTGGTATAGTGATGTGTGTGGTATTCAAAAAGCTATAGTTAAAATTGCATCCCTGTGATTTATTGTACACAAAGCAGCAGTGAGAAGCAGCGAGAATGCCACGTACATTCTCTGTTTCAAGTACTCAGCTCTGCAGCTGTGGCTCGAAAGCAGCCATATACAATATGCAAACGAACAAGCGTGTCTGTGTTCCAATAAGACTTGATTTGTGAGGGGCGCCTGGGTGGCTCAGTGGGTTAAAGCCTCTGCCTTCAGCTCAGGTCATGATCTCGGGATCCTGGGATCCAGCCCCGCATCGGGCTCTCTGCTCAGCGGGGAGCCTGCTTCCCCCTCTCTCTCCGCCTGCCTCTCTGCCTACTTGTGATCTCTCTCTCTCTGTCAAATAAATCTTAAAAAAAAAAAAAGAAGACTTGATTTGTGAATATGGAAATTTGAATCATACCGTTTTTATGTGTCACAAACTATTCTTCCTTTGATTGTTTTTCAAACACTTCAAAGTGGTGTAAAAATCGTTTTAGTTCACAGGCCATTGGCAATATTTGACCTGTGGGACATATTTTGCCAACCCTTGCTCTATAATAATCTTGAATCATTTACAGTCTTCCTTATCCCTTTCCCCTATCATTCCATGCCACCGTGCCTTTGCACATACTGAATCTTTCCCACTGGAATGCTCCTCCTCTTTATATCTTCCTGACATCATTTTCTAAGATGCCGATAAATTGTCACCTGCTAGATGTTTTGTATGGTTCAATAGCTATACTTTGTGTGATTTTGCTATTGCAGAACTAAGTCCAGAATGAATATATAAAAGAGTGAAAATCCGTTACTTCACTCTTTCCTGAATCACATAAAAATAACCTGCTGTTTGGTTTTACTTTTAAGTGATGGGCTCGAAATTGTTGTGAGAGGGATTGGAGGTTTTCAGGATCAGAGAGATAGTGCAGAAGAATATCATTTACACAAAAAGATTTTGATGAGGATTAAATAAAATAGAGAATGAACATTCTAAGTATAAAGAAGGCTGGTAATAAAACTGAGTTTCTTCTCTCTTTTCTCCCCTCAAAATGTTTGATTTTAAGACCAAACTGGTAAAAACATATGTGCACTACCACACACAAAACTCAGCTTCTGAGCACTAAATCCACATAGATTTTCTTATGCCAGTACCGTCTTTATCTACTAGTTAGATCCTCTGTGATTCCACTTCTACTTCTGTGAATAATATATAATTTTCAAAATTATTTAGCTTTATTGGAATGTTTTAAAAACATATAGAAAGAAAAGAGGAACACTTCTTATAAGAACCTCCTTATGTTACAAACAAATTTTGTCATAGATTTATGGCAGGTTGTAAAATAGAGAGGTTTGCAAAGAACCAGTGTTCAAGTTTTTCTTGTGGTGGAAGGAGCTAGTTCTTGGACTGCCAACAGACCTTACATCTCTCACGCTACGGAATGAAGAACCGGGAAATTAGAAGGACCAAGATGATTATTATGCCAAGGGGCACTAAAAGGGATCTCATAGTATCCATGACAGGAAGCAGGGTTGTTTGGCCAAAAGAAAAAAAGAAAAGTATCTCACATTCTCAAAAAGGGAACAAGACTGAGTTCTAGTAAAGTGAAATTAAGTTAGTGGTGCTTCCCTCCTAAAGCCTTCCCTGATCTCACCTCACCCATCTCCCTGCCAGAATGTGGCTGCCTCGGTGCCTCCACTGTTACCATATCTATGGCTTGGGCAAACTACTCTCAGAACACGACTGCTCTCCTTTGCATTTCATTTTTACATTCCTGCCTCCCAGTATTGCAGCAAGCCACAGCTGGGTTGGAATCACCACTTCAGCACTTAGCTCTTTAATAACTGAAGCTTATCTTATTGCTAACTCTTTTTGTGTACCCAGCAGCTAGCATAAGTGTAATAAATAGCCACGGGAGAGAGAAATAAAGGACTGGATGGTTGGGATGAAAAAATAGGGGAGGACAGCTAAATGGAATCTCTTACACTAGGATGGGCAAGCCCTCTGTCTTCCACAGCACTTCTTACTGTCACAGCTGCCCCCACACACACCTAGGTTCCAAACAATGTGTATTGCCAAGTTCTGGCTCAAGAAAGGAAAATTCAAGGTTCGATTATGACAACTGACAATTCATGATAGATACAGTGTATTGTGAGAGAAAACACTGGCCTAGATAGAAGGGGGTGTGTGTGTGTGTGTGTGTGTGTGTGTGTGTTCATGACATGTTCTCCTCTGGTTTTATAAGCAAAGGAAAAAAGCTCAAGAACAATAGGGAGGGATAGAGTAGAATCATAGTAAAAGAAAGGTGATTACAAATATTGTTAAACATTGTGCTAAAAAAAATCTCTAGGGCACCTGGGTGGCTCAGTTGGTTAAGTACATGACTCTTGATCTCAGTTCAATTCTTGATCTCAGGATTATGAGTGTTGGGCTGTGTTTGGCTTCACCCTGGACATGGAGCCTACTTTTTAAAAAAAATCAAATCTCCAAAAAGCCTCAATTTCCATAGATATAGTCACCCAAAATGGTATTTGGATGGCTAGGTGGCCATAGAAATTGTTTTCTCCCTTCTTACTTAGCTTGGAATTTCTTCTTCCTCCTTTTCCTGTCATCTGCAGCTACCTGCATATGGTCAAAATTATTTGCATCTCCTAAATGCCTGGACAGGCAGATTTATCAGATGGCAAGATCAAAGTACCAAAAGAAAAGGGAAGTTGGTAGAATAACATCTTGTAACACCCTATGTCCCCTTCCTTTACTGTTCTGAACTCTACTTTGGTGTCCTAGCCAGTCTCTAGCCTTTATACTTATGCTTCTCAAAGTGTGATCCTGACTGGACCACCTACATCAGGATCACCAGGGAAAGATTATAAAAAAGGTAGGTCTCTGAGCTATGCCTGTGGAATCAGAATCTCCAAAGTTGGGGTCCTGGGAACTGTGAAAGTTTTTTTTAGAGTATCTGGTTGTTTGTGTGGTTTCTTAATTGTTTTACTTTTTGAGGAAATAGTATATTCATGTAATTCAAAACTCAAAAAATGCGCAAAGGTATATAGTGAAAATTCTTTCTTCCAGGTCTGCTTCTTCCCTTCCCAGTTTTCCAATTTCTTCATTATAGACAACTACAGATTCATTTATTTCATTGATTAACATCTCTTAGAAATCTTTTCATATTAGCACAAAGGAATCTTTACATCCATTTTTACAACTGCCTATTTTTCCACTGAATGGACATACCATGACATATATGGTTTTTACTATATTTATTTGTACCAAAATTTGTCATTTATTTTTTGTTTGTGTTGTTTATATGTCAGGCAGACTTTAAAAATTCTTTTATGAAGTAAAAATGATCCACCTTTTCTCTTATGTTTTCTAGAGTTTGAGTCATATTTAGCAAGATGTTAGGTATTTTCCTTGGCACTTTCACATATTATGTTATTTTTAAAGTGTTTTGCTGTATAATTCCAGCTGGAAAATTCAACAGAATAAAATAACTACCATCCCATCAAGTGTTTTAAATATTCAGAGCATGGCTAAGTCAACTTAAGGCTATATAGGAATAGAAGTTCACCTATATTGGTAGTTTTATGGTTCCCTCTTTTTTTTAACATTTAAATCTTTTCTTCTGTGTTTTAATAAGCCCTCCAGATGATTCTTGTACACATCAAAGTTTGAAAACCACTTCTTCACCAGATCTCTTATCTATCACCTCATCTCACCTCAGAAAGTTTCATCAAGCCTCAAAGATCCACTTTTATCACCACTGTGGTCTCTGTATTTTCCTGTAAGAAGACTTGGTACAGCATTAGGGAAAGCCCATTTCTGATGGTCTTACTGGCAATGTCACTTAGACAGAGATGTTGCCTGTCTCAGGAACTGAGCTGAGATAACTGAATGTGTTCAAAACATCTTCACCACTCATGGTGTTGGTAGGTATTTTGACCTCTAAGAATTTCATTTTCTCATCTGTAAGACAGGAGACAGCATTGCCTCTCTCAGGATTGCAGTACAGGTTAAACAATCTTACGATCTAAAGTGCACAGTAGAGTGCCTGACACACAGCGAGCAGTCAGAAAATGGCAGCTGGTTTCAACAAGGTAGACCAGAAGTTGGGAGGCTGTCTTCTGTCCCACACTGTACCAAGGGAGGAGATAAACACAGTTGGAAATAACAGGTGGTAACAGTGGAAAGGAAACAGGCTGGCCAATCCCTAGGGCTCAGAGAAGAAAGGAAAGAGGGCTTTTGAGAGCTGGCGAAAGACCCGGAATGTCCTTAGAGTTTCATGTTGGCAAGAGGCCTCAGCCTCCCACAGCTGCTCACCTACCAACTCTTTGGAATTTTAGATTTCAGGCACGAGATGATTTATATGGTTGCTTGAGAGCAGCGAATAAACGAAGGGGAAAAGTGTCCGTAAAAAGACCAGTTTAGTAAAACTTCTGGTTTTTCTTTCTTTGCTGGTGGTACCCTGCCAAGACCTCCATCCAAACTTGGCTCACAGCTACCCTGCGACCCACAGCTCACTGGAGAGGTCACAAGCTGGTTATTATCCCACAGCCACACTGCTTATCAAGCTTTGCCCTTGTCTTCCTCAGTGTGAATGCTCAGGCTCTTCACTATGCAATGAAAATAAACAGCTATGAAAATGGTCTCCTGGCTACTTGATCTAAACCAGTAAGGAAAACCTGCTTTATAAGCTTCCAGTGAAACTTCTAGTAGAATAAGCAACTGATAATTCTACACCAAATGTCTGGCTTTTAGCCAGGACTAACAACTGTTCCCTTTTTGCAAGCCACATTCTGGTGACCATGGAGAGTCAAAATAGACATTTTGATTCTAGAACATTTTTTAAAAGAAGGTGAAATCTCGGTGCCATTATGCAAGCTAACTATAGGTTTAGGATGAAGAAAAAGTTAGCTTGAAAACTTAAAATTGGTTGACTGTCAATCATTTACCAAAATATTACTGTTTTTCGAACTGGTGGTACTCATTGCTATTAAAGTAGGGTTGCCGGATTTAGCAAATAAAAATAAAGGGTGCCCAGTTAAATTTGAATTTCAGATAAACAAGGAATACTTTTTTAGCAGAAGTATGTCCCATGTAATATTAATTATTTATAATATTTAGTACATGAGGTATACTTATACTAAAAAATTATTTATTGTTTTATCTGAAATTCAGATTTCACTCGGTATTGTGTATTTTATCTGGCAACTTTAACTTGGATGTATTTTCACTATGATGCCAAGAAACTTGAGAAGGGCAGGGTAACATTTTTGTGTGTGTGTGATTAAAGCAGTTTATTATGAATAACAAGACACTTCTTTTACCTTTATGGCTTTGGAGCTATTTTAGGATAAAAGGCCATATTATTTTAACACAAGGAGCTCTTATTGCTTTTATCGCTTAGGAAATTATAAGTGTTTTAGGAGAACTGTGGCAGAAATGGCAAAGAAGACCACATATTTCTTTTTTTTTTAAAAGATTTTATTTATTTATTTATTAGGAAAGAGAGAGAGTGAGAGAGAGCATGAGAAGGGAGAAGGTCAGAGTGAGAAGCGGACTCCCCATGGAGCTGGGAGCCCGATGTGGGACTCGATCCCGGGACTCCGGGATCATGACCTGAGCCGAAGGCAGTTGCTCAACCAACTGCGCCACCCAGGCGCCCCAGGACCACATATTTCTTATTATAAGTCACAATATCACAATGTTAAAGTTCTGTTATTAGGTATATACACATTTAGGATTATTATGTCTTCCTGATAAATCGACTATTATAAATTTTTTATCTTTATTCTGTTAAGACACTTATAGTTTCTTTTGTCTGAGCTTTCTTATTTTTGGTGTACTTTTCAAATACTTTCACTGTGAAGGTATCTTTCTATGTAAAATGTTTTTCTTATACACAGCATAGGGTACATCTTGCCTTAAAAAGTCTGACAGTATTTGTCTTATTTACGTGGTGTTTAATTCCTACATATTGAACATAATTATTGATAGTTTTGTGCCTTTTATCATATTTATTTTATATTTGTATCATCTGATATTTCTTCCACTGTATTTCTTTTCTTCCCCTTTTTTTGGTGAATCAGCATTTTATCTCCTTTATTGAATTTTAAGCTACACTTCTTTGTGTTACTTTTTCAATGTTGCTTTTTTTTTTTTTAAATTAACATAGAATGTATTATTTGCCTCAGGGTACATGTCTGTGAATCATCAGGCTTACACATTTCACAGCACTCACCATAGCACATACCCTCCCCAATGTCCGTAACCCAGCCACCCTATCCCTACCTCCCTACCCCCCAGCCACCCTCAGTTTGTTTCGTGAGTTTAGGAGTCTCGTATGGTTTGTCTCCTTCCCAATCCCATCTTGTTTCATTCCCCCCTACCCCCCATGACTCAAATTCTTTATATCAGAGAGATCATGTGATAATTGTCTTTCTCTGATAACTTATTTCACTTAGCATAATACCCTCTAGTTCCATCCACGTCCTGGCAAATGGCAAGATTTCATTTCTCTTGATGGCTGCATAGTATTCTTTATCTTCTTTATCCATTCGTCTGTTGATGGACATCTAGGTTCTTTCCACAGTTTGGCTATTGTGGACATTGCTGCTATAAATATTCTGGTGCACGTAACATTTTACGTGCATATAAAACATTCTGGGCAGGGTAACATTTTAAAATTCTAATGAGATAGTTGAACTTCTTTGCTAGGTCAAAAGATAATATGACCTTTTCTTTTTGCCATTTATCCTGTAGTAAAATTAATTTTATATTTTCCACCAAGCTCTAAAGTTAGGATTTTTATTTTTCTTTTAAAATATGTGAGAGAAAGAATTAATATAAAGCATTGAGTACTTGCTAGATACCAAGCATTTTTCTAGGCACTTTAGATATTACATTACTTAAAATAATTTTCCTGTATGAGAGTACTCAACAGAATAAAATTATTATCATATGGATGGATCTTTATAATATATAGAGTGACTAAGTCTATTTAAGTCAATAAAAATTTAATAAACCCAAGATGAGTCAGATACTGTGCTACACCATAGCCCTAAGAAGGATAATATTTATTCATTTATCTTTAGGAAAAAAATAGTCTTCATCAAAGCACTAATGCCATTATTAGCAGCAGAACATATTCAAACTTGAGCAGAAAATATAAATGAACTTTCAACAAATTCGCTAATTATTCTTGCTTGTAGATATAATTATTCATTCAACTAACATTTATTGAGTGGACATACGTTCCAGGAAAAGAGGCTGAGGCTATAGTCCCTGAAATCATACTGCTTACAGCCTGGTGGGGGAGATAGACAGTATAACCTTGGTTGCAAAGAACCTCCTAGAGTGTGAACATGATTATGCATTCCAGAAAGACTCTCCACAGGCAGACCATCAACTGTGTGAAAGCACCTCAAAGACTCTACACTCAGCACGTGAATTCAGATGACCCATTTGGCACAGTCTGGAAATCCTAAAGAGTTACAATGGGAAGCAGGTAAATAGACTTCTTTAAGAATTCAGGGTAAATATAATTTATGGGAATTGCCTCAGTGACTGACGTCAGGCTACATAACACAGGTACACATTGTACTAATTGGGCGGACAATACCCCATTGGTAGATGAGGTCTACTTGAGTATAACTTCTATTCTGCTTTTCAAATAGTCTGTCATAGACAGACAGAATATTCCATGGTGATAGGTAGAATGCAATTGCTTTTTTTTTTCCATGAAGCAATCTCACGGGCATTCTTGTGATAACTGTACTAGTTTGCTGAAATGCTTGACAACAGGACTACAGTGCACATTCGCTAAAGATGCAAATCTCATATATTCATTTGTGTGAATACTCACATATATCCACAGATAATCACAAATGTTTTGAAAGATTAAAGAACCGCGAGCTACCTCACAACTGTCAGTGCTTGGTAAGATGCAGCGTGTCTCAAACTCAGAGTTGACCCGATAACACTGGTTGGCATTCATGTTCTTAACCTCATATGTCCTATGTGTGTTTGGGTTACTCAGATAGGCTGCAACCAGGAATGCAGGGGAGAGTAAGTCTTCCAGTTTCCCTTAAATTAAAAAAAAAACACACACACACACACACACAAAAAAAACCTTAAGATGATTAAGTTGAGTGTTTGGAGACATCAGTTTTTTTAGATTCTATAACTACTTAAGTTTTCCTTTTGATACACTTACTCTTCAGAGACGCAATATAAGCATGTGAATATATCGTTGAGGATATTCAGATTTCAGTCGGTCTGGATGTTCACGTGGCTAAAGCCTCCAGTGAGTTCACTCATGATGCTCAGAGCCAGTATCTTCAGTCCTCTTTCATTTCCATCGAGGTGTGGGTGACCTGGAACAAATTCCATAGTGGGTTGGGTTACCCAGGACCACTTCCAATGTATTTAGAGAGAGGAAGCCTAGTTAAGTGAACAGTCTTAAAGACAAGCAGTCATCAAAGGGCAGTATGCAGAACAAGATGTTAGTGTGTGGGAGAAGAATTCCTACTAGTTCTGCTTTGATGATAAGCAAGTGTGAGATGAGTTATAAACATGGGGCCATTCCTGTTTCTCCATCGGGGGCCTTCCATCTTTCCTGAATATCTGCAGTGAATCCTGCCCTGATTTGCCATAATTCAGTGTCAAGTTAGAATGAACCTTACTAGTTATTGCCTCAGTCTGATTGTATTTGAAGCTCTAATTCTAATACCAGTCAACTTTTTGGAAATCATCAACTTAGGACTAATTAAAAGCAAAATAATTACCAGACAACCTGCCACAGTGGAATTTGCTTTTTTCAGTAATCTATACAGTCTCAGTTTAATTTTTTACAAAATAATTAATCTAGTCAGCCACAATCTTTTCTGTCCCTGTTTATTATTTATATAAACAGGGACAGAGGGACTTTGTTTATTTATTTATTTATAAATTATTATTTATAATTTAACTCAGCAAATGTTTATCACGGGCCTGCTTTGCACTCTGTGGAGGTAATATTCAAATAGGTAAGGATTAGAATCTTAGAATTTTGTAGCTTGCAGCCAGGAATAATTTTATAAATCACCTGCTCCTTACTTTACAGAAGATGAAACTTTTTTTTTTTTTTTTAAGATTTTTACTAATTTGTCAGAGAGAGGGAGGGAGAGCACAAGCAAGGGGGGTGGCGGGGTGCGGTAGGCAGAGGGAGAGGGAGAAGCAGGCTCCCTGCTGAGCAAGGAGCGCAGATGCTGAACTGAATTCCAGGACCCTGACATCATGACCTGAGCCAAAGGTAGCCAGTTAACCAACCGAGCCACCCAGGCATCCCTGCAACTTTTTGATAAGCGAGAAATTTCATCCATAGAAAATAAGTTAGGGGATGCCTGGGTGGCTCAGTTGGCTGAGTAACTGCCTTTGGCTCAGGTCATGATCCCGGCATCTTGGGATCGAGTCCCACATCGGGCTCCTTGCTCCGCGGGGAGCCTGCTCCTCTCTCTGCCTCTGCCTGCCTCTCTGCCTGCTTGTGTTCTCTCTCTGTTAAATGAATAAATAAAATCTTTAAAAAAAAAAATTTTAGAAAATAAGTTAGGATCTACCACCTACTTTAAATTACAAGTTACCACTTACTCTCTTTCAAAGTGCTGTGTGTATACTTTCAATAAAAGCTGGAGTTCATCCCAAACCATCTTTCCAAGGGAATGAGAAAGGTGAGATTTAGG
>CM052798.1:120668575-120693769 GCA_028533885.1 Nasua narica | reverse complement strand
CCAAATTTTATTCATCCTGAAAGGTCTAGGTTCCTCCTTCCCATCTCAAGTGGCCAGCCATGACTACTCCCATCCACATCCATGTCCTCCTTTGTGCATTTCCCGAGCACTGGCCTGTTCCACTTGTGGCGGTCGCGGACATCCCCTAGGAAGTGATGGGCCTCAACTCAAAGCCAGGTCTGTCTGATTCTAGAGTCAGTGCTCCGTAACTACTAGGTCTCGTCCGCTGATATGTTTTAATAGCTGACTAAAGCAATCTCTTGATAAATAGATATAAATTTCAGGTAAAACACTAGCCCTTCACAAAAAAATTTACTATAGTGGAGGAAATGCATATGACGTATTATTTGCGCTTGATATTATTTTCCTTGCTTTGCAAGATGTTGATGCCACGGAATGATACCAACATTGGGAGGTGGAGTTACTAGTGCTGTTTACGGGAGCCTGTTCGAGACCGTCCTCCATCTTTGCTCGTGTACTTCCCTCCGTGGATCAGCCTTCCCTGGCTCCTCTTGGTTTAGCTAATTCCTCCTCCTCCTTAAGTATCAGCCAATACTTCACCTTTTAAAGAAAGCCTTTGATGCCCCTCCTGACCCTCCCCCATACCACAAGTGACTGATCTAGAAGAGAGTTTCTCAATCTCAGCACTATTTACGTTTTGTACTGGATGGCTCTTGGTGGTAGGGGGAGGGGCAGTCCCATAGCCGTAGGGCATTTAGCAGCATTCTTTGTGTCCAACACCAGATACCACTAGCACCCTCTCCACCCCCACCAGTCATAACAATAGAAAATATCTCCAGACATTGCCAAATACCCCTTGAGGGGCAAAACTGCCTACAGTTTGGGAGAATCGCCAGTCTACGATGGACCTGTGACCCAAACTGGGTTGATTTGAGTTCTTCCCTGGGGATTTTTAGATTTTAATTGAAAAAGAAGATCCAGTCCTCTCTGAGTCAGACCGGAGGTTGATGTGAGCCTCCGAACTGATGGAGGCCTTGCTTCTTGACCTCTCACCTCAATGTGGAGAGAGCTAGTCTGTGGTAAGGGAGAATAAAGCCTCCATGAGGAAAAGATGCACAAGACCCCTGGGGATATTCTAGTGCCTGGTTCCAGTTGGTACCGAGTTTTTGCTGTCACTCTGTCCTTCTCAGACCATTGTTATTCCAACCTTCTATCCCTAAGCCAGTAAATATTAAAATACTTTTGCCCAATCAATTTTTGAATTGGGTTCATGGCTCGAATAACCATAAGATTACAATACTTCTCATTTATGCTCCCTGAACAGTGTGTGCTATACTTACTTACCTGTTTCTACAACTAGACTATAAACTCCTTGAGGACAGGAACTTCTCATTCACTGTCATGTCCCTAGCACCTAATAAGCCACTTGGCACATGGTAGATAAGCAATAAATATTTGTGGAATACACTTAGTTAATAAATGGATGAATGGATGCAAGATATGTTCTTCTCTGCCTCCCTCTTATACCTTTGCTACTTCCCATCCTTTATGCCTCCAGAGGAACTACGCGTGGAGCCCCCGCATAATTCTTTTTTCTGAACACTGACTGTTTAGGAACCACAGTGTTCAAAAAAAAATCACAAGGAAAAAAAAAAAAAATCACAAGGACTAGTTACTGTGGCCTCAAGGGCAATGCCTGACTAGATGAATTCCTCTGGCAGTAAGGAAATCAGACGGAGCCAAATCCACCAGAGAAGAATCCGCGATGGTGATGCAAGAGGCAGCACATGATGAGACACAGTCCTCTGGCAGCGCGGCCAGAGATGTGTCTGAGCCAGCCAGGAAGGAATCCCAGCCGTTATCAGAATCGAGTGTAACTGTAAAATATGACCTAATGAAGAGGTGGGTCCGCCACTGATTGAGAGCGTTCCCTCATACTTCTCCTAGAGCAGTAAACAGAAATAACAATCACACGCCAATGTAAGGGTAAAAATAGTAACCACCTTATAAAGTTATTTCAAATTAACTGATACCCTCTCACCGAGGCCTCTCCCTAGAAAGTAGTACGCGCCAAATAAATGGTGGCTATTGGATGTTTTTTCGATTCGATTTTGATTCCCAAAGCAGGTTTTCTCATTTTGGAAATCTTTTCTCTTCTTCACAGGTCAGTGTCTCCACAGAAAGTCTTGGGGGGGGAAATGAATTTTTTTTTTTTTCTCCTAAACCTTCAATGAATTTAGACTTTATGTTTCAAAAGCTTTTTTAAAAAGTCCTCATACTTCCAGTTATTACCATCTAATGAATGAAAGGGGCTTTTCAATCGTCTTACTGTAAGTGAATCTTACATTAATAGCCGGAAGGAAAGGATGTCTGAAAAATAAGTTCCTTCAACAAATATTTGTTCTATACCTATTAAGTATCAGGCAAATTCACTGCCCTCACGGAGCACACAGATGAGCAGCTGGAAAGGCATTGAAAATTTCTGCAAATATAATGATGATAATACTGAGAAGGAATACAAACTGTTTCCTAAGGGTCTGGAAGATTGGTTCACAAAGCCTTTTTTTGAGTATGGGCTATTTATACCAAGAACTAAAGAATAAGGTAACTATGTTAAAGTTGGGGCTAGGGAAGGTCTGGAGAACT
Organism: Nasua narica; assembly: GCA_028533885.1. Taxonomy (NCBI): domain Eukaryota; kingdom Metazoa; phylum Chordata; class Mammalia; order Carnivora; family Procyonidae; genus Nasua; species Nasua narica. The sequence continues at coordinate 120,691,162 of CM052798.1, read as the reverse complement.
GTGGGAGATGGCAGAGAAAAGTCAGCAGTTAGGGGCCCGAACATTAAGCTAATGTATTCCAGGCAAAGTCCCAAGGTAAGAAGGAGTGAGACTCATTGAAAAGAACTGAGAGGCCAGGGGCACCGGGGTGGCTCAGTGGGTTAAAGCCTCTACCTTCAGCTCAGGTCATGGTCTCAGGGTCCTGGGATCGAGCCCTACCTCGGGCTCTCTGCTCGGCAGGGAGCCTGCTTCCCCCTCTCTCTGCCTGTCTCTCTGCCTACTTGTGATCTCTCTCTCTCTCTGTCAAATAAATAAAATCTTTAAAAAAAAAAAAAAAAGAAAAGAAAAGAACTGAGAGGCCAGTTTCTGGAATGGAAAGAGTGAGGGACAGAATAACATGCGATGAATACAACTTGGCAGAAGGAAGATCACATGCAACCTTGTAGGTCTTAAGGATTCCAGCCTTTGTCCTAAAGCCAATGGGAAATCACTGGAGTGTAAGGAGAGATTTAACACAATCACATGTGCTTTAGTGGGAGGGTGAAATATATTCACAGAATACAGTTGAAAGATGATGGTACCTTGGACTTAGTAGCATTCTTTGGTAGTGACCATGACAATTTAGGGAAGTAACTGGATTGAAGAAGTGTGTAGGAAATAGACTGGAAAAGTCCTGGTGATTAACAAATTAGAAGAGGGGGCATGGTAAGAAAGAGGTAAGTGAAGGATAAGTCAATGATGACTCCTAGTTTTCTGAGTGGATGGTGGTGGCCTTTATTAAAATAGAGAACACTTAAGAAGATAAAAATCTGCAAGTAGGAAGACAATGAGTTCTGTTTTATTTATTTTATTTTATTTTTATTTATCTGAGAGAGAGCGAGAGCAATTGAGAGAGCACAAGAAGAGAAAGGGGCAGAGGAAATAGGAGAAGCAGACTCCCTGCTGAGCGGGGAGCTGATTCGGGGCTCGATCCCAGGACCTGGGGATCATGACCTGAGCTGAAGGCAGACACTTAACCGACTGAGCCACCCAGGCGTCCAGTGAGTTCTGTTTTAGAAAACATTGGGCTTTGAATGCCTATTGTGAAAAATCTTAGAGACATATCCATTTGACCACTAGATAGACAGGAAGTTCTGGGAAAAGTCTTTGCTGGAGAAATGGATTTTGAGACTCGCTAGCACGAAGATGGAAATGGAAACCTCAGCAACTTGTGAGATCCCTCCCCTAAGGAGATCTTGTAAAGTGACAGCAGAAGAAGTCAGAAAGTATCCTTAGGAACTCCCAAATGGCATGAAGAGCAGAGGAGAGCCATCAAAGGAAACTGACAAGGGGCAGCCAAAGTAGGCAGTCACCAGCAGAGTACAACGTCACAAAACCAGCAAAAGAGAAGATGTCACAAAGGGGTGATCAGTTGCGTCCAACACTACTAAGAAGTTGAGATTTAAGTCTGGATTTAGCAGCATGAAAGTCTTTGTCGACCTTAATAAGAATATACTCAGATAAGCAGAGGCAGTGATCTCTTAGGGAGAAGATGAAAGGCCTCCTGAAGCCAGACCAGTTGTTTTTGTAGCAGGCTACGCTTTATCTCTAGAGTGGACCAGAAAGTCACTGTGGGTGCTGTGACTACAAGAAACCTACTGAGATGGAAAAAAAAAAAAAAGATTATATAAGGGGAAATGGAAGCATGTGGGCAATTTATGTAGTGGGCACTACAGGAAATTTTGTCTATTTCTTTTATTATATTATTTGTGTAATGCTTTATAAAAATTTCTGTGGATATACCTTGGGGGAAAAATAGTATTCCTAAAGGAAAAGGGAATGTGGACACTAAACTGGGAGGTGAGGAATGCAGACGACAAAATAAGTCATTAGAAATAGACTTCATTGAGGCGCCTGGGTGGCTCAGTCAGTTAGGCATCTGCCTTTGGCTCAGGTCGTGATCCCAGAGTCCTGGGATGGAGTCCTGAGTCAGGTTCCCTGTTCCGCAGGAAGTCTGCTTCTCCCTCTGCCCCTCCTCCCACTTGTTCTCTCAATCTCTCTCTCTCAAATAAATAAATCTTTTTTTAAAGATTTTATTTATTTATTTGACACACACACACACACACACACAGAGAGAGAGAGAGATCACAAGTAGGCAGAGAGGCAGGCAGAGAGAGAGAGGGGGAGAGAGAGGTAGCTCGATCCCAGGACCCTGAGATCATGACCTGAGCTGAAGGCAGAGATTTTAACCCACTGAGCCACTCAGGTGCCCCAAATAAATACAATCTTAAAAAAAGAAAGAAAGAAATAGAGTTCTTTGGACATGTCTGATGTAAGGGATAGAGTGTCAGAGCAGTGCTATGTGGGAAGCTTCGGTCAGGGGAGGCGTGAGAGTGTTTAATATTGATGTGACAAAGCTGCAGGGGGCAAGATTAGAGTCCTGGGGAGAACAGAAGACGCAGAGTGTGCCAAGTTCCCATAAAGAGTAGGAGGCTTCAGACCAGAAAGAAGGTCCGGGGGGAGGGGAAGGCTGTCATCATAGTGGCTTGGGGACAGGACATTGGCAGTGAGCTCATCAAACCACTCTAGTTTCCCTGGGAGGTTGGAGGCAAGGTCATCAGTCAGAATAAGAGGGGATGGCAGGTGGTCAAGGAGCTGAAAAGAGTGGAGAAGGGCTGCAGTGTGTTTCAAAGAGCATCTTATCAGAGTAAGCATGGCTCGGGTCTGAGGAGCATGTAGTCTTGACTGTACCTACTCTTCACAATTAAGGAGTAAGAACCCACTCAGGAACCTTGACATGGTTTACGTTATACTCTAGAGATCCATTAAGAAAAGGATATTCGTCTCAGAAAATTAATGATTGCAGTGGCACATATAAAACATTAATTACCATTAACATATCTTTAGATGTGTTATATGTGTGATTACATTTTAACACTTGAAGTTATGTTTTCAAAACTTCACATAAACTTGCCACCGTTTTATGTTGGGCCTCTATAAGAATGCTCTTTTCTTTTCTTTTTTTTTAAAAGATTTTATTTTTATTACTTATTTGACAGAGAGAGATCACAAGTAGGCAGAGAGGCAGGCGGGTAGGGGATGGGGGGAAGCAGGCTCCCTGCTGAGCAGAGAGCGAGATGCGGGGCTCAATCCCAGGACCCTGAGATCATGACCTGAGCCGAAGGCAGAGGCTTTAACCCACTGAGCCACCCAGGCGCCCCAAGAATGCTCTTTTCATCAAAGTGATTTAAAGTGGATTTTGCCCCATCCTTTTGCAGTATTTTATTACTTTTCTGCCATTTTCTAACCCATGTCTTAGTACGTTTTCGTATATCTATTCCTTAAATGCCTTCCAGACTCTCCTACCCCTTCTGAATCTAACCCTGCTACTAATACAATACCACTTTCTTCTCCCAACGCACTAACTTCTCCTTTAGTTAATGGCAATAACTAATATAGATTGGGCGACCCATTTTCAAACTGCTATCATATATATTACCCTATTTATCACTATAACAACACTGTGAATTATATATTTCGATCATTATTCTATAAAGAAACCGATAACTTGCTCAAAATTACGTGACTAGTGAAGAGCAAAACTAGGATTTGAATTCAAGACTTTCGAGCCTTCAGCTCAAGGCACTTCTCTACACCAGTGTTTCCTAAGTGGTGTATGAACAGACTTTTATTTATTTATTTTTTTAATTTAAGGAGTTCTGTATTTTAATATAACTAAACAAATTATTTGAATTAAAATTTGGTCAGTTTGAATAAAAACACTAAGTAAATAATAATGGAGATGGTATGCAGATTTGGCAAAATTCATAAATATATGTGTGCATTCATAAATATATGTATGCAATTCTCGTAAGTCTTCATAATCACTGAAAGATGAGCAAAAACCAGGATAATTCTCCCACTTTAAGATAAAGATAAGTCAGTGAGGGGTTGGGACCTCAGCTAGGGTAATAGAGAGGCAGGCCTGCCCTTCAGCAAACCTGATATTTAAATCCAACACCCTCTGCTCTAAAAAAAAATCAGCCGAGGGGGAAATTATATAACAAAATGACCTTTCATTATGAAGATCTTTAATAATTATAGATAACATTTTTTTATTTTTTTAAAGATTTTATTTATTTATCAGAGAGAGAGCGAGCACAAGCAGGGGGAGCAGAGGCAGAGGGAGAAGCAGGCTCCCTGCCGAGCGAGGTGCCCGATGTGGGACTCCATCCCAGGACCCTGGGGTCATGACCTGAGCTGAAGGGGGCCACTCAACTGACTGGGCCCCCAGTCGTCCTGTTTTCTAGATAACATTTATATGCCTGGCGCTTTGCTCTCCACTCTGATAGGCATGAGCTCATGCGATCCTTCTACCATCTTGTAAGGTAAGCACGTTTATTAGTCCAATTTTTCAGACAAGGAAGCGCAGCCTGTTATCAAATTAATAAAACTAAGTACATGCAGTTTTGTGGAGCAGCACATTCCACATTAAGCAGCAGCAATTAATCACAGCATCTAATGAACACCCTCTAAAGGTTTTGTTTCCCCTTTCTTTCTCTAATATAAGAGGAGACCCAGCTTCTCTTTCTGTTTAAGATTTTACTTATTTATTTGAGAGAGAGCGGGAGCCAGGGGAGGGGTGCAAAGGGAGAAGGAGCAGCAGGCTCCCCACTGAGCAGCAAGCCCAATGCAGAGTTCTGTCCCGGGATCCCAGGATCGTGATCTGAGCTGAAGGCAGACGCTTGACCCATGAGCCTCCCGGGCACTCCAGGAGACCCAGATTCTAACCCTGATTCTACCTATCACTAGCTGAGTCACGATCCTTAGACAAATCACTTCAATTCTAGGCCTTGTTTTCCACATCTATTAAAAAAAAAAAAAAAAAGTTGAATTTTGCCATTCCTAATGTCCTCTTTATTTCTAAAACGCGATACTTGGACCCTTCAAATTATTAATAATATTTCTGTGTGTCAGGTCAAGAATGCATAGATTATATAAGTCAGATGTATGGCTGAGGACCTAAAGCTAAAATCAAGAATTGTTCTCAATTGTTCTGATAGAGCGCCAGCATTGTAATTCCTATCGCTTGTCCTAAAGGATATAAAGTGGGTTAACTGACCTATTTCAAGCAATGGGACTGGAGCAATTATTAATGCGCAGCACTTGAAGTGATAACCCAGAAAACGAACAAACATTCCTGGAGCGACCATTCCAGCAGGACCTTCTGGGGGACACAGAGAGTCCCCCAGAGTCTTGTCCTTAATAAACTCATGGACAATTGAGGAAACGAGATCGAAAACACATGAAAATGTAAATTCCTGATCAAAAGTGTAGAGTTGGAAAGACCCTTTGACATTGTCCAGTCTGAGATTCACACAACGGGATAGCGGAAAAGGCTCTTAGCAATGGACCCACCTTCCTCCTTCCCTGTACCACCCCTCACTTGTGGATGAGAAGACGAGGGGCCGGAAGAGTGAGATCACCTGTCTGCCGTCAGACAGCGTGTTCACCAACGAGCCGGGATTAGCACACAAGAGCCACAGTAGGTCAATTTAATTGGAGCGGAGAACTCAGGCCAAAAAATGGTTGCTAGTGGGGTTGTGTTGTGGAGGCCTTTCCATATCATACCTGTGCCCCGAGAAGCAGCAAAAGGTCTTTCTGGTGGAGAAGGGTTCACTAGACAGTCAGGAAGATATTGCATGGAAAATAGCCACTAGTAATTAAGCAGGTCTCTGTGCACTAATGTGTTGTTTTTTTTTAAAAAAAAAAAACAAAACAGGTTTACAATTCCATGTGTGTGCACACACATGTGTAAATGCATAAAAATTCTCTGGACAGATAAGTAAAAACCTGTTTATTGTGTTTGCAGGGAAGGAAATTTGATGGCCGGCGTGCAGGTGTAGAAGCTGGATATACTTTTCATTGTATGTTCTTTTGAACATTTTTATTTTGGGACCTTTCCATCTATTACATAAAATCAACATTTTTTAAGAAGATATTTTTGTCTGGTCTGGAAAGCTCTTTTGTTGTTGTTGTTAATTAGATAAATTTCTTTTGAGGTAGATACTACCTTTTGGTAAAGTCATTGTCTGACTACAGAGTGATAAGATCAAGGCTAATTATACAGTTGCTGCCTCATTCATATGCAGAAAATGTCAGAAAGGGTGTGATATCCTGACATTAAAAGTTGATTTATTTCTCCCAGTGCTTGCTCTCCAAGCAATGACTACAGTTGTTGAAAGGGTGCCAGATACTGTCACACACAACTCAGATGGGAATTTAAACGTAGCCATATCCTCCCACAGCTGGCTGAGGACTTAGTGTGTGCTATAAATAGCAAGGACAAATAAAATCAATCCGGCTTTCAAAATGCAGTTCGCGAGATATCTGCAGAAAAGTGAACTTGATGACATATTGGAACCTTTCTGTAATGGAATTGGAGGGAAGGAGCCACACCCAGTTCGATCAGCCTTTGCCTTCCCTAGTCGTCTAGTTTTAAGACCACAACTGGACCCATAGTCATCCAGATCCACTCCGCAAGCCCTGTTTTCGCGGGCTTAAACAGAACCTACAAACGCGTAGTTCCGTTCCTCCAGAGAAAGGCCCTCCCCAGCTGAGTTTTGGTGATGGAGGAATTCCATCCTCCATCCGAGATAGTGTTTCAGAGCTTTTGTGAATACATCGTCAGCCTCAGAATGGCCTATTTTAGCCAGGTCGAGGTTTTCTAGAAGGTAAAAACCCTTTTTGGATAGCAGAAGTAGCAGCAGTGACCTGCTCCTCTAGAAATTCTGTCCGGTAACGTGCCACTTTGGGAAATTCTCCTGGCCTGCTTTAGAAATCTGAAGCAGACCCTGATGCTCACAGGTTCAAACCTGTGAACCTCCTGTGATCAGAAGGAGCAAGTTTAATTTTTTTTTTTTTTTTATGTTATGTTAGTCACCATACAGTACATCATTGGTTTTCGATGTAGTGCTCCATGATTCATTGTAGGAGCAAGTTTCAGGTTGGTTCCACTTCCGTTGTAGTTGCCTTCCACCAGGCTGGCGGTCCAAAACCAAGTAAGAAATTTGGGGGAAAATTAGGTACCTGGGTCTTCTGTGTCTCTGAATCTCCCTGAGGAGAGCAGGGCGGGGGATAGGATGAGGGAACAGTGGCGTGAGGTAGGGGAGCATCCTGGAGAGTTGAGTAGGGGGCCAGCCCATTCATGGCCTCTAGGCCAAAGTGTGGATTTTGATCTTCGGTCTAAGAACGGAAGGGAAACCACTGGAAGCTTAAGGAGAAGGATTGCTCAGGTTTTTGCTTGCTTTTTTAATCCACCTGGCCATAGTACAGGGACTTGGCGGAGGGGACAAAAGTCAATGGATGTAGCCCATTTGGAAAATCCAGACATTCCCACCGACAGTGCAGGAAGGTTCCTTTTACTCCACATCCTTGCTAACACCTGTTGTTTCTTGTGTTGTTTTTAGGCATTCTGACAGATGTGAGGTGATATCTCATTGTGGTTTTGATTTGCATTTCCCTGATGGTAAGTGATGATGAACATCTTTTCATGTGTGTGTTGGCCATCTGGATGTTTCCTTTGAAGAAATGTCTGTTTATGTCTTTTGCCCATTATTTTAATTGGATTATTTGTTTTTTGGTGTTGGGTTTTAGGAGCTCTCTATAGATTCTGGATTTGAACCCTTTATCAGATATGTCATTTGCAAGTATCTTCTCTCATTCCACAGGTTGCCTTTTAGTTTCGTTGATTGTTTCCTTTACTGTGCAGAAACTTTTTATCTTGATGACGTCCCAATAGTTTATTCTTGCTTTTGTTCCCCATGCCTCAAGAGACATACCCAGAAAAAAGTTGCTACGGCCAATGTCAGAGAACTTACTGCCTGTGTGCTCTTCTAGGATGTTTATGGTTTCAGATCTTACATTTAGGTCTTTCATCCATTTTGAATTTGAATTTGAATTTGAATTTGATTTGGTGTAAGAAAGTGGTCCAGTGTCTTTCGCATGTTACTGTCCAGTTTTCCCAACGCCATTTGTTGAAGAGACTGTTCTTTTCCCCACTGAATATTCTTTCCTGCTTCGTTGAAGATTAATTGACCATACAGTTGTGGATTTATTCTGAGTTTTCTATTCTGTTTCATTGATCGTGTGTCTGTTTTTGTGCGAGTACCACACTGTCTGGATGACTCTCCAAGGAGGGGGTGGGGGGCTGAGTTCAATAGGTATTGGGGATTAAGGAGGGCACTTGTCCCGATGAGCCCCAGGTGACGTATGGAAGTGTCGAATCACTATATTGTACCTCTGAAACTAGTATAACATTGTATGTGAACTAACGGAAATTAAAATAAGAACTTTAAAAAAAAAATCCAGCCACTGTGGCCTAGAAAAGAAGCAATAGAGTTAAGAGGGGTGGATAATTGGAGAGGTATTTAGGAGGTGGAACCAGTTGAGAAACAGTGGTAATCGGTTGGATGAAAGAAGGAGGGATGAGGGAGGAATTAAGAATAATTCCCAGATTCCTAGGAATCTGACAAAGACAGGAAGTTCCCTGACTGACTAGTCCTTCTGGTGCTGGCTGAACTTGGCCCAGGGCCTGGCTGAAGGCCACTCCTGGCAGCGTTTCACGAATCAATGGTTCACCAGCCTGTTGTGTCCTGAAGGCTTGGGTGCCCACATAACCACAACCCTGGCTCCAAACAATAATGCAGTCGCCGAATCTTCTGGGCCTCTTTTTAGCTAGAGAATACAGTTTACAAGTGTTAGGGAGGCATTTTATTTAATAGTTAGAGACTCGGTCACCAAGTGATCCCTGGGGGAGTTTGGACTCTGTAGACATAAAATTGAAAGGGCCAATATTTATAGAAATTTTTTTTTCTAACAGTTAAAAAAAATAAAAGCTATTTAGAATGCCATCTTAATTCCGTTGTTTTCCCGGTACGTGTGGACAGGCATGTGTGTACATTTGGTGTGGGTGTCAAGTTTTGAAAATATGATCTTTCATTCTTTTTTCTTAATCCCCGTTTTGTCACCACGATGTGTGTGTGTTTAAGAAAGTGAATCTATCTTGACAGAGTAAGTTTGATTTTTAACGTGCAAATCAATATTCAACAATTAGTCGAGCCTCGACAGGTTGGCACTAGACCTCTGTGCTCTTGATTCGGCTGACAAAAAGTCTGTAAGAGCTGGAGCAGCTCAGTGGTGCTCTTTCGTAGTACGAGCAAGGAGGCCATATTCCAGAGACTCCCCTTTGAGCTGCTACTTACGCTCACCCAGTGTTGGATCAATGCACACGTGCCCTCTCTACCAAGGCAACACTGAAAAAAGCATTCCCTCTGCAATGGGAGACTATTTTATTTATTTGTTTGTTTGTTTTAAAGATTTTATTTATCTGACAGAGAGAGAGAGAGATCACAAGTAGGCAGAGAGGCAGGCAGAGAGAGAGGGGGAAGCAGGCTCCCCACTGAGAAGAGAGCCCGATGCTACGGGGCTCCATCCCAGGACCCTGAGATCATGACCTGAGCCGAAGGCAGAGGCTTAAACCCACTGAGCCACCCAGGCACCCCAATGGGAGACTATTTTAAAGAACTTGACAGCAGGCACTTTGAGTCCTCTATCTTCCCTCTCTTTGTTTAAATGGGTTATACCAGTAAACTGCAGCTAATGAGGTGGTTTATCTGGTTTTATTATCCTTAATTTTATTACCTGCCCAATATAATCTTGGCCCAAGCTTCCCCTGCTGAGAGGCATGGTAAAACCTCTCTGTCTAGGAAAGCCCCACCCAAGTGGAGATTTTTCTTTCTTGCCTGTGGGCTCGGAGGCCGGCCTGTAGGCTGAGGGGCTGGTTTCTGTAACAGACTAATTTAGAAACTCTAAACCATTCTGTAATCTTATTTTCTGGCTCAGGTGGAGGTCGAAACAACCCAGAGACCCAAAATTAAATGAATAAGCCAAGAGAAAGAGGCAAATCTCTGTTTTAGATTTTCCTTGCCTCGGTGTCCAACCACTGAGAAGGGTTTGTAGCCAGATGCAGACATCAGTCAACTAGAGTCATGGCTGGGGGCTGAGCTCTAGTGAAGCCCCTCACAGAAGTCAAATAAAGCAGTTGGGCTAAGAGCAGTGAGGTGGGGCAAGACACATGTGGGTGGAAAATGGAGAAAGTGAAGTCTACTTTCCCGTGAAGAAGGGCAAAGCGTTGCCTCTCCTTCATCTGGCACTAGGCCCAGCCTTGATGTCCCTCTCTGTTTCCCTTCTCTGAGGGGATCTCTCCCTCTCACCACCCCCCCCCCACACACACACACTTCCAGAGAACAGGTTTGTCCACAGGGACCCCAGGACCCTTCTTCCTGCCCACATCCACAGACCATGTTTTCACACGCAGCGGTGGCTACCGCTTTGAAGAGCCTGGTGTTCCTGTACCTGCTGCCTTTTAAACCCTTCTAGAACATTTTTCCTGATACGTTTTATTTAAATACATGGAACAAAACACTTTTGGGTGCTGGTGTCTCATGTCAATGTGATTTTACTCTTGTTGCTCTTTCCCAACTACTCGTGGAAAATTTGTTTTCTCTTCCTTCTTTGCTACCCTCAGCCACACCCCCACTCGCTGCTGCTGGTTTGGCCACAGCCAGCCACAGGCCAGGAAAACATGGGTGGGCGGGTGCCAGTCTCTGCCAGCTAGAAGCTGCTGGGGTAAGCCTGGGGAGTTCCGGGGGTGAAGAGCCAAGGAGGGTGTAGCCCACAAACTTTCTCAAAAAGCTTAAGAGAGGTTTTCTTTTCTTTTGTGTTGAGAATATTATGAAACACTCATTCTGAGTAAGAACAATACACACTGCTCTTAGAAAACTCTCCAGTATATACTATTAAGTGAAAATGCTAATGATAAACAGTAGTATCTAATTTCATTTGATGTTTGTTTTCTAAGGATGTGCATATATATACTTGTATAAGCACGAGATTTGGGGGGGAGGGCAAACAATGGTTTATAGTGATTACTTTTTTTTTTTTAAGGTTTTTTATTTATTTGACACAGAGATAGAAAGTACAAGTAGGCAGAGCAGCAGGCAGAGGGAGAAGGAGAAGCAGGCTCTCTGCTGAGCAGGGAGCCCGATGCGGGGCTCGATCCCAGGACCCTGGGATCATGACCGGAGCCAAAGGCAGCCGCTTAACCGACTGAGCCACCCAAGCGCACCTATAGTGACTACTTCTGAAGAAAGGATGGGGAGGGGGGACAACTTTTTACTATACATGCTTCTGTACTCTCTGAATTTGTTTTTGACTCTAGGGCATGTATTACCATTATAATAAGCAGGTTTAAATACTTTTTTTAAAGAAATGTGAATTTTCTGTCCCTTTAGTGATTTGCTGAAAACCATTAATAAGATACTAAGTGGACGTTGAGGTTGAACAGGCTGGACAACATTTAATACCATTTTTTGAAATATTTTTAAGATTTATTTATTTATTTTGAGGGGCGAGGCGCAGAGAGAGAGAGAGAGGGAGAGAGTCTCAAGCAGACTCCATGCTGAGCACAGAGCCCCATGTGGGGCTCAATCCCACCACCCCAGAGATCACAACCTGAGCTGAAACTAAGAATCAGACACTTAACCGACTGTGCCACCCAGGTGCCCCTAATGCCATTTTGAACACTTAGCATAGCTGTTATCATTGCTTTCTGTAATTATTTAATACTTATCAAAATCAAATAAGGCAGTAATTTACAATTCTCAGTTTATGAATGAGGAAAACGGGCTCAGAGAGGTTATATAATATTCACAAGGTCACACAGCTAGTTAGTAAGTTCTTGGGAGCTGACCACTTCCTAAGGGCAAGCTAAATATCTGTCTTATCTACGAATGGAGTCCCCAAATCCTAGCAAAGCGCCTGGTACATGGCAAGGGGCATAAATACATTTATGGAATAGCTTAATGTCTAATATAAAGCTTACGCCATTAACTAATACATTAAGTTCCCCTCCAAAGTTACACTTGAGTGGGCAAAAGGCACTTTATCAGCATATTCACAGCTGTAGGCACAAGTTCTGAGTCAGAGTGGCATCAAAAAAGACCCGAGGCTTTAGGTGAGCCCTGACCTCCTAGCGCTGTACTCAGGCTTGTGCTCTGCAACTTCTGCTCCACACTCCCCACCTCCTCAGGCAAGGAAAGACAGTTTTGTTTTTCCTGACTGATTTGCTGCCCTAGTATCCTATTCATTCATTCATTCGTTCGTTCGTTCGTTCGTTCATTCATTCCCTCATCAGATATTTATTGAATACCTACCACCTGCAAGGAATTGAGGGAATAGCAGTGAAAAACACTGAAGGAATTCAGCACCACTAGCCCGGCCTAAGAAGAAATGTTAAAGGGACTTCTCCAAACTAAGATGAAAGGATACTATACAGTAAAAGGAAACATAGGAAAATATAAATCTCACTGGTAAAGGTAAATATATAGTTAAATTCAGAATGCTCTAATGTTGTCGTAGTGGTAGATAAATAACTTATATATCTAGGATGAAGATAAATAACAAAGCATTAAAAATAACTATAATTATATAGTTATAATAACTTGTTAACAGATACAAAAGATAAAAAAGGATGAATTGTGACATCAAAAACATAAAGGGGGGAGTAGAAATGTAATGCTTTAGTATGTGTTCAAAGTTAAGTTGTTATCAGCTTAAAGCAGACTGTTATAAGATGTTTTATGTAAGCCTCACGGTATCTACAAAGCAAAAATGTATAGATACACGAAAGATAAAGAGAATAGAATCTAAGCATACCACTATAAAAAATTATCAAATCACAAAGAGAGCAAGAGGGGAAAACAGGAATAAAGGAAGTATAAAACAGCCAGAAAATAATGAAAAAAATGGTAATAATAATAATGTTTATACTTATCAATTATTACTTTAAGTGCAAAAGGACTAAATTCTTCAATCAGAAGACATAGAGTGGCTACATGGATTAAAAAAACAAAAAAACAAAAAAAAACCCAAGACCCAACTATATGTGCCTACAAGAGACTCACCAGCTTTAAGGACACACACAGACTGAAAATAAAGGAATGAAAAAAGATGTTCCACGCAAATGGAAGCCAAAAGAAAGGAGAAGTGACTGACTTATATCAGACAATAGACTAATCCAAAGTTTATATTTGTTATAAGAGACAAAAAATGTCATTATATAATGATAAAGGACTCAATCTGACAAGAGGAACAGACCCAAAGGGAAAAATAGCAATATAATAGTAGGGGACTGCAGTGCCCCACTTTGAAGAAAGGATAGATCATCCACACAGAATATTACCAAGAAAAAAAAGACTTAAACCACATGTCAGACTATTTGAACTTAACGGATATTTACAGAGCATTCTATCCAATAGCATCAGAATACATTGTCTTCTCCAACATACATGGAACATTCTCCAGGATAGATCAAATGTTAGGCAATAAAGCAAGTCTTCATACATTTATGAAGACTGAAATAGTATCAAGCATCCTTTCTGACCACAATGGTGTGAAACCAGAACTCGAGTACAAGAAGAAAACTGGGAAATTTACAAATATGTGGAAATTAAACAACATGCTACTGAATAGCCAATGGGTCAACAAAGAAATCAAAAGAGAAATCAAGGGGCGCCTGACTGACTCAGTCGGAAGAGCATGTGACTCTTGATCTCAGTGTCATGAGTTTGAACCCCATGTTGGGGGTAGAGATTACTGAAATAAATGTTTTTTAAAAAGAAATTTAAAAAATAACTTAAGGGAAAATAAAATGAAACTATATAAAAATCATCTAACAAAAGTGATCCTAAGAGGGACATATATAGCAACAAATACCTAGGTTAATTAAAGAAAAAGATCCCAGGGCACCTGGCTGGCTCAGTTAGTAGAGCATTAGATTCCTGATTTGGGGGTTGTAAGTTCAAGCCCCACATTGGATGCAGAGATTACTTAAAAAAAAATTAAAAATTGGGACGCCTGGGTGGCTCAGTGGGTTAAAGCCTCTGCCTTTGGTTCAGGTCATGATCTTGGGGTCCTGGGTGCGAGCCCCGCATCGGACTCTCTGCTCCGCAGGGAGCCTGCTTCCCCCTCTCCCTCTGCCTGCCTCTCTGCCTACTTGTGATCTCTCTCTCTGTGAAATAAATAAATAAAATCTTTAAAAAAGAAAAAAAAAAATTGGGATGCCTGGCCAGCTCGGTCAGTTAAGCATCTGCCTTTGGCTCGGGTCATGATCCCAGAGTGTTGGGATCGAGTCCCATAGCTGGCTACTTGCTCCATGCAGAGCCTGCTTCTCCCTCTGCCTCTCCCTGCACTCATGGTCCGTCTCTCTCTCTCTGAGAAATTAATTAATTAATTAGGTAATTAATTAATTTAAAAAGCTCTCAAATCAACAACCTAACTTTATACTTCAAGGAACTAGAAAAAGAACAAACAAACAAAGCCCAAAGTTAGTAGAGAGAAGGAAATGAAAATACTCGTTTCTCTTCAGATCATATAAATCTTTCACTTTTTACTAAAGAAAAAAAAGAAATAAAGGAAAGAGTAAAAAAGACAATAGAAAAGTTCAATAAAACTAAGAACTGTGGTTTGTTTATTTTTTTGAAAAGATAAACTTTTGGCTAGACTTACTAAGAAAAAAAGAGGACTCAAAATCAGAAATTAAAAAGACATTACAACTGATAGCATACAAATGCAATGCATCATAAGAGATTTCTATGAACAATTAATATTAGGCAAGCTAGAAGAAATGGATAAATTCCTAGAAACACACAGCCTACCAAGGCAATCATGGAGAAATAAAAAACTTAAACAGGCCAATAACCAGCAAAGAAATTGAAAGAAATCAAAAACCTCCCAACAAACAAAAGTCCAGGAACAGACGACTTCAATGATGAATTCCACTAAACAAAGAAAAATTAATACGAATTCTTCTCTACAAAAAAAAGAGAAGGGCCGTGCAGCTGGCTCAGTCAGTCAGTCAGATCGAGCACACGACTCGATCCTGGGCTTGCGAGTTTGAGACCCAAGCTGGGTGTAGAGATACTTGAAAAAAACAAAATCTTAAAAAAAAAATTTAAAGAGGAATAAACACTTCCAAATTCATTTTAAGAGGCCAGCATTACCCTGATACAAAAACCAGATAAGATCATTCCAAGAAAAGTTTTATAAGCCAACATCCCTGATGAATATAGATGCAAAAATCTTCAAAAGATATTAGCAAACTGAATTTAACAAAACCTTAAAAGAATCACACACCACAATCAAGTGGGATTTATTCCAGGGGTGCAAGCACGGCTCAACATTTGCAACCAATGGGATACACCACATCAACAAAACGAAGGATAAAAATAATATGAGCATCTCAATAGATGAGAAGAAGCATGTGATAAAATTCAATATCCATTAACGATTAAAAAAAAACTCTCAAACTGGCTAAGAGGGAATATCCCTCGACATAATAAAGGCCATATAAGACAAGCCCACAGCCAACATTGGACTCAAGGGTGAAAAGCTGAAAGCCTTTCTTCTAGGATCAGTAACAGGACAAGAAAGCCCATTCCTGCTACTTTTATTCAACATAATACTGGAAATTCTAGCACAGCAATTAGCCAAGAAAAAGAAATACAAGACATCCAAATTGGAAAGGAGATAGTAAAACTGTCTATTTACAGATGACGCTCTATTATATAGAGAAAATTCTAAAAACTCCACCAAAGACCAGTTAGAGAACTAATCAACTAATTCAGTGAAGTTATAGGACACAAAATCAATACATAAAAAAATCAGTTCTGTTTCTATACACTAGTCATGAACTATCAGAAGGAGAAATTAAGGTAACCATCCCATTTACAATGGCATCAAAAAGAATAAAATACCTAGGAATAAATTTAATGAAGGAAATGAAAAACTTGTACAGTTAAAGCCGTAAGACATTGATGAAAGAAATTGAAGAAGATGGAAATAAACGGAGATATTCCATACTCATGATTGGAAGAGACATCTGTATTCCCATGTTCATCACAGTATTATTTACAGTAGATAGAAACAACCTAAGTATCTACCCAAGATAGAAACAACCTAAGTATCTATCAAAGGATGGCTGGATAAAAAAAAATGTCACACACATGGGATTATTATTTAGCCATGAGAAAGAAGGAAATCCTGCCATTTGCAAAAATGGAAAGATCTTAAGGGCATTATGCTAAGTGAAATGAATCAGGGGCGCCTAGGTGGCTCAGTCATTTGGGCATCTGCCTCGGGCTCAGGTCATGATCTCAGGGTCCTGGGATCAGAGCCCCACATCGGGCTCCCTGCCCAGCAGGGAGCCTGCTTCTCCCCACTGCCCACGCTCTCTCTCGCTCTCTCTCAGTAAAATCTGAAAGAAAGAAAGAAAGAAAGAAAGAAAGAAAGAAAGAAAGAAAGAAAGAAAGAAAGAAAGGAAGGAAGGGATAAATCAGAGAAAGAGAAATCATACATCTCATCCCTTACATATATAATCTTTAAAAAAAAAGGCATAGAACCAAAGTAGAAAGGTAATTGCCAGCATCTGAAGGGTAGTGGAAATAGGAAGGAGTAGGTAAAAGGCTATACATTTTCAGCTACAAGATGAATGAGGTCTGAGGATCTAGAGTTGATATCACTGTATGGTGTAATTGAAAATTGCTAAGAAAATAGAACTTAAATATTCTCATCCAAAAAAAAAAAAAAAGTGAGGTGGGGCACCTGGCTGGCTCGGTTGGCCAAGCATGTGACTCTTGATCTCAGGGTCATGAGTTTGAGCCCCATGTTGGGTGCAGAGGTTACTTAAATAAATAAAAACTTAAAAAAAAAAAGTGAGGTGATAGATGTCTTAATTAGCCAAATGAAGAAATCCTTTCAAAATGTATATATATGTATCAAATCATCATAATGTACACTTTAAATATCTTACCATTTTATATGTCAATTATGTCTCAATAAAGCAGAAAATTTAAAAATAAAGTATAAAAATAAAAGAGAAAATAACGTTAAGTTGGCTGGACCAGCACATATATTGTCATGCCTCCTTATCTTGTTGGTGAGAATGTAAAATGGCGAAGCCATGTTAAATAATCATAGCAGTTCCTTAAAACGGTACACATAACTTTCCCGTATGGTCCAGCAATCTATCCCTAGGCATCCAACCAAGAGAAATGAAAGCATCGATCACACAAAGACTTGCCCAGGAACGTTCTCTGCAGTATTATCCATCATAACCAAAAAGTAGAAACGATCCCAATGTCTACCAGCCTGTGAGCAAACTGTGGTGTAGCCACACAATGAAATACTGTTCAGCAGTATAAGAATGCAAGACTCATACTTGCTGCAACATAGATGAACTTCAAACACATTGCAAAGGGAGAGAAACCGGTCACCAAAGACCATATATTATGTAATCCCACTTAGATGAAATGTTCAGAATGGCCAAAGTTATAGAAAGTAGATCAGTGGTTGCCTGGGACTTGGGGTAGGAACGGAAATTAACTGCAAATGGGCAGGTGAGATCTTATCAAGGTGATGGCCAAGTTCTCAAACTGGATCATGGTGATAGTTGTACGACTAGGTACGTTAATAAAAGATAGTTGATTGTATACTTAAAACTGGTGAATATTATATGTTATCCCACCTCAATAAAATTATTTTTTTAAAGATTTTATTTGTTGGAGAGAGAGGGAGCACGAGCAGGGGAGGGGCAGAGAGAGAAGCAGGGAGCCCCACGGGGGCTCAATTCCAGGCCCCTGGGATCATGACGTGAGTCCAAGGCAGAAGCTTAACCAACTGAGCCATCCAGGCGCCCCTCCCTTAATGAAATTATTAAGAAAAAAGATCCGGAGACTTTGGGCCAAGATATCACAGTGAGTTCCCTCTCTCGAAACCAACCCCATCACTTAAGAGCAAATTAAGACAAAAAGTTCAAAGCAAAAACTTACTAGAAAAAAAAATTTTTTCGATTCATTATATAGCCCTGTATTAAAGAGTTACTAAGTAGATCCCAGTAAGAATTTCGAGATTCGGTTTTTAGGTTGCCGTTCAGTCATCCACTAGCCAGATAAATGAAGAAAACTACCAGTTGAATTTCCAACTATATTTTCTTGATAGAGAGGAAGGGGGGAAGGGATCCTGATGAAGGAACAGTGTTTACCTTCTGAAATGTGTTCCTTCTTTCTGCATGTGATGCCTTTGTCCTTACAGATCTCTGATATGCTCTTCTCTCAGTCTCCCTACCTTAGTTTAATGGGCCTCCCCCTTGGTTTGATTTTCTCCATCCTATTGGTCCCACCCTTCTACACAAAAACAGCTCTCCTCCCTGGTCCATTAACCCTTGTTCTCTGGCTCCTTTTTCCTGTGCCTCCCTGCCTCCTCTAGTCCTTCTTCCTAGTCCTCCTTGCTAAGCGGAGAAATAGAGATAAATATTCTCGTCCATTCCTTTTGGAGTCCTGTGTCGTTCTCCTGGCTGGTGGAAGGTGCTGGAATGTGACTTCAGCACATTCCAGTCAACCCGAACCCGCTTAGGGAAGAATGAGCCCTTGCACAATTAGGGGGAGTGTTTTATGGCCTGTTATTGTTACTCTTACATTGTCAGACTTTTCAAAGAAAGAGAGGATTAATTATTGACGAAGTCGAGATGAAACTTTCACTAAAATACTTCACACTTAGGGGGAAAGGGGACCTATAAACGAAGCATTTTGAGTTTAAAAAAAAAAAGTGTCTTCCTTCTTAATTTTCATTTTTCTCAAACACTCTAAAATTGAAAGGCTCTGTGTGAGAAGGAACCATTAGAACTTTTATTTATTTATGTATTTATTTTTAAAGATTTTATTTATTTGACAGAAAGAGCAAGAAAGGGAACACAAGCAGAGGGAATGGGAGAGGGAGAAGCAGGCTCCCCGCTGAGCAGGGAGCCAGATGTGGGACTCGATTCCAGGACCCTGGGATCATGACCTGAGCCTAAGGCAGATGCTTAACAACTGAGCCACCCAGGCGCCCCACCATGAGAACTTTTAAAAGTATACTGTAATTTTTCATCCTTTTCCTAGCTACAAGTAGAAATATAAATGAGTAAGTTTCTTTTAACGTCTGATAATTTTTTATAGCCTATAGAGGAACTTCCATGAATAATCATAAATTTCCTTCCCTTCCAGAGTGCCTGTGTGAAAAGAACATTCCATAAGAGAGAGATTATAATCATTAGTGGTAATTACACAAAACTCTGAGTCATTAGACACTATTAATTGTCTGAAATATAACTAGAAGAAAAATAAACATCAATCTAGCATGACTACAATTAAGTTTAATTATGATCCCTCCAGTCTATAGGAAAAACCTCAAAGTCAGGGTTTCAAAATTGATCCAATTAACTTTTAAGTAACTTTTTAGTAATGTTTAAATCGCTTTTTAGTTATTTAACCAGCTTGCAATCTTTCTTCTTTATTTAGCTGCATATGACTCCAAAACTCCTTTTACCCCATGTTTTCTGATGCCATTTTTTAAAAAAATCTGTGGTGTTCATGCCGTTAACATTTGCTAGGAACTCCCTCAAGTAGAACAATTCCACAGGAGCCAGCGACTCCTGAGCCGTCATGCGCCACCGCCCCCCCCCCCAACCCCATCACCTGGAGCTCCACACCCACACCAGAGCCTCCCTTCTTCCTGCCCTTCGTAAATACGCCGCCCCCCATTTGGGGTCCTTCCCGAATTTGAAACAATCTACACGATCCCGCCCTTCCCGTCCCCCAGGTCACCTACGACAGCAACTCAAGTCCCACGTGCCTCACTTCTGAATTTCTCTTACCCCTCCCGTCATCTCTGCACCACCTGCCTGGTGTCCCTCAGTGGCTTCCCACGGGTCACCTGACCTTCAGTCTCACTCCACTTCAACCTGCCAGGCACTCCAGGACCAGCACGCTCCTGGCCTTCAAACCTCCAGGAGGCTCTTTTGCTTGGTGAACAACTTAGCCTCCTGTGCCTGGCATCCAAGAACTTCTGGGCTCTGGATACACCGTCAGTCCAGGGTTACCTCACATGAATCCACTAGCGCACTTTCCACTTCTGTCAGAGTAGAGCATATGCTACATCCAGAAAAAGTTCTGTGTGTGTCTCCCACATCTTGTTTTCACCTTCCCTACTGGGCATAAGCCTTTGTCAAGCATCTCTACTGGCGGCTTTGACCTGCTTTGAAAGCCCTTCCCCAGGAAGCATTCCAGAAGAGTGTGCCTTCGGCAGGGAATGATTTCTAGCCTCGCCTTCTTTCTTGCAGCAATGAGCTTAAACTTCTCAAAGCCTGGTCTTTTATTTTTAGAGCCATACCTTTCCTCTCCAAACAGATGGAAGACTCCGCAATGGCAGCCAAAATGTTTTCATCCTCTTTTGACATTCTGGACAACAAAATACAGTGGAAAGAATATAGGTTTTATGTTTATTTTTTTGAAAGATTTTATTTATTTATCTGACAGAGAGATCACAAGTAGGCAGAGAGGCAGGCAGAGAGAGAGAGAGGGGGAAGCAGGCTCCCCGCTGAGCAGAGAGCCCGATGTGGGGCTCGATCCCAGGACCCTGAGATCATGATCTGAGCCAAAGGCAGAGGCTTTAACCCACTGAGCCACCCAGGCGCCCCGAATATGGGTTTTAGAGCCAACAAGTTCATTTGATTCTCGATTCCACCACTTACCAGTTGAGTTACCTTGAGGAATTTACTTGCTCACTCTGATCCTTGTCTTCTCATCTGTAAAATGGGGGTGCTGAGTAATACTGGCATTAGCTTTTGGTGAGAAATGATACGGTATATATTCAAGATAGGTCCTTCAAAAAGCATTTGTCTTACCACTTCTCTTTGCACGTTGGTGTCCCTGCTATGCTTTATACACGGTAAGCGCTCAATGATAAATAAAGGCAAAGGATTTTGCTGCATGTCCGACTTGGGTTGGCAGCCTTGGCAGCTACATCCTGCCCCCAAATGAGGCTGTAGGCGTACCATCCAAACGGCCGCCCCCGTGTTCCTGTGGGACTACATTCCAGCCTGCCTTGGTGGTTTTCAAAGTCCCCCAGAGTTTCTTGTTTATGGGGTGTCGGGCGAGGCTGACGAAAAGCTCCGACAGCAACCGTACTGGAGCTGGAGCGACGGAGGCTGCCTGGCAGTCCCTCAGCTGGATGATTTGATGAGAAAAACCTGCCTGGTTTTGGTTTCAGTTTCGTTTCAGTTCCTGTTTATCTGTTGCCCTCACTGTAGAGAAACCCTCCTCAAGGTACTTCCCAGGCCCCACCTGAGTCTAGCCTGGGAACTGTGCTCTGGGAAATAAGGGAACGAGAAACACGGATCAAAAAGGCAGGGGATATCTATCAACGAAGAAGCTGTACGTTCGTATCTATTGATGTGGTTTTTTTTAAAGGTTTTATTTATATTTTAGAGAGAGAGCAGGAGGACGGGCAGAGCGGGTGGGAGAGGGACAAGCCGACTCCTGGCTGAGCATAGAGCCTGATGTGGGGCTCGATGTCACGACCTTGAGATCATGACCTGGGCCAAAAGTCAAGAGTTGGTTGCTTAACCGACTGTGCCACCCAGGCACCCCTGATTAACGTTTCAGTACAGACGTCACAGCTCTTGTCTTGCAGCCACTGAATTAATACGTGCCACTAAGCTGACTGCAATAGACAATACATATTGATCTGTGTGTGTCCCCCTTTCTCTGTACTCACTCAGTTTTCCTGTTGTATCAGGATTTCAATGGAAAGAAGGGGAAAAGGGCGACTAAAAAAATGTGTCAAGCTCCTTTCGAACTTCAGAGTACAGAAGAGTCTCCTAGAGCCTTCGCTGATCATGTAGAGGAACACTGGAAATATTTGAGTTCAGTCCGTGAAACATCTGACCCTTGATTTCGGCTCGGGTCGTGATCTCAGAGTCATGGGATCAAGCCCCACATCAGGCTTCTCACCCCGTGAGGCGTCTACTGGAGCGTCCCTCCTTCTGCCCCTCAACTCTGTGCACATTCACACGCCTTCTCTCTCTCTCTCTCAAATAAATAAATCTTTTTAAACAAATGTCTCCCTTCGTAGATACCATAGCAAAGAGGAGATCAGGAACACGGTTTCATTAATTTATTCATTCATTCTTGCCTCTATTCAACAAATATTTATTCAGTACCTCTTACGTGTCAGGTACTGATAGGAGATATGAATATTAATAAAAGTTCCTGCTGTGACAATGGCACAATGGCAATCCCATAACAACCGATAAATGTATCAGATAAAATTCATCCAATGTTATACGTCAAATATATTTCAGTTTTAAAAATAAGGGAGTCGAGTACCTGCTCGCAGGGGATTCACACTCCAAATAAGTCAACAATTCCCACAAACATTTCTTGAGTGCATTTGGTGTATAGGACATGGAGCCAGACACTGGATTAGGAGGATTAGGTGAGATGCTCTCTTGGGAAGTGATGCTAGCCAATTACTCAGAAGACACTCATGTCTTTGGCACTCTGCTAAATTCTTCAGATACAGAGATTAACATGCGCTGGTCCTGACGCCTTGGAATTGGGAGTACAAGTTAAACAACAAATTCTAATACAACGTGGAGATATACATGGAGTGGGGAGCATGGGCTGGGATGAA
>CM052798.1:120608395-120668075 GCA_028533885.1 Nasua narica | reverse complement strand
GGGGGTGGGCTGGGCAGGGCTTCTCCTTCCGGGAAGCCCCAGGTGGCCTCACCTGTTTCCTTCGCACCAGTCCTCCAACAAACTTTCTCCAGCCTGGCCTTTGCTCCCAGGTGTCCCACCCCCCAGTTCCTCTCTGCCCCCCAAATGCTTTCCACTCCCGGCCACCAAGTACCAAAGCATGCCTTACATTCCATTTCCATGCCCTACTTCACAAAGATACTCCAAGACAAAGTCAAAACAGACTTTTAATTTACTAAAAACCCAACGTTTTCCAAAGAGGCACCGGTAACTTTATTCGTGTTAACTTCAAATGTCATAGCATATACATGTTTGTTTATATTTGTTCATGTCCTTCATGTTTGTATTGAGCAGCTATTACATGCTTGCCTGGTATGGCGTTACGCGCAGATAAAAGTTCTCTAAGAACATGCTTTTTTTCTCTGGGAGCAGGAAGCCCCCCAGGGAGACGACAAGTGCCAACGTGAAACTCCCCATTGCGACGACATTAGGGACAGATTGGCACAGGGGTGAAGGCAGCCTTAGAAGGGCTTCCAAGGTGCTCTCTCCAGGGCCCTTCCACTTCTCCCTTCTAACCTCGGCCTTTACCTCAGACGAGGCAGCAGACTCTGAATTTCACAGGGGCTTCAGCCTCAGGTGTTTCTTCCTGGGACATTTCTTATTCCAGTGATTCGCTCCCTCCCTCTCTCATTGTTTTCCTCAGCAGATGTTCCTGGGGAGGCCCTGTTCTGGGCACTGGGGAAATGGTGGTAACGGGATTGTGACCTCTGGGGGCTAACATTCTCAGGGTGGAGGAGTCTGGATGGAGAAAGGTAACCAGCAAACATGGAATGAGTTCAGATGGTGCTAGGTGCTGAGAAGATGTAGAAGGCCTTAGCTAGAGAGCTCCCGGAAGTGAGGGGGGGGCGTTTCTGCAGAAAGGAGGGAGCAGAGAGGGAGAGCATGCGGGTCTGAGCCCAGACGGACACGCAAGTCTCCTGGGCAGAAGCAGCAGGCTGAAAAGCGAGCCGGGGGCCAGCCAGAAGATGGGCATGAGCCCCGCATGCTGGAGGAACAGAAAGAAGACCAGTGCGGTTGGAGCCCCGGTTCCCGGGTCCTGGGGAGAGTAGGAAGGGGAGGCGCTGAGGTCCCCAGTGGGACAGGTCAGGTCGCAGGGGCCTGGCAGAGGAAAGGGGCAAGGATTTGATCCTAATGGCAACGACTTGGCAGGGAGTGTGCAAAGCTGGACGTTTTCAGTTCATTGTTTTGTAAACAACATCAAGCTTACCCTGTACTAGGCTCCCATCTAACTACTTCGGAACGTGTCCTCACGTATAATCCTTACAACAACCCTGCAAGGGAGGTATTCTGATCCGTTTTGGGGAGGAGAAACTGAGGCCTAAACTGATGAAGTAGCTTGCCTAAGGGGACCCAGCTGCCAGCGTCAGGACTTGAAAGGTGGCATTCTGGGTCCTGGGTCCTGACATTTGACTAGTATTTCCAACCTCACGAGAGGCTGTCGATCCATTAGTAAATGGTGTCTTTAAAAACAGAAGGAAAAAAAATCCCTCACCTCTTTTGTCTCCAACCAGAGTTTTTCAAATTCTCAGAAAGCACTTCTTTGTCCAAGAGACAGGGAAACTCTTAAAATCATTCACACATTCTTTCAATAGGTTTACCCGGAGAGGCCAAGAAGTTTCTAGGCCCACTTGCCTGAGGCCTGGGCAGAACTGCTGGTGTCCTGTTTTGTTTTGTTTTAAATGCCCTCCGTTAAATACTCCTAAGACTATAAACCTTTCTTTGTCCTACTTGGGACTTTTTAGAAATGTTAACTTTTGGCCTGGTATCTGTCTCCTTTGAAATTCTGATTCACCCTATAGCACTTCCTCAGTATTCATGGTTCTGAAGGCAGCACTTCTCCCCGGGCCGCCGGGAACTGATTCCCGGGACAGATGTGCAGAGCTAGCCCCGGGCTGCTCGACCTCGTGCGCACAGATCACCTGGGCGGCGGGTTTCAAATGCACGCAGGTTCTGACCCAGAAGGTCTGGGTGGGGCCCAATTGTCTGCCTTTCCAGCCGGCTCTCGGCGGGGGGTGGGGGGTGATACGGGGGCGGCCTGTGGACGCCTCCTGGGCGGGAAAGCAATCCCAAACCTTATCACCTGGCCGGCCGGCTTTTCTGGGCGACGCCGAAGAAAGCACGAGAGGAACTTTCTGACGACGTTCAGAGAACCCCACTTCGGTGCTTTTACAGCAGGGAGCCTGGACCAGACGTGAGACGGTTTCACCATCAACTCTGGGAACACACTGCGAAACTGGATAAGATCGCCGCGCAGCGGGGCTTGACGCAGTCCGAGCTCCCACGTGGTTGGGGGACCGTCTCCGAATCTGCAAACCCTCGGGGCAAGAACGGGGCTGGCCAACGGTTCTGAAATTCCTTCCCGGGGCCGCAGGAACTTGGGACCGCCACACGATCGGTGGCTCCGGGCTCCAAGGAGCCCCCTTGTGGGTGTAGAAGCTGCTAGTCCGCGTCTTTGGCACAGGGGTGGGAGCTAGGGAAACCCGGGTGTCAGTCCTCCCCCTACCCCCCGCCCCCACACACCTTGAGGCCTAGGTCCATCCCCGGAGGACTGCCATCCAGTAATCTCTCCGGAGCCTCAGGGCACCTGGAGTGGGAAGGACACAGCTTCTGGGGGGAGGAGGGGTCCCCAAGGGAGCCAGCCCAAAGCCAACTGAATATAAAGACTCAGTTGAAAATAAGATGCAGGGATTAGTGATCCCTTAAATAATCAACTGGATTACTTATGTCTTGAAACAAATGAAAAATGTTTGGCGCCAGCCTTACTTGTTAACTGGTCTATGCTTTTATTCACATTGGACTTGAATTCCCTCTTCGATTGGTTGCATATTAAACATTTTTATTTTATAAGCTACAGAATTTAGCAGCATACATTGTGCGTCACAGTAGACGCATGTTCCCTTGTTACCTTATGCTGGGCATTGGGAGTTTTAAAAAATTAAATATGATTATTTTTAATAATAATCACCCCCCACCCCCACCCAGTAGGTTGTTATGGACAGAGGTATCTAGAAAGCCTCCCTAGAGACTTCCCTCTCAGGCCAAGGCAGTAGTCCTTTCCTTCCCCACTGCAGACAAAGCCTCCTAAGCATACCTTTCTTCCAGGGCCCAGACTGCTCCGAAGCCTCCAGCAACTCCTTCACTGCCCACCAAATAAAACCCAACAATCTCTGAAGCCTGCCACCAGGGTCTTTTTCCTGGCCTTTTCTACTCTTCTAGGTTCTACTCTTCTAGGTTACTCGTCTAGGTTCTGAGCCTGCGTTATTATTCATTTAAAAACCGTGGCCCTTGGGGCACCTGGGTGGCTCAGTGGGTTAAAGCCTCTGCCTTCGGCTGAGGTCATGATCTCAGGGTCCTGGGATCGAGATCCACATGGGGCTCTCTGCTCAGCGGGGAGCCTGCTTCCCCCTCTCTCTCCGCCTGCCTCTCTGCCTACTTGTGATCTCTCTCTCTCTCTCTGTCAAATAAATAAATAAAATCTTAAAAAAAAAAAAACTGTGGCCCTTAATACCAACCTGTTCACATGTGACCTCAGGAAAGACCGCCTCCTTGCAAGCAGCCAGGCTCCTGGCGAGTTCTCAGAAAATGCGAATTCTCTTTCTACCTCATGAACGCACATTGATTGCCCTCTAGATTAGATTACTTACTCTTAAATTTACTGAGCACTTTCCTGACTGCCCACTTGCCGAGGTCCGCGCCCGTTCTCAGCCCTCCATCATCCTGGCACCGTCCTCACTGCCTGTCTTTGTTGCCGTTTTTTACCTTTATTCGTGTGATTGTCTCGTGATCTTCGGGGTCCCCATTAAACTGAGAATGCTGTAGGGGCAGTGGGCACAGCGGTCCCTGGGGCCCCGAGCAGGGCCTGACTCACACACAGGGCCGTTTGGAAAATACATTTTGGAGGCTACGAGCCGAGTTTGACTATCACTACTTCCTGATGTTTCCCATTTTCCCCAACCTACCTCAGCTGCTGGCCTGTTTTCACACAACTCACCGGAGCTGGCCCAGTGGTTACTTGTAAATAAATATTACTCTCTTACGATGGCACGTATTTCCAGTGTGAACCTCTGTAGCTTATAAGGACCAAAGAAGAAGGAGAGAAAGAATGAAAGGAAAATAACAAGATAATGAGTAGTGATGTTCAGAGTGATAATGAGTGACTTTAAGGATCCCAGAGCCAGGAAAGTGGGGAGTGCTTGTATCTCCAAGAAATTACAGAATTAACTGGAGGCCCCCCGAAAACCAATACCGAGTCAGTAGACTTTTACTCTGTCATAAATGCAACCACACACTATTTTTGGAAGCTGATTTAAGTATTCTCGGGGGTTATTGTGACTTGGCTTAATTTTTACCTTCAAAACCTAACCACTACCACCCCCATAAAATTAAACTCCACTAAATTATAAGCACTTGGAGGCAAAATCAGGGTCTTTTACATCTCAGTGTGGTCATAAGTCATAAAGATGGAACAATTTAGAAATCAGTGTATCTTCTGGTGATAATCAGCCAACACTCTCTTTTAGGGAATGCTCTTTGGCTGTATATCAAAACTTACTGAATTAACATACATTCATCAAAAATTGGTACTATTTAGTCTCATCAATGAATTTGAAATTTCAAACACGGACTCGTTGTAAAGACTCCATCGTGCTGTAAGTATGCTAGATTTTGCCAAGGGCTGATAACATTTTTGGCATAGTTTCAGTTCTTAGTGGTATTACATATTTATTACCTAAATTATATAAGCTATCCATGCTTCCTATAGAAAAAAAAGAAGGTGTACACTTATGCAAAAAGAAGGAAAAAAAATAAAATAAGATTCAATTGTCCAAGGATAGGGATTATTAATATTTGGGTTTGTAATTACCCATACTTTTAAAAAATCTGTATGTGTGTGTTCTCTCTTAACGAGTACTTTAAAATTACACTGATGGTTGTAAAAACGAATCATAGAATGTTAGCAGTGAGCGACTGTAGCCTAAGCCCTTCATTTGACAGTTGCAGAAACGGCAAGATTCTTTCCTGAGGGTTGAACATGGCTGGACTATAATTATAGCAGCTTTGAAAATATGAGGCCTTCGGGTCCCAGAATATAATTCATGTTTTTGCTTGCTCAAATCACAGTGGCACAGGACTCCACAGACACTTACTATGTTCTAGTATAACAATAAAAAACACACGGGCTAAGAAAGGAAGAGCTTCGATTGATGAAGGTTTGTTACAGTGAGATAATGCTCTCATCAGACTGATAATGAAGTCGTGTATTCCTACTAGAAAAGTACTTTCAACCAAGAGACAGAAAACTACATTGTGATTCCCACCTACCAGTGACAAGACTTGTGACTTTGGTAACCTCTCTGTGCCTATTTCCTCGCCTGTAAAATGGGAAGTATCCCATTTTCCATTCCTATTTTCTATAAAGCAAACGAAACTCAGAATGTGAAAGTATTTTTCAACGTTAAGTGGCATGCAGAGTAAGGTGGTGTTGAAAGCGAGCAGCACTCAGTGCGTAGAGGGATGGGCTCACAAAGCATAAATCTGTGTCTTCTCAGAGGCCACAAAGCTCGTCCCTGCTTGGTATCCCTCTCAATTTGAATTGATGCTGTGTGTGTGTGTGTGTGTGTGTGTGTGTGTGTGTGTGTGTGAAAGAGATTTTACATCACTATATTCATATTTCCTTCACACAACTATCACATTGCATTGTCATTCTTGGTTTCTATTACTATTTTCCCCACTAAATAGTAAACTCTTTAATGATGAGGAGGTTTGGGGGCCACTGTAGCCCTGCTCCCCATCTCCACAGCCCTCCCCAAGACAAGTTTTCTCCACTCCTTCACTCAGACTTGGCCCACCACATTACCTCTCTTAAGCCCTTCCCACACCTACCCCTTGCCCTCTCAAGAAGTTTTAGGAGTACCATTAACCCTCTTGGTTTTTATCTTTCCAGCATCTGAAAGAAT
Source organism: Nasua narica (assembly GCA_028533885.1). NCBI lineage: Eukaryota > Metazoa > Chordata > Mammalia > Carnivora > Procyonidae > Nasua > Nasua narica. Next base: position 120,662,040 of record CM052798.1, on the reverse strand, counting down.
GCCTAGCAGTTGACAGTGTAGACAGCCAGTGAAAGTTGGTTGAGGGATGAATGAAAGAGAACCCAATTATTGTATCAGTCTTTAAGAATGCTCTCTTCCCGTCAATCAAGACCCCCTATTTAAATCTTTGAAATCTGATCATGGACAGTTTGGGTTTGATTGTTCAAGGAGGGCCGTGACTTGCAATAACTTGTGATTTGCTGAGGGAAGAATGAAAATGAGGTACAGGGCCAGGCCGGGGTCAGGCCCTCACCTCCGGGTTAGCCCGCCCAACCCCCACCTCCTCAACATGGCTTTGTTATCATGGATTCTGCCCTGTGTTTGTTCAGGGAAGCTCAGAATCTACCTCTTCTGACTCTGAAGTCCAAGTTCTTTCTTCTGTAGCTCTCAAAAAGATGAGTCTTCCCAAGGTGTTTTGTTTTCTCATTCTACTGCCACAACAAGCCTGTGACAGGGGGTACTATTATCACCCCTTTACAGATGAGGAAAGAGGCACAAAGAAGTTCAATTAATTTGCTGAAGGTCACCAGCTAATAAGTGACAGAGAGGACCCTAGAAGCCTGAATCACTGCCTCCAAATAAATGTTCATTTCTCTAGACCATAATATAATAATACTGGACCAAGAAACCACCAATACACTTATTATCTATATGAGGAAACAACGACAAGTTAGTAGAAGAACGGGGCAAAGGAGGCACTGGGATCAGTTACATGTATAAAATTTGCTCTGTACAGAAATATTTTAGAGACTTAATATTATTTGCTGGTAGTATTTATAAACCTTTGGAGGGCCTGCAGTTATGTCTTGTATTCTCATAGAGTTGAATACAATGTTTTCTATAGCAGGGCTCAGTCAATGTTCACTTGAGGACGCCTGGGGCCCGCTGGATGGGTTTCTCCGGTGACTTTCCTGCTGTGGCAGGTAGTCCAGGGTAGGCCTGTGAGGACAGGTCCGCAGGGAGGCTGAAGGATGGGATGCTAGTCCCCGAAGCACTGACTGTCACGTCCTGGGGACACCGTCATCGGGAGAGACCACAGTGTCTAAACCCAGGAGGGCCCCAAGGCCAGCAAGGCCAGCATGGTCAAAGAAAAAAGCCCTCAGGCCTCTCAGGCTAGGGCGTGGCTCCGCTTCCAGCTTAGTTCTCTTTGGTTTTTAGTTTCCTCATCTGAAAAATGCTTTCTAAGATCCCTTACAGCTCCACGTAATAGAGAAATATTAACTAAGACTAATACAAATGGTATGCAAGCTACAGCTAAAGTCATTTGATGGGTGACTCAGTAAGTTAGCATTTTGGTAAAGTTTACAGGCTCCAGAGACAGACAGGGTGTGTATCCCAGCTCAGCTACTTACCGTGTGTGTGTGTGTGTGTGTGTGTGTGTGTGTGTGTGTGTGATCTTAGACAAATTACTCAGCCCCTCAGGGCTGCAGATTCCTCTTGAGTAAAGAAGGATAATAATTCCTACTTCATAAGGTTGTTAGAACAATCAAATAACTTTTAATGTGCTTAGATCAGTGGTGACATGGATGGTAGAGTGTTGGCTATTGTCACTAGCATCAGACCCATTGAAGTTTCGTTATCTGTTAAGGATTAGAAAAGTAAAATAGTAAGAACCTGGGGTAAGTCAACTTTTTAATTAGTTTGAAGCCGCAGAGGCTGATATACATGTTGATCGAGGGCAAGGGAACGACGGGAAGTGGCGGCAGAAAAGACCAAATGCCTGACCATTGCCATAGACGGTAACCCAAGGCAGGAAATATTTATCAGAAACGCAAGAATAAATATGAACAAATAGCTCTTTTAATAGTGTGATTTCAAAATACTGGCAAGAAGAGGAAAAAGAAAATGACTTTTATTTGGAACAGAATACACTGTCCAAAAATAGACCCACACTTATATGGTCAGTTAATTTTCAACAAAAGGTGCCAAGTTAGATAATTCAATAGAGAAAAGAGTCTTTTCAATAATAGGTACTGGAACTACTCGATACTCTATATGGAAAAAAAATTAACCTTGACTCTCACTTCACACCATACAAATATTAACTCAAAATGTAAAATGTAGGGACGCCTGGGTGGCTCAGTTGGTTGAGCAGCTGCCTTCAGCTCAGGTCATGATCCCAGTGTCCTGGGATCGAGTCCCGCATCGGGCTCCTTGCTCGGCAGGGAGCCTGCTCCTCTCTCTCTGCCTCTGCCTGCCTCTCTGCCTGCTTGTGTTCTCTCTCTGTTAAATGAATAAATAAAATCTTTAAAAAAAAAATGTAAAATGTAAAACTCAATGTAAAAGCTAAACCTAATTCTACTTTTAGAAGAAAATGGTTGTGACATTAGATTAGGCAAAGACTACTTAAACAGGACACAAAAGCACCAACTCTAAAAGAAAAAATTATAAATGGACTTCATCAAGCTTAAAAATGATTGCTCTTAAGGATAAGCCACAAGACTAGATATCTTTTTGCAGAACATATATTCTTTTTTTTTTTTTTTGCAGAACATATATTCTGACCCAGCTTATGAAAGACACAACTCAATAATAAGATAACACAATTTTTTTAATTGGTCAACAATTTGAACAAATACTTTGCAGAAGAAGATACCTGAATACAAATAAGTACAAGTGAAAAGATGTTCAACGTCTAGTCACCAGAGAAAAGCAAATTAAAACCATAATGAGATATTTTGAATTGATGTTAATAGATACCTAATAGTTTAGAACTGTTATAAAGATATTTAGAGGTCTCATTCTTTAAATTTGGTTTGTTGCATACACTGTTGTGAATACATTCTTTGAATGATATTTATTGGATTTTCTTGAACATCTTTCCTCAAAATATACACAAATATAGTTCAAATGTATGTGTTATATATAACCTTGCTTGTATTTTTAAAATTAGTTTTAACTAATAAGTTTTCAGTGAAAAAAAATCAATGAGATACAAACCCACAGGAATAGGTAAAATGTAAAGACTGACAATAGCAAATGTTGGCAAGAATATGGAGCCACTGGAACTCTATACATTGCTGGGGGAATGCAAAAGGATACAGCCACTTGGGAAAATATTATGACAGTGCCTTATGGATTTAAATATATGCATATGAACCAGCCATCCTACTCTTAGGTAACTACCAAAGAAAAATGAAAACATAGATCCACAAAAAAACATATACATGACTATTCGTACAGCATTATTCATAATAGGCAAAAACTAGGAACGACCCAGATGTCCATAAATAGGACAATGGGTAAACAAACTGGGGTATCCATAGAGCAAAACATTATGCAGTGGGGCGCCTGGGTGGCTCAGTGGGTTAAAGCCTCTGCCTTCTGCTCATGTCATGATCTCAGGGTCCTGGGATCGAGCCCCGCATCGGGCTCTCTGCTCAGCAGGAAGTCTGCTTCCCCCTCCCTCAGCTTGCCTCTCTGCTACTTGTGATCTCTTTCTCTCTGTCAAATAAATTAATAAAATCTTTTTAAAAAATTTATGCAGCAATAGAAAAGGAATGAGCTATGACCATGCAACGACTTGGATGCATCTCAAAAATATGCTGAATGAAAGAAGCGTAACATGGGCGCCTGGGTGGCTCAGTTGGTTGGGCAACTGCCTTCGGCTCAGGTCATGATCCCGGGGTCCTGGGATCAGGTCCTACATCGGGCTCCCAGCTCCATGGGGAGTCTGCTTCTCCCTCTGGCCTTCTCCCCTCTCATGCTCTCTCTGTCTCTATCCCAAATAAATAAATAAAATCTTAAAAAAAAAAAAAAGAAAGAAAGAAAGAAGCGTAACACAAAGGAGCACGTACCCTCTGATTCTACTTTCACGAAGTTCTCAAACAGGCAAGTTTAACCTATGGTAGAAATACTTGAAATATCAGTTGCTTCAGCAGGGATGGTTAGGAGAAAAAAACTCCGAAGAGATTGAGATCAAAAAGTCTATAAAGAAGCTCACTGCTCCCGTCTTCCTTTACATTACACTTCAGTGGCTTCGTTGCCATTCAGCCAGTTTCTTCAAGTAGCTCTTGTCCCTGTTGCAGCAAATTTCACCTCCTGTACTGGCATTTTGGCCTTAGGGAGCTGACAGTTTGATGAATAACGTAAAGAATTCATCAGAGGAAAAAAAAAAAAGAATTCATCAGAAAGACCCAATCTGGAATAATATGTCTTGCTAACCTTCCAAATGCATCCTAGGGGTCAGAAATCCAACTGGTCACCATTTTAGGAAAAGTACTAATAAACTAGTATAGTGATAACACTTGTAATAACATCAACGGACCTTAAAGAGATCCTGAAAGCTAGAATAAGATATATGATGTATAATACCATTTATGCAAATTTTATTCTATTCTTTTTTTTTTTAAGATTTTATTTATTTATATGACAGAGAGGGCACAAGTAGGCAGAGAAGCAGGCAGAGAGAGGGGGAAGCAGGCTCCCTGCTGAGCAGAGAGCCCAATGCGGGGCTCAATCTCAGGACCCTGAAATCATGACCTGAGCCGAAGGCAGATGCTTAACCCACTGAGCCACCCAGATGCCCCTATTATTTTTTTAAAGATGTTATTTACTTGTCAGAGAGCGAGCAAGCACACAAGCAAGGGGAGAGAAGCAGGCAGAGGGAGAAGCAGGCTCCCCACTGACCAGGGAACTGGATGCAGGGCTTGATCCCATGACCTCGGGATCATGACCTGAGCCAAAGGCAGACGCTTAACCAACTGAGCCACCCAGGCGTCCCAATTTACAAAAATTTTAAAGGCATACATACAACACTGTATTTCGATTGTAGAGTCATGTATGCTAGTACAAGTATAAACATGGAGACAGGAAGCACATGCACTGACTTCGGTATGATGGCTGCTTCTGGGGAGAGAGAAGCATAGGGCTGGAGAATAGCATGAAGGGGATATCGGTTACATCAAAATCGGTTTACCATCTATCCGTATTAAATAGATAGCTGAAACAAATAGGGAATGTTGTTGACACAGGTTAAGTTTGGGTTGGGGTGGCTATTTTGTAACAGTATGCTCCATACTCAGTGTGTTTGAAACTTTTGGTGGCCAACCACAATAGGAAGAGTGAGACAGACACCGTCTTATGGGGCCGGCCTGACCGCTCTCTTTCTGGTGGCCTCAAGCCCAGCTCTGCCTGCCTTGAGGCATCCAATAGACAGAAAGAAAACTACGTGCCACCAAGAGCCTTCTTTAGCAGCATCTTTGCGAAGGCAAGTCTCCTTTCTCCCCTAGCAAGCGTTCTCAAAAAAATCTTTTGATAACCACATCTTCCTTTTCCTGAATATTAGCTTCTATCAACTTATAATTCCTAGGAAATGGAGCTCTAGCCCAATACAGTTCGGGTCAAACCACTCGCGTCTGAGCCATGGCATTCTTTGGAACTTGAGCATAACCTCAAAGGTCCCTTCCAACCTGGAGTTTCTAAGATTGATTTTTCTTTCCCCCAGAAGATTTTTTCAACTTATGAGATGCTTTTCTCCTCCACCACCAATAGAACAATACCCATCAGTTGTACCTATAACTGTGGATTTTGTTTTTATTTTTTAACAGTGCAGTTATCGATTCAACCTCTGGACGCTACTCTTGTTGGCAAACAAAACAACTATTAAAAATAAGCCATTTATCTGGAAGCAGCACCTGGAATTTGCAAGGTCTCCCTTAACTGTCAGTGAGTGAGGACATTGCTTTATGTGGGACACTGAGGTGATTAGAGAAACGTGCTATTACCAAAAAAGTTCAGGCTTCAAGATCAGCATTAGTTTCCGATCAAATCCACTACCGTCACTCGTCGAGGATGGTCCAGATTATATGAGTATCCACGTTAAATGGGTGACTTGGATAGTAACCTAAACCTCTATGTATATTTTTTTCAGGACACCTATCATAATTCACATGTCATTTACTGCTTTTGCTTATTGTCCGCCTCTCTGTTCCAGAATACATCTCCCAGAGAGCAAGGATCTCGGTCTGTGCTAATCGAGAATGGACAGCAAAGATCCAAGCCGGTGCCCAGAGCACAGCCGGTGTTCAATGACTAGTTGTTGAATAAACGAATATATGTATGCACCTCGTAATCCCTCTCTGCCCAACTCTGATCTTCATGATGAAACAAATACAGCTTCTCTTTATTGAAAGCTTACTATACGCCACAACCTGGGCTAAGCACTTTACATCTCTTTTAATGGCCTAGTGGCCTCCCGGGATCGAGGTCTTAGTCCCGCTTTGCAAATGGGAGGGAACCGAGACTTAGGATCAGGGAACTGCCTGAACTCATCCGACGGCCAAGACACGGAGCAGGGCTGAGCTCCAGTCTGCAGAGCTGCCAGGCTGTCTCTCAGACCCCAGCTTGCATGGCCACCATGTACGAGGGCCCTGTCACAACCCCAGGCAAGAACAGATTTTTCTGCACTCCAATCAGGACTGGTAACCTCCTGCGCGGCGTATGGTACTCCCATTGACCTTGACTAGCTCCCCTCATTCGTTGCACATGATAACCACAGGGAGAAAAACGGGGCTCCCCTCCTCAGCCCACCCCTGCCCCCACTGCCACCGCCTGGCAAGGGCCTTGTCATAGCTTGTCATGCTTATTCACGGTGACATGGATTTGTTAGACACGCTCGCTTCTTGCAGTCCAGATGAAATCATGGCATTCCTAGAACCTTGAGCTTTGGAATCACTCAGTCCTGGGTTCCAATGCTACTTCTGTATGCGTTCCCCGGGGGACATTTGCATGTTATTTGATCTTTCAGGCTTGTTTTTTTTCCCCATTGGTTAAGTGGAAATCCTGATGTCTACTTTGCAGAATTGTTGAGAACTTAAAGATTCTTGCCCTGCGCGTGCCCCTTCTCTTTCATAAGGAGACAGAAGGGAGCGACCAGCATTCTTTTTCCCTGTTAGAAGGTGGAGGTATAAAGAAATGGCATTTACGGTTTATGAAGCAATTTGCCTCATCTTGTGTGAGTCCTGCTTTGTGGAGGATAGGGCTCAGTGTGAGGGAAAAGGAATTGGGGTAGTTTCTCTTCAAGCTCCCTCTGCCCTGAGCTGTGAACTTCTGCTGTGTGGTTGTGCCAAGGGAGCGAGTCGTGAGGGGAGGAAGAGGAAAGGAAAGCTCTGGAAGATTCACCCAGATCTGTAGTTGCCGCAAAACAATCGGAAGGGGTTCTCTTTTTCTTATTGATTTGTGGAGCTATTTACATATTCTGGAAGAGTTCTTGTATCTGTTAGGAGCGTGCAAATACCTCTTTATGGTCTACGGTTGAATGTTTTTATTTTTTTTCTCAGTATTATCTGTCATTTAGTTGTGTAATTATTTATTGCTTTACAAGTTAAAAAAAGGTAAATAAAGCCCAATGTTAGCTTAAGAACAAAAGCCAGGTAAATGGGCATTTACCTGGTAAATGAGTGTTTATTAGGCTAATAGTTATAGAGGTTATTCTTTCTTATATTTTGTGATATTTCATGAAACAAAAATAAAAGACCAAACAAACAAACAAAAAAAACCCTTTGGCCCTCGTTCCCCTCACCACAAGGGATGAAAGAGGTAGCTCCATAAACTCCTTTTCTTTTCCCAATCTTAAACTTACTTTATTGAGAGCTATCGACCACAGGATAAGAAAATTGCATCCAAAAATGAGTTGGAATTCTGGGGACATTCTTGGCGGAGACACCCAATCACAGGAACAGCCCCAGGCCAAGTTGTGAAAGAGGCTACGTGTCTCTGGGCGCCTCCATTCCTGAACCCCCACCCTGTCCTTTCAACATCTCCCCCAGGCACCAGGCAGCCTCCTTGGATTCCCAAAGTCACCTCTATCAGCACGAGACACACATTCTTTAGCCACGCAAAAGGAAGCCTCCCTAAAGGTGGACTCAACCCCAGAAGTGTTTACATTTTGAAAGTCTTTAGACAGTGGGCAGAAAAAGACAAAGGAAACAGCCCAAATTCCTCAGCGGGGTCTCTCAACAGCCGGTGCAGAATGACCCAGGAGACCTCTCAGAAGGGCGCCATGCTTCCACACCGACAGCACTCCTGCCGCCGTGTAGAGACTCCATCTTGTTCAACATTGGAGCCCAATGGCGAGCCAGCCCGTGGTGCCTTGAGGGAAGCACAAGAACAAATACGGGTTGAAGAATTAAATGATTTCCTGTCTACCTTATTCCGTGCCAGGCACTGTGGGGAACATGGGGGATCTGTCTGTGAAGAGAACACAGAGACTCCTCTCCTCAGGGAGCTTCCATTGCGCGTCTGTGGTGGTGAGGGGAAGGCGATGAGCACGTCAAGAAGGTCTGTCAATAAAATAAGTAAACTTATAGGGACGCCTGGGTGGCTCAGGTGGTTAAGCAGCTGCCTTTGGCTCAGGTCATGATCCCAGCGTCTTGGGATCGAGTCCCGCATCGGGCTCCTTGCTCCGTAGGGAGCCTGCTCCTCTCTCTGTCTCTGCATGCCTCTCTGCCTGCTTGTGTTCTCTCTCTGTTAAATGAATAAATAAAATCTTAAAAAAAAAATAAATAAGTAAACTTATATTATCTGTGACAATAAATACTTTGGAGATAACCAGAGCAGGAAAAGGGACCCGAAGGGCAGGGGGAGGGGCCGTCACACTACGACACAGCAAGGTCGCAGTGTCATTTGAGCCAAGACGGTGAACATGAGGCCTTGTTGGGAAAACAGAGCAGCAACTGGGCGAATGCACCTCAACCCTCCAACATTCCCTGTCTTTTAAGACTGAGCCTCTCAAGTTCTAAGAAGGCATTCTGCCATGTCCTGCTTCAGTAGTTTGCATACACTGTTCCCTTTCCCTGATACCTACCCACCTGTCTTTTCTGCCTGGCCAATTCCTGCTTGTCCTGCAAGACCAGGATCAGATGCCTCCTCCCCTCCGAAACCTTCCTCAGAGCCTCCAGGCACTTGTCTTTGCTACTTCCTTTGCCCTCTCCTAACAGCGCGCTGCTTCTTACTAGAAGCTCTCGGTACTTTTCCCAGGGCAGCACACGTGTTTCTCAGCACCCTCACAACCAGGGGTAAGCTATTACTCTCATCATCCCTGTAGGACGTATGAGAAAACAGGTTCTAACAGGTTGAGTAACTTGGCCCCGGTCATCAGCTAGGTTTGGAAGACAGGACTCGAGAGTCAACAACCCCTGCTCCAAAACAAGGCTCTCCCTGCAACAGCGGGAGCCTCACCTTGCACTGGGTAAATTATACTCGGGTCAGAGTTTTCTGCTGTTTCTTCATTAACTTGAGGACAGACACCATTTGTGTTTGAAGGGGGGAGGGGTTGTCTGGGGAGCATTAGATAAATATTAGTTCAGTGAATAAAGGGATGAATTAGTCACCAACAGTTCAGGCATTCCTGTGGAATGTATTTTTGAGCTGGGGCCCCCTGTGGGAGCTCAGTCATACCTTAGAGGTGACTGCTTGCTCTGCCTGACGTCGCCGAAGACAAGCAGCGCTGGGGAAGGGATTCTTTTGGTGTTTGGCCACGGCCTCCTTTATTGTCTCCTTTGGGCGTGCTTAGGGAAAGTGGTTTGCAACAGCCGGTGGGGGGGGGGCGGGGCTCAGGCCAGCAGTGGGTGCAGCAGCCCTTGGACCCAAAGGCCCTGGAGTACCCCAGACCCCAGTACTGAGCCATTCTCTCCTCCGCACCCTGTCTCTGAGTTTCTCTCACAGGTAGGCAAACCTCCAGGCAGGACGTGAAGAGATGATGCTTTCTCCCAGGCTTTCTGAAAAGGTTGAGACTTTAGTTTTCTGTTGGCTGGTCCTTAACATAAATGAGATGCTATGTCCGTACTCCAGCAGGGGAGGAAAGGAAAGGAAGAAGGTCTAGGGGTGACCAAGAACACAGGACAGGGTGTTCTAGAAGAAGGCGACTTGTGCAGGCGTCTAGGGGAGGGAGATGCTTTTTGCTTCTGGTAGCTGGAGATGGAGTTTTTGTTCCAAATCAGGGTAAGGAAATACTTATGCCAGATATTTTATTTTTTCCAGAGTCAACATCTCAACATGAAACTCAGGGTTGCTAATCATTGCAACTCCACTGCCCTCATTCCCTCATTCGACAGTATCAAGCATCCGGGATATGCCGGGTCCAGGCGCCGAGCCTCGGATATCAGGACGCTGTGGCCTGTCCTCCGAGAGGCCCCAGTCCCACAGGGGAGACAGACAGACAGTGTGGAAGCAGGCACAGGGGCGTGATGATTGTCAGGTCACCATGGCAGCCCCAAATGGGACACAGGCTCCAAAGATGAATCGTGGGTGAGCAAGACCTTGGAAATCTTTTAGCTGTTTTTGTTTGTTGGGGGAATTGGGTGGGAGAAGGATCATAGCCTGTTTTAAGCTGAATCATTTTGTTGTTTAAAGTTGAAAGCAATTCATTATGTCCTTAAGGGGGATGGAAGAGGGACACCTGGGGGGCTCAGTCGTTAAGCCTCTGCCTTCAGCTCAGGTCATGATCCCGGGGTCCTGGGATTGAGCCCCACATCAGGCTTCCTGCTCAGTGGGGAGCCTGCTTCTCCCTCTCCCATTCGCCCTGCTTATGTTCCTCTCTCGCTATATCTCTCTCTGTATCTCTGTATCTATATCTATATCGCTATATCTCTGTATCTCTAAATAAAATCTTAAAAAAAAAAAGAGGGGGGATGGAAGGGTGGAGATAAAAGCCCTGAGATGTTCCTTTCCATAGAGCCCTGACACCCCCTTCCGGGCTGGATAAGATTTCAGGTCCGTGGGGCGATGGGAAGAGGTGGGGCGCTCTCAGCCCCACCTCCGTAGAGGTAATGCACGACCCTCGACCCTCGGGTGCGTCTCTGTAGAACAGAAGCATTGGGAGAAAGGGGAGGGGGAGACAAACCAGGAGAGACTGTGGACTCTGAGCAACAAACTGAGGGTTTTGGAAGGGGGGGAGGGGTGGGGGGTTGGGCGAGCCTGGTGGAGGGCATTGAGGAGGGCACGTACTGCATGGAGCACCGGGTGTGGTGCGCGAACAATGAATCTTGGAACACTGAAAAAATAAAATTAAAAAAAAAAAGCATCACGTTAGACATTCTCTCCAAGGCTGAGTTGAGTGCTCTCCTTTTGCAACTCAGCCGTATCAACCATTTTCATCTCTACGTGCTTTTATGGTATGTTATCTTGGAAGCTGAGGGTTTGCGATCAGAGAGCAAAGAGTCAGTAAGGGTAGGGTTGGGGAGAGGCTGAGGGAGGTGGAGAATGAGGGAGCCCCGTGGGGTGAGGTGGGTGGGGCAGGAAAACCATTGGAAAGAGGGGGGACCCCTCCCCATCCTTATCTTTCCCTCTTCGGAGGGCATTTTCTTTTCCCCACTGGTGACCAGTGACTCTTCCCTGAAGATAACGACAGATAACCAGCATCCCCAAGCTATTAGTCTGATGACCTAGCCTCACCAGGAGCCCCAGTCCTCACGTATTAAGCTCTGGTGTGGGCCAGGCCCGGTGTGCGTATCACATAGTGCTTGGAGAGAGTTTTGAAGTCGATGCCTTCAAACTACACCATGAATGGATAAGTAGAGTACAAACAATTAAACTTTGGAATCTTGCAATTTACAAAGCAGTTTATTACTTCATTCCAGGCACAGCCCTCTGAATTGGGCAGTGGCACTCTCTACGTCTTACTGGTGAGGAAAGTAAGGCCATGTCGAGTTAGAACAATTACCCAATGTTCTTCGTCTGGTTGTTACCAGACATAAACAGCAGGCCACAAATATTAAGGAAGAAAATGAAGGGAGAGTGAAGAAGCCGTTCCTTTTGGTCCAGGTAGGCTGGCAAGGCAAGGGTAGCCCACTCACTCCAACCTGAAAAATGAGAGAGTCACCCCAAATGAATCCTCCAGTGAGTACATGTCATTTCCTGCTCTGCAGCCCCCTTCTTCTCAAGGTCTGAAGGCTATAAGGATAATAGATTCTCTGAGCATGACCCCTCCCCTTTATTCTGTTTAGAACCAGCGCTGTAAGAGACAAAACCCTCTGGGGCGTTTAGAACTGGCATTTTTTTGCTCTTCCTCAAAAAAGGAAGAGCACCCCCCTGCCCCCCCCCCCCCCCGCCCCGCCAGGCTCCCACGGAGGGGGTGTGACTCAGCCGATGCCCCGGGTGGGGCAGAGGGTGGGGAAAGCACCCTGGTGTGACTCAGGGTTTGTTCAAGGTCCTCAGTCCCTTCCACGGGGAGCAGTGAACTGAGGCTTCGTCTGTGGCCTTGTGGCTTTTCGTAGCCCCAAAGGGGCTTCCACTCAGACCTTAGGTTTGGACAGAATCCTAACTATAAAAATATAACCATTTAATATAGAAAAACAAATATAAATACTGTCTGTCTTTTTCTAAGAAACATGAGCATATTATAATAGGGTCTCTATTGTAATTTCTTGCTCAAAGAGTTTTTGGAGTTTATGTCCTCCCAATGGCACTGCAAGGTGAATTCAAGGTGAATTCCCAGAGCCTAGTGTGGTGCTTTTTGCTCAGAAAGTTTGTACTGACTGAAGGACCCTCCCCATCTCCAGCGGTACACAACTAAGGCTGAAAAGAAGTTCAGGGAGGTGAAGCAAGGAAGGCTAGAGTCTTCTCCAATATGGGCAAGTGAGGAGCTTAGAGTTTAATGAAGGCTGCTGCAGTTTGGGATAGACCAGGACCCATTCCTTCTCCCTCTTCTGCCTCCTCTCCCTTCCTCCCTCTTCATTCTCTCCCTTTCTCTCTTTTCCTTTTCTCTCTCTCTCTCTCTTTTTTTAGATTTTATGTATTTATTTGACAGAGAGAGACACAACAAGAGAGGAAACACAAGCAGGGGGAGTGGGAGAGGGAGAAGCAGGCCTCCCCCAGAGCAGGGAGCCCGATGCGGGACCCGATCCCAGAACCTCAGGATCACGACCTAAGCCCAAGGCAGATGCTCAACTACTGAGCCACCCAGGCGCCCTCTTTCTTTCTGTCTTATTCTAATTAGGAAAATATGAGCACACGTGGTAAACTGAGAGAGGGACCAGCAAAAAGGGCGACATGCTCTTTATAATCATCATGTTTCATGAAACCCAATAGGCTCTCAATTTGAAGGTGAATAACTGTTTCATATATCACTAAGAAGGAAGAGATATTATGACATCCCGTCCTGATTTCAGAGATGTTACAGTGGGGAATATCGAAAAAGCACGCCCACGTGCACATGAAGGTCAAGCAAGTCGTCATTAACAACGCATTAGATAGCTAGTATGCATTGAACAAACCCTCATTTAATGTTACCGTGTGCCGGGCACTGTTCTTACTATTTTATAAATAATAATTAAAGTTAATTATTGAACCCCTTGAAAGAAACCTGTGAGATGAGTCGTCACCCCCACTTTACAGATCAGGAGACTGAGGCATTGAGAGGTTAAGAAATTTGTCAATGAGTAGCAGATCTTAGCTTCCAACTCCGGTCATTGCCCTTGGAGCGTGTTCTTCTCACCACTAAGGCATGTGTTGGCCTACAGGAAATGTTGGGCAAATAAACGAACGAGTGAGTAAGTGAATGAGTGAAAGAAAGGATCAACACTGGATTTCAAGCACAAGGCTTCGCAAGCATGTCTCCCTTCTGTCCCCTCCTCCTCTTAGGAAAAGGGCCAGCCCTTCGCCCTTCAGTTCGAGGTCTTAGCACATTGATGAAGTTCAAAGGCAGGTGAGAAAACAAGAGCAGGGAGTGGGAATGGTGTACGAGAGGGGAAGAAAAGTCGCAAAACCGTCCGCGTGACTATATCGTACTGGCATTCATCTAACCGGAGTCTAATGATTTATCAGTAAGATCTTCTGGGCTGTGAAGAAGGATGGTGTTCTGGGAGAGACTGCCACCTACTGAATGACCATCACCGCAGCTGGGGAATTTCATCGGGGCCACTCGAGACAGTGGGAGAGGGGACAAAACAGCTGCAGAAATGGACCTAAGACAGGAAAGCCAACTTCCCAACACACAATCTGGAACCTAAAGCTAAGTTCTTACCCAGACCATGCAGACGGTAAGACTCGGGCAGCCTTCTCTGTAAGAGGTTAGAGAACCTGGAAAAGACCCGTTGGGCCCCAACAAGGAGGACTCTGCTGAATTCAGCGGCCTGACTCGGGCGCTGTAGAGTCCGGGTCATTTCTGAGTGAGACGTCGTGACACTGAACGCAGAGGTCGATGTAAACTCTTGAGGAGGAAAACTACCAATTACTGAGTCTCTATTATGAGCTTTACAAGAGCATGAATTTTACCTTTATTCATACAGTAAATATTTACTAAGCGGTTACTATGTGCCACGCACTGCTCTCAGACAATGGGAAAACAGCACGGAGCTTCCCTTCAGGCAGAGGAAGCAAGTGGGAGAATGCAAACAGGTACTATTGTAGTTCAGGCAGCGATAAATGCTGTCAAGAAGAGAAAACCAGAAGATGGGGCGCAAGTGGTGTCATCATTTACAGCTACCGGGCGACGATTGCGCCCAACCCACAGGCTCTGAGAGGTCAAGGACTCAGTTCAAGTTCAGCCGAAGTCGGTTGCGAGCCAGCACGTGAGCTGCGGGGCTAGCAAGGATGTAATTCTCTGCCTTTCTGAATCTGAACGTGTCTCTCCCCAGTACTTACGGCCGTGCAGGCGGCGTCGCGATGGACAATCAGTATAGCACGTCCTCGTTGGCACGTTCTGTCCATTGTCATCTCTCTTTTGTCCTCCACGTTCTTAACAATAGCGCAGCGTCCCTAGCAGGGCACACAGGTCAAAATGCCACGTGGGTATTTCCACGGCTTCTCAGACTGATGGTCCTCGCTCAGGCCCAGGGCCCTTAGGAGGGGAAAGCATCAAAGGCCCTTCAGCTCTTAACCGCGCGCGGCAGGCAGCGAACCAGTGAGGCCTGTACCGATGGCGTACGTCCAAGAAATTTGTATGAATTTTTTTATGACACAAATCTCATCGTGTTAGAGGATTTGTGAGCTTCCTTGTGCCTTCACGGTGAGCTGTCGTTTCCAAGTGGCTGGGACGAAGCGCCCCAGAGAAGGTTCCGTGTGCGGCTGCTGCCAAGGGGTCTGTGGGACGGAGAACGCTGGATTCTCTCCCCAGAGGAAGAGGCTGCCCTTTGTGTTTGAGGTCAGAAGGATGTTGCCATCTCCTCCGACTGGGCCAAGGCAGGGTCTTCACATTGTCAGAGCCCCTGTCAGACGGCCCGCTGCTTCCTCGCTCCCCTCGGAAGCCGGAAGGGCCATGTGTTTCCTCCCCGCTCCGAGCGAGCAGAGCGCCTGAAGCCACTTCAGTTCACGGGAATCCTGGAATATATGGTTTCCAGCCACGTGCGATGACTCCGCATCCTACCTCAGAGCTGAATCAGGAGAGAACTGCTCAGTTGGACAGGCCCAGCCGCCAGCTGACTGAAAAAGCCGCCTGTCAGGCTCACAGAGAACAAGTAGGAAATGCAGGCTTAACACACAGGCCCCAGTGCGCCGCTGTCCTTGCAGATGGCAGAGTGACCCGCGGGGACCCGACCCCGACAGCCGCCTCCGGCCGCCCAGCTGCCCGTGTGTTACCCAGCGGGCTGCTTTCCTCCCGGAAAGCAGGACACGATTTAATGTGCTTTGTATTGAATCTGAAAATGGCTACGAGCATTTCATAGAACCAACTGATTAGAAAATAAAAAAATGACCAGAGCAGACTTCTAAAGGGCTTTTTAAAAATTATGACATGGGCTGATAAGGCCAACACCTCACTGTTAGCCTTCCCTAGATCATTCGGGATTATCTGTTTGTGCCCTGCTGATATCCTGGAGGAAATAGATCCATAAAACATTACTAAGGCAAAACGGAGTTAGAACCTGACAGAACACGGGGCTCCCTTGATGAGATCTTCCCTGTGCAACGCTTGGTGCGCTGTGCCTTTGCATAGTTTCCCCTCTCTGGCCCTCTGAATCCTCAGCCCCAGCACTGAGAGTTCCCTCCTGTTTTTAAATTATCATTTTATCACTGGAGTTGGCTTTGGATGCAGGACGCAGTCTAGAATGCTCATAAGCATAACCTTTAAGAAAGGGCACTTTAGGGACACCTGGGTGGCTCAGTTGGTTAAGCCTCTGCCTTCGGCTCAGGTCATGATCTCAGGGTCCTGGGATCGAGCCCCGCATCAGGCTCTCTGCTTAGCAGGGAGCCTACTCCCCCCCCCTCCCCCGCCTGCCTTCCGGCTTGTGGTCTCTGGCTTTCTATGTCTCCGTCAAATAAATAAAATCTTAAAAAAAAAAAAAAAAAAAGAAATGTATTGATTACAACAATGACGATATATTTCCCGTGAGACATTTCATTTATTCAGCCAGCATTTTGTGGAGAACTGGCAGTACTAAGCCAGTAGTGGTTCAAAAATTCCATGCTGAGTAGGCCAGGTGAACAAGACCGGGAAAAGAACAGTCCCAGGAAGTCTTGAAGGCCTGCCAGATTTGGAGCAATGCAAGCACTCTTATGCATTTTGAACAGAGGGAGCAATTTAAGGAAGGTCTTGGAGGAATGTCAAGTTGGAGAAACGTGAGCACTGTAATTCGATGAGGCACGAATGGACGGTCCACCTGAGGAATGGTAAGAAGTGAGATGTAGGGGCTGGGGTCATAGATTAATTTCTTTCCTAAAGGGAAAGGGACAGAGAATGGCTCCGTCCCTTTGATTGCTAATCAGAAGTCCTATCAGATTGCATCATTCACCTTAGAGTTTAAACACATGCCCCTACATCTCCTTACATTTGGGGGGGGGGGTTTAAAATTGTAATTTTTAAAAATTTTACTTTTATTTTCATTTTTTTAAAGATTTTTATTTATTGGGATGCCTGGATGGCTCAGGTGGTTGGGCAGCTGTCTTCAGCTCAGGTCATGATCCCAGAGTCCTGGGATCGAGTCCCGCATCGGGCTCCTTGCTCGGCAGGGAACCTGCTCCTCTCTCTCTGCCTCTGCCTGCCTCTCTGCCTACTTGTGTTCTCTCTCTGTTAAATAAATAAATAAAATCTTTTTTTAAAAAAAGATTTTTATTTATTTGAGAGAGAGAGAGAGAGAGAGAGGGCATGCATAGAGGGAGAGGGAGAGAGAGAAGCAGACTCCCCGCTGAGCAGGAAGCCTGACATGGGGCTTAATCGTGGACGCTGGGATCATGGCCTGAGCTGAAGGCAGACACTTAACTGACTGAGCCGCCCAGGCGCCTCTTATTTTAGTTTTTTGACACACAGAAAAGTGTATGGAATGGATGTGTCCAACCTGATGAGCTGGGAGACAAGTCTGATTCTGTGAAGCCACCATCACAAGCTATGCCATTAGCCTTGCTATCACATCCAGAAATTTCCTTCTGCCCTCTTATGTATTATTATGAGTTTTACTTTATACTCCTTATTTTTGATTAAAAAATAATAGGCCTTCTCATCACTAGGAATGTGATTATGGCACATGGGAAGATTGATATTATACTTGGAACCTCTAGATGTATTCATATATTCATAAACTACGTACATTTTCGGTTCTCCACTTTGGCATATAGGCTTATTTTTTTTACAAAATTATCTTTCCATCCTAAATAGTGGAATATAGAAAGCATAAAAATTTATACATATCTGAGTTGACACTTAGATTATTCCGTATAAGTAGCTATACGGGTTTGGGGAAATTCTGAGAAATCTGAAAAACTCGAGCAATAAAATAGACATTTCATTAGCTGTTAATTAGAGAAACCACCGTACGATAGCCTATAACAATTGTTCATTGTTCAAATCCCCAGTGTGCAAAACTGCAGTGTCTATGCCAATCCTTTGCACCACAGTGGTTCTGAGTAATTTCCCTCTAACTGATGCCTGTGACTCTCCATCTGTCGATACATTACTGTCTGAATTTCTATAGGGAAGGCGTATTTTTAAAAATCCTTTTTCCCTTTTGCATTTCACTGTGATTTTCTACCAAAGTGATGTTAATTTCAGTCCTGGCAAACTGTTCTCCCCAGCCTGTTAGGAATGGGAAGGTGGGGGGTGCTTCTTCAGGTCCTTTTATGATTATCATAAATTATGAGGTGATATGGACCAGGTAAAGTCAGATCAGTATGACCAAGAAAGCTAGGGAGGGAATCAAATGGTTTTTTAATGGAATAAAGGGTAAGCCCGGCATCTTGATTTCCAGGCAGTTAAGAGTAAGGAATCTACAAAAAGAAATTCGGTGAAAATGATATAGATCACGCACATTACTTTCTCATCAATGAGAGTATTTCATAATGACCAACATTTTGGTGAAAATTCTGAGATGAGCAAAGCCAACAAAGAGTTTGGGTTACTGATTTGCAAATAAAGACAAGAAGTAAGGTACCAAATCCAAATGCCTATAACATAACTAAGCAAAGGAGGAGGTAAAAACAATCAAAATATAATCTGAAGACTTCTGGGTTCCAAGAGAAAGGAGTATTTTTTAACAAGGAAATAGAAAATTGTGGCAGGTGTAGGAACATTGAAAATGAAAAACTCTGTAATTGAAAAAGGAAAGAAGTTCTTGGGGAAAGATAATCATAGAAGTAAGAGTAGAGGGTGCCTGGGTGGCTCAGTTGGTTGAGCAACTGCCTTCGGCTCAGGTCATGATCCTGGAGTCCTGGGGTCGAGTCCCACATCGGGCTCCCTGCTCGGTGGGAGCCTGCTTCTCCCTCTGACCTCTCCCCTCTCATGCTTGCTCTCTCTCTCTGTCTCAAATAAATAAAATAAAAATAAATCTTTAAAAAAAAAAGAAGTAAGAGTAGAAATTTGTATATACCCATATTTAAACTTAATAGTACACTTTTTAGGGGTGCCTGGGTGGCTCAGTTCGTTAAGCACCGACTCTTGACTTCAGCTCAGGTCGTGATCCCAGGGTTGTGAGATGGAGTCCTGTGTGGGGCTCCATGCTGGGTGTGAAGCCTGCTTATGATTCTCTCTCCCTTTCCCTCTACCCCTCCCTCTAAAAACAACAACAACAACAATAATAATAAAATGAAGTACCCATTTCAGAAATCAAATCTCAGCCCAGTCAAATGTTTTAGGGCTTATTGGTCAGGATGTACATACATAAAACAATCTTATATACAAAGAATTGGTGTTCAATCGACGTACAGTCTCCCTCTTTCATTCCCTTCGTCTGACTCCCACAATGTCTTTTACTTCTACTTATAACAGGCATGACCCTTGCAAGGAATCCTGTAATCCTCTGATGAGATGCTATGTAATGTTGATTTTTAATGCCAGGTTGGTTCTTTCTTTCTCTCTTCTCCAGCGCTTTACTTTATTCCCTCCCCACCCACCCATTTTACAGAACGTAAATTATAATCTCCCCAAGATCATACAGTTCATACAGGTCAGAGTCAGAACTCAACCCCAAAACTTGGTGCTTTTTTTTTTTTTAATTTCAGAATATGCATAATATCTGCCATAATAAGCCACAACCTCTCAATACGGGGCTACTTTACCTGCTTTTGTACCTGCTCGGGGTACAAATACCTGGTTAGGTGCAGTCACACATTGTACACTGCACAGCTTGGGGGCTCCAGCCGCACCATAGTTTTTCTGAATGTCTCCGCTGCCCAGGTTGTGCACTGTCAACTTACTTGGTCACGCACAGTGGCCTAGATGGGGTCCACCTCCTTTGAGCAGCCGTAGGGTCCTATATGTAGTTGTCGGGGGCACGGATTACATGATGCTGTAGGATATTTTTTTTTTTTTTTTGCCCTTTAGACCAATTTATTTTATATCCATTTAAAATATCATCCAACAAAGGACAATGAAGTTTACAGCTGGGACAGGTATACATAACTCGAGGCATTTGCAGTCCATCGTGCCCACTGAATAACAACTTTGCTGCAGAAATTTCTTAAAACTTACCAAACTAAAACAAAAGGCTGAATGATACAAAAGGAGGAGCATTTCGGTGTAGTCTGTTCTGTCAATTGGCTTTTTAAAAAGAGGAAACACATCCTGTTTCCCCCAGACCAGTAAATAAGCAAGAGCTACATGCAGCAGTGTGAGAGTATTAAGACATTTCTCAATGACCACTATATGAGGCGCCGCCCCCCTGCACAGCGACCAGCAGCCCGCGCCCGAGCAGCTGCGGGTCCAGGTGAGCCGAGTGAGCATGCGCGATGGTTTATGAGTGTAAGGTATTTTATATATATATATCATGTTTATATATTATATTTACATATATCTATATATATATATCATCATCATTATGTCCTGCTTCCCCTGCTTGGGGCAGATGTCATTCCATCTGGGATGACGGGATACGGTGTGACTAGCTGTGAACCTGAGTGCCACGGACGCACAGGAGCTCTGTTACACTCACCTTGCCGCTGATGCCAGAACCGAGGCTGGAAGACCCCTCACACTGAGACTGAGGGCTCCCGAGGGTGCCTCCACGTGGCTGCCGCCGCCACCCTCACCCCTGAAGCCGGAGGTCTGATGTGGCTGTGAGGTCTGACAAGTGTAGGGGAGGATGGAGTGGGCTTCCCGCCCATCGGGGTAACCACCGGCGGTGCAGAGCAAGGCAGGGTTTCCTGGACACGGCAGGTGGGATGCTACTTCTCGCAGTGTCTCCCTCAGCCACGTGGCTAGGGATCGTGGCATTACAGCGCTTTCAGTGCAGCCCTCAGGGGGCACATGGGGGCGCGACACCTAGTTTCCACGGACGGCTGCAGAGCCAAAGCCCCCATCCCTCTTCGGATCCCAACTTTTGGGTGGAGAGATCACCATCCTACTCCCTCCCTCCCAACCACCCCTCCCCCCCACCTTAGGGGCTTCCTGCCAACCCCATTTCCTCCATCAAAGTCTAAGGCATTTGAACTAAAAAGAAAGGGGTCAAGCTTCGGATCCCATTCTTCCCCAGCTAAAACATCTCCTTTCCATTGCCGTCTCCCCACCGACTTCTCCATGAGCTCATCGAGGCCCCCTTGACACGCGTCTCCCAGGTCCTGCCAAGTGCCCGGATGACCCGGAATAAATTCAGCAGCATTTACTCAATCAGCATCATTTCCCTTCTGGTTTCTCTACATTTCTTGAATCTTCTGGTTAAAGTCTACAATTCCCTTTTTGAGCTGACATCTTCGAGCCACATGGGGATAAAAATGAGAAACTGTAATCTACGGCTTCCGGTCAGTGAAGATGCAGGGGCCGAGGGGCGCAGTCTGTGGTCCTGGGGTGCCTGGGATCCCCAGAGCCCTCAGGGCCAGCTGTAGAACAAGTGGTAGGAAACAACTTGCTGTTTAAAATTTCAGCCGTAGGAAAGCTGAAATTAAGTGGAATAGGATATGTTCCTGAAATGGCCTAAAATGCTATTAAAAAGCAGAAACATAGCCAGGACCAGAGAGGTGTGATTTGTAACAGCATCACAGAATTCAGGGAGAGCACTCGTTTGGGTTGCTTGACGATTCCCTTTAATTTCAGAGTCCTCCTGCTGCTCTCCCTCCTCCTGCCCTCCTCTTCTCCCTCTCTGGGTCCCTGCTACCGCAGAGCAGGCCGGGGAGCCTGTTCCCTTATACTCTGTCCTAGGCCTTCCGTGGGTTCATATCATGGCCTTGTATCCTCGTGCAGTGGAGAGTAGTGTCAATTTCTACTACCCCTTCAAGATTCAGAGAAAGCACAGAAATATCTAAGCCCTGAAGTAATAGGCATAAGGTGGAAAGGAGGTCGTCTGACAATGTGCTACCATTGCCGTAAGCACCCCCGGGGCAGGCTTTCCTTCATCTAGCCTTTTCTGCAGAGTCGCTGGGGGGACTACACACCCCCAAAGGGAGCACCTTATCTGCCCGGAGGAGCTGGTGGAGGCCCCAGCCGCAAGGACCACAGTCAGGTGCCCGACATAGTTTAACAACTAGGAGGCCATGTACTATCACAAGTCAAACATGTGAGTTAAATACGGAGAGACCTGGGCCAGCAGAGAAGGAGGCAAACCCGTGAGCTGGAGGGTCAGGGAATGTCTCCAAGGACAGGGAAATTAGTGGGGACTTGATGGGATGGGGAAGGTCTGAGTGGTTGGCCTAAATCGTGGGAGAGAAGATGTGGGGTGAGAATCAAACACGCCATCAAGAAAGACCGACTGTGGCCCCATTTTGGAGAAGGTACACATTCTAGGGAGTGCGCGGGGTGTGCTGAAGATGGCAAGCTCAGCAGGTCGTTAGATATGAAGGTAGAAAGGTAGATTAAGGCCAGATTAAGATTAAGGTAGATTAAGATTTGCTGAGGGCCTTGGATGCCGAGCAGAAAAGCTTGGAATTTATCCTACGGGCCAAAGTTTCCCAGAAGTATGCTGTCCCGCTGGTGTGCCCCACAGTGGGTTATAAGTGAGTGGAGGTAGTGACCCACTTCAGGGAAGCTGGGGGTGCCAGGACATCCCAGTGTCCAAACACATTTATCCCTATTTCCGTGCAAATAGCCTAGTCTATGTTCGCCATGACTTGGAAACGTTTGGCTGTCACTGCCCCATACACAATGTATCACTGAAGATATTTGGGCACTTGTGTGTTATATTGAGTTATAATTTTATTTTCCTCCCCAGCCAGACTGTAAACTTGTCCAAAACAGGAACTCTGTCATCTTTCATCTGTTGTCCCCACTTTGCTTCATGGGGAGCAAATGCTCAAGAAATTCTTGATAATTTGATTAAATGAATATTACGGCTTTGAAAAACTAAACATTGAGGGGCATGGGTGGCTCAGTCAGTTAAATGTCTAACTCCTGATCTCAGCTCAGGTCTTGGTCTCAGAGTTGTGAGTTCAAACCCGGTGTTGAAAAAAAGTAAAAAACCCCACAAATATCGCAAATCACCTACTAGGAATGACTACTCTGCTTGCTTCCAGAAAGATCTAGAAATCATTCAATTCCAAGATGCCTGGGTGGCTCAGTTGGTTAAGTGGTTAACCTTGATCCCAAGGTTGTGGGATCAAGCCCTGCATCGGGCTCCCTGGTCAGTGGGGAGCCTGCTTCTCCCTCTGCCTGCCGCTCCCCAGCTTGTGCTCGTATGCTCTATCTCTCTGACAAATAAATAAATAAGATGTTTAAAAAAATCATACAGTTCCAAGTGGGAGTAATTCCACATGGTGGGTCAGGAAAAAATGCTTCAAAGGAATGTGAAAACATTTATGCTGGTGGTCATGTTCAGAACTGTCAAGAAGGAAAAGATCAGACAATCTCGAGAGCTGAATAATATAGAAGAACAAGTCTCTGGGTTAAGACTTGGGCTTTTGCTCTTTGAGCATCAAGAGTGGCTAATCTGTATGTTAGAAACCTCCCGATCATAATTCTGGTACATTCTGTCAGGGCAACAAAAACTTCTCCTTGATTAATAGTTCTTTATTCTCAGATGCGGATGGATTATGAAGTTCCACTTAAAGGTGAAGGAATATGACCACTTTGCAGTCCTTCAAAATGTTAAACAGAGATAACATACGACCCAGTAATTCCATTGCTACGTATTTACCCAAGCAATATTGAAACATACATCTACCCAAAAATATATGAATATTCATAGCAGCCGTGTGTATAATAACCCCAAAGGGGAAACAAGGTACAGCTTCAAAGCATGAACCGTGTTAATGAGCCAAGTCTTGGTAAAAGACCACATATCATATGACTCCATTTCTATGAAACGCGTAGAACAATCAGATTTATGGACAGCAAGCAGACTTGATTAAGGTAGATTAAGATGGTTGCCTAGGGCTGAGGGGCGTGGGGGAAATGGGGGGAGCGAATGGTAATGGGTGAGGAATTTCCTTCGGAGACGATGAAATGTTCTAAAATCAGATTATGGTGAAGGTTACACAGCTCTGAATATACTCAAAGTCATGGAAAACACGTTAAGCTGCTGCTGCAAATGAAAGGATCCGATCACTGTGAAGGGAGAGCTCCTCCCGCTCAGCAAGCAGGGGGCTTTCACTGAATCATATTTTGGCAGGTGAAAGAAGGGACGGGTGGAAAGGGCGGACAGTGCAACTAACCTTAAGGAGGAGGAGGAGGGTGAACGTCAGGCCAGTGTGGGGAAAAGGGAGGTGAGTAAATTATTGCTCTCGAGAGAAGGAAAGGGATCTGGCAACAAACTGCAACCAGCTCTTCTCTCCTCTCCGTGGGTCTTGGTGGGCTGCCTAGCAGCCGACCTCACGACCACCTCCTCCTGGTGTGAGCAGGTGCTAGATTGCCACCCTCTCTGCTTTAAAGGCAGGTGCAAACTACTTTCCTGTGCATCTGGTTTTCTGAATTTGGATCTGCAGGTCTGCGGGTTGGATTTGGGAGCAAAGATTTGCTCCTGACCAGTAGAGGGCGCTGCTAGCACGTACAGTCTGGACTGCAGGGCGCAGGAAGACCGAAGTAGCGGAGTTTGCAGAGCCTTAGAATCTGATGCTATGAGGCTAGAACCACATACTTTGGATTTCAGAACACAGTTGCCACATTCTTGAAATAATGATTTGGCACACATGCCACTGTCTTAAATAAAACCAAACTCCAGGAGCACTGTTAATTCCTAAAGGGATGATTTATTTAGACAGTCTGGACATTTCTTTCATCCAGTGAGTATTTATTGAATGCTTACTATGTAGAGTACTTTGATACAGCTTAAAACTATAAATCCAAAGAGAGACTCGAGTGCTGTTCTTGACAGATTTGAAATATGAAAACCATATTATCCGTATCCACATTCGTCACTCGAACTCAGAGTCCAGTAGAATTCTACTCAAGGACGCAGTATTGTCAGGAAACATCTGATACAAAAGAAGGGAAAATTGCTGACTTTTTATTCTCATTTCCTTGCCAGCTAAACGGCGTGAAAGCGTCACGGCCAAATTTATTTAGTTCCTATAGTGTGCCAGGCATTGTTCGAACCGCTTTGCAACCTCGAAATGAAGGTCTGTGGGTCAGCATTTCCAGCGTCCCTGGGAGATTGTTAGACATGCAGAATCTCAGGGGGCACCCCAGAATCTGCATTTGAAAGAGATCTGTGTGCACCCTAAAGCTTCAGATGCACTCCTCCACCATGTATTATCTTACTCCATGTCCATAATCATCCTACGACAGAGGTACTATTATTATGTCCATTTTCAAAAGGGAAACTGAGTCAAAGAGAAGTTACGCAACTTGCCCAACGCAAAGTTGGGATTTTTAACTCAGGCTCCTGCTCTTATTCATATTGCTTAACTTTTTTCTTCTTCATCCTCTCCCCTCAAATGCATAAAATAGGCATAATAAACGTGTCTACCTTATTTTCCTTAATTTTTGTTTTTGTTTTTGTTTTGTTTATGTTTGTTTGCTTTACTCATTTGACAGACAGAGGGAGCACAAGCAGGGGGAGATGAAGGCAGAGGGAGAAGCAGGCTCCCTGCTGAGCAGAAAGCCCGATGGTGGGCTCCATCCTAGGACCCTGGGATCATGACCCGAGCTGAAGGCAGACATTTAACTGACTGAGCCACCCAGATGCCTCAACATGTCTACCTTATTATATTGGTTAAGTACTCACTGTTTATAAATGTAGTTGAGACCCTTATGGTAAAAGTACTTTTTATGGGTTAGCTATACAAAGTAAAGTCTAAGCATTCTTTTCTTGGGAGTTTTTTGGGTTTCGTTTGTTTGTTCATTTGTTTGTTTGTTTGTTTTTGTTTGTTTTTTACCACAAGTACTTTTTATTCTAAGCCTGTGTTTATGTCTACCTCACGTATCTGCAACACACCATGCACACCTCTACCTCAGGGCCTTTGCACTCGCTCCATATATCTGCATGCCTACCTCTCTCACCTCCTTCAAATCTTGTTTTTTGTTTTTTTTTTTAAAGATTTTATTTATTTTTTTCTTTGACAGAGAGAGAGAGAGAGCACAAGCAGGAAGAGAGGCAGGCAGAGGGAGAGGGGGAAGCAGGCTCCCCACTGAGCAGAGAGCCCAATGTGGGGCTCGATCCCAGGATCCTGAGATCATGACCCAAGCTGAAGGCAGAGGCTTTAACCCACTGAGCCACCCAGGCGCCCCTACTACCCTACTTACAATTACAACTGTCCCTTCTAAAAAATGATTCAGAAAGGAAAGAAGAAGCTCTCCTAAAACTGAAGCAAAATAGAAGGTTTTAAAGCCAAAAAGCCATGCAGAAAGAAGTCAACAGCTAAAAGAAGAGAAAGATCCATACCTCTTCCACCTTCTAGTGGCCCAGAACACTGCAACTCTGCAGGCGGGCCAGGTACTTTTGGGAGAGTGCTCCAGGAAAAATAAGCCCAACCCCCATGCCGCCATCAGGCTGCCCTTCATTTCTGAGGGGCCGTGAAGAAATGGAGAGGAACAACACACGGTGCTCACAGGGGTTGCCAAGGGCAGATCCAGCAGGCTGTGAAGAATGTGGCCAAGGTTAACACCCCGACGAAGGCAGAAGGCATACCTTAGCCTAGACCTACCGTGATGCCGTCAATGCTGCCAGTGAGACTGAAATCATTTGAATGGAGTCCAACTCACTGGTTTTAAATAGACTATGGTTTTCTGTGACCCAAGAAAAAAATTACAACTGTGTCCCCACCCCAACATACACGCACCTCATTCCTCTTCTCTTCTTTGATCTTCTCAGTAGTTTGATAAGTGTTATTTTTTTTAATTTGCTTCTTATTTCTTTTTTTCCATTAGATAAATTCTCATAAGACCAGGGATTTTTGCTCATTTTGTTCACTGTACACCCCTCCCTATCCCCTCTTTTAGAAAGTTACTTGGCATAATGTAAGTGCTTTATATTTGTTGAATGAATGAATAAGTGAATGGTTCCAACCTGACTGCAAATTTCTTAAGATGTTGGGCCGTGTTTTATTTCACAGTTTTATATCTCAAAATTCCAGCAGTGTGATTGACAAAATAAATGTTTATCAAAATGGAGTAGTATTGACATATTTATAGAAGTTTAAATTGCATGTTTATGTCAACAGCATCCTTTTTTCAATTGTTCAGAAAAGATCAAATGAAAAAATCTGGATATTATACCACAAGTCATAAGAGCAGCCCACTCATCTATAGTAGAGGATAATTATATAATGTTTTTTGTCAAATCTATAGTTTTAAGAATTTCATACTCGATAGGCAATTTTATTTGATACATAAAAAATTATAGTAGCTTGTAAAGAAATCTTTTTATTTTGTTTTTTAAAGATTGATTTTATTAAAAAGATTGACTTTATTTATTTGAGAAAGTGTGAGAGCATGAGTGGGGGAGAGGCAGAGGGAGAGAATCTCAAGCAGACTCCCCACTGAGCACAGAGCCCCACGAGGGTCCTGATCCCACAACCCTGAGATCATGACCTAAGTCAAAACCAAGAGTTGGACACCCAAGCAACTGAGTGTCCCAAGGTGCCCCAAGGTATCATTTTTTACTTAATGCTATTGAGTTACTTTAAGTGTCAAAGTTGTAAAAACTAGTATTTGATGTAGTAGTTGCTAAGGTAACCTCTTAATAAGCAATTAATCGTGTGAAATCAATGAAACTTATCCATATGTAAAATTTCATCTCCAGTGGTTCAGAAAAAGTAACATCATTATTTTCATGTCTTAAATAAGATTTAAATTTTAGTCACATGGAGAGCTCAAAGTTGTCAAATCTCTTTTCTTAATACAATGTCTGATTTGCATTTTAGGTTTTATTAAGGTTTGCTAGGTGCTCTGTAAAATACTCTTCTCTTTACCTTATCAGTTTCAAACCAATAAAGAGACATCAAAGTCTGGCAGAGAGAGATAAAATTATCCACCCTGTGATTAGTAAAACTGAATCAAGGAGACTAGCTTGAACCTTTGGTCACAATCCAGTCTGTTCCAAGCTTGTATCATGGGATGACTTAACCTGGGAGAGATTCTGAAAACTCACTCAGAATCACTCTTGTGAGTGCATGTGCCTTGAGCTCCAGTAGTGAGGGGAGAGGAATGGGCCTTTTAGAAGGCAAACTACACCTGAAATCACCATATTTGCTGTAAGATGGAACTGGAAAAATGGACCACAATCACCCGGAAGAATTAAAAATGGAGCCATGCTAAGTCAGGTCTTCACATTCACAAACAAAGAGGCCCCTCATCATCATCTGGGGAAGATCAAGTAGAAGACAAAGAGACACACAGATACTCTCTTCCCATTACATTTTTTTAAATGTACTTATTAAAGTGGACTATATATTAGTGTAGCATATATGCAGAAAAAATGTACAAATCACGAGTTCAATAAGTTTTACAAAATAAACACACCCATATAACCAGCACCCAGAGTTTAAAAAGAGAAGAACAGTATCCATTATTCCAGAAGTCCTTTCTATGCCAACTGCTCCACAAGCAACTTAATTGCATGATAAAGTTCAAAACTCTTTATGGGACTATAACAAAATCCATCATACAAACGACACAAATTCAGAACGACCAGGAGCCAATCAAAAATTATCATGCATGAGGAGAAGGAGGAAATACAATACATGACCAGCAGATAAATCAATGGGAAGATACCCAGAGATGACATAGAAGCAGACACTGAGATGGAGATCCGCCTGCAGAGGTTGATTAGAGTGGACCTGGGAGGGCAGTGAAGGAAGCAGACCTGGGTCAAGGGGGAGTTGGGCCAGGATGCAGTCACCCCAGAGGACTCCGTCAACAACACAGGGAGCTCTGAAGCTGGGCCCGCTTTTTTAATTATCTGGAGTTGTGTGGAGGGGTCAGGTCTTTGTATACCTGTGTTGACCAGTCATTAGTTGATGACTGCCCCTGGAAAGGGGTGTAACCATGGGCAGGGAGGTGCTCTTTATCAAGGACAATTCCTAAACAGAGTTGACCGCTGAAAGCTATCAGTCAGTACAACTCCCAACGATAGAGAAGTATGTCCTTCAATCTGGAAGGGATATCTCTATGTATATCCCAGCATCCATTACACGGGCTGAGTTAGAACTAGTGTGTGCATTTGGGCGGGAGGAAGAGAATGTTTCCCCCAAAGGGTCTTGTCAGGGCAGAGCTCTCTTCTCTTAAATCTTTTGGCTTGGAGGAAAAATCTGTTCTTGGTGATGCCTTGAGGAGGGGGAGAAGGGGCCAAGTGTCTAGCTGGTGTTGCCAACTAACTGAGTGTTTCTTAAGTAAGCAAATCTTGGAGGGGTGTCTGGACCCAGCCAGGGAAAGCGTCACCAGCCCTGTGCAAATACCTTATGTAGAGATAATGCTCTGGCCATAGGAGCTGAAACCCAGAAAAAAATGTCCCACTGTGGGGTGCTGTGGACGACTCATTTTGAATAAGGCAACCAACCAGAGGCTATTAACAGGTAATAAGTTTACAAGGACAGCAGCAATCAGTGGTCCCTTGAATAGCAGAGTGGGGAAAGGTCACTTTACTTCCATATGGGCCTTTATTTATTTATTTTTTAAAGATTTTATTTACTTATTTGACAGAGAGAGAGATCACAAGGAGGCAGAGAGGCAGGCAGACAGAGAGGAGGAAGCAGGCTCCCCGCTGAGCAGAGAGCCCGATGTGGGGCCCGATTCCAGGACTCTGAGATCACGACCCAAAGTTGAAACATGCTTTTCTTTTCTATATACCCACTGAGCCACCCAGGTGCCCCTATTTTTTTTAATGTTTTTTAAAAGATTTCATTTATTTATTTGACAGAGAGAAAGACAGCAAGAATGGGAACACAAGTAGGGGAAGTAGGAGAGGAAGAAGCAGGCTTCCTGCTGAGCAAGGAGCCCGATGTGGGGCTCCATCCCAGGATCCTGGGATCATGACCTGGGCCAAAGGCAGACGCCTAACTAACTGAGTCACCCAGGCACCCCTCCATAAGGGCCTTTAGAAGCTAAATTAATCTCTCTCCCTCTCACTCAAATATTTTCTAGCAACTACCTTCCGTTCTCTTTTTTCCAGCTGTGCCTCTTGGTGTTTTGTTCTTTTCCACTCTGACTTTTCATTTCTTGTGTTTTGTTTTGTTATTTCTCTCTTCCTCATTTTTCCCCCTTTTTCCCTTTGACCTCTGGCCGTTTTCCACTCCTTTCTGTATATTATTTTCATTTATCCACTTATAACTCACTATTTTTTTTAAAGATTTTATTTATTTATTTGACAGAGTGAGAGAGATCACAACTAGGCAGAGAGGCAGGCAGAGAGAGAGGGGGAAGCAGGCTCCCCGCTGAGCAGAGAGCCCGATGTGGTGCTCGATCCCAGGACCCTGAGACCACGACCGGAGCCGAAGGCAGAGGCCTCAACCCACTGAGCCACCCAGGCGCCCCTATAACTCACTTTTTAAAGATTTTATTTGTTTATTTGACACAGAGAGAGAGGGACGGGGAGCACACACAGTAGGGGGCAGCAGAGGGAGAGGGAGAAGCAGACACCCTCCTGAGCAGGCAGCCCGATGCAGGGCTCAATCCCAGGGCCCTGGGATTATAACCTGAACCAAAGGCTGACACTTACCCGACTGAGCCACCAGGCACCCTACAATTCATTTTTTTGTATCCGCTTCATTGAGCTATAATTCACACACCATACAATCTGCCTCTTTAACACAAACAATTCAATGATTTTTACCATATTCATAAAGTTGGACAACTAATGCTGCAGTCGATTTTAGAATATTTCCATCGTCCCAAAAGAAACCCCTCTCTCTTTAGCTCTATCACTAGTGAGAGCCAATGATCCCATTTCTCCCGGCCCTAGGCAAATACTAATCTACTTCATGTTTCTACCCATTGGCTTGTTACAGACATTTCAAATAAACGGGCTCATATATGTGGTCTTTTATGACTGGCTTCTTTTACTGAGCACTTAGCGTAATGCTCCCAGGGTTCATTCAAATTGTAGCATATGTCAGAGCTTCATTTCCTTTTTTTTTTTTTTTTAAAGATTTTATTTTATTTATTAGGAAAGAGAGAATGAGAGAGAGCATGAGAAGGGAGAAGGTCAGAGGGAGAAGCGGACTCCCCACGGAGCCGGGAGCCCGATGCGGGACTCGATCCCGGGACTCCGGGATCATGACCTGAGCCGAAGGCAGTCGCTCAACCAACTGCGCCACCCAGGCGCCCGCTTCATTTCTTTTTATGGCCAAATGCCACTCCATTGTATAGATGTACCACATTTTGTGTATCCATTTATCATCTAACGGATATTTAGATTGTTTCACGGTTCTGCTATTACAAATAACGCTGCTATAAATATTTGTGTACCAGGTTTTGCGTGGATGTAGATCTTCATTTCTCTAGGAGTGGAATGGCCGGATCATATGGTAACTCTATGTTAAACTTCTTGAGGAAGCGCCAGACTGTTTTCCAAAGCGTCTTTGCCACTGTATAGTCCTGCCAGCAATGTATGAGGCGTTTGATTTCTCCATATCCTCACCCACACTTGTTATTATCTGTCTTTTATTCATCTATTTACTTATTTTTAAAAGATTTTCTTCATTTATTTGAGAGAGAGAGTGAGAGAGAGAGAGCACGAGTGGGGCGATGGGCGGAGGGAGAAGCAGATTCCCCGCCAAGCAGGGAGCCCAATGTGGGGGTGGATCTGGGGACTTCAGGATCACGACTGGAGCCAAAGCAGACACCTAACCTACAGAGCCACCCAAGCACCCCCTGTCTTTTTTTTTTTTAAAGATTTTATTTATTTATATGTTTTTTTTATTTACTTATTTATTTGAGGGAGAGCAAGGTGGGGCACATGCATGCAAGCAGGGGGAGGGGCAGAGAGCGAGGGAGAGAGAGAGCATCCCAAGCCGACTCTGTACTGAGTGCAGAGTCCAACATGGGGCTCAGTCTCATGACCCCAAGATCTTGACGTGAGCCAAGCCAAGAGTTGGACGCTCAACCAACTGAGCCACCTAGGCGCCCCTATCTGTCTTTTTCATTATGGACATCCTAGTGGGTATTAAATGGTACTCATTGTGGTTTTGATTTGTGTTTTCCTGATAACTAATGACATCAAGCACCTCTTCATGTCCTTATTGGCCATTTTCATATCATCTTTGGAGAAATGTCTATTCAGATATTTTGCCCAATTTTAAAATTGGGGTTTTTTTAAAGATTTTATTTATTTATTGACAGAGAGAGAGAGAGATCACAAGTAGGCAGAGAGGCAGGCAGAGAGAGAGGGGGAAGTAGGCTCCCTGCTAAGCAGAGAGCCTGATGTGGGGCTCGATCCCAGGACCTTAGATCATGACCTGAGCTGAAGGCAGAGGCTTAACTCACTGAGCCACCCAGGCACCCTTGGGTTTTTGGGGGTTTTTTAATCACTGAGTTATAAGGAGTTTTAAAAATCTATATATTCTAGATACAAGTTTCTTATCTGATATATAATTTGCAAAAATCTTCTCCCATTTTGTGCATTGTCTTTTCACTTTCTTCATTTGTCCTTGAAGCACAAAAGTTTTAATTTTGAAGTCCTGTTTATTTTCTCTCTCTCTCTCTCTCTCTTTTTTTTTTTTTTTTGCTTATGCTTTTGTGTCATGTCTAAGAAACCATTGCCAAATCCAAGGTCATGGAGATTTACTCTTAGGTTTTCTTCTAAGAATGTTATAGTTTCAGTTCCTATATTTAGATCTTTGATCCATTCTTATTAAAATTTTGTATGGTATGAGGTAGATATTTAACTTCATTCTTCTCATGTGGATATCTACTTGTCTTAACCTCACTTGTTGAAAAGACTATCTTTTGCCCATTGAATAGTCTTAGCACACTTGTCAAAAAATTGGTTAACCATAGATACATGGGTTTATTTCTAAACCCTCAATTGTATTTCTTTGAACTATGTATCTATCCCTCTGCCAGTATCACACTGTCTTAATTACCATTACTTTATTAGGTTTTGAAATTGGGATGTGTGGGTCCTCCAACTTTGTTCTCCTTTTTCAGGATTGTTTTATAATTCATTTTTTAATTTGAAACATGCTTTTCTTTTCTATATACCAGGAAATATATGAGGGGAACAAGATAGGATTGGCGAACCAGGAGAAAGATACACTTAGAGAAGAATTAACAATGTGAAGGAGGTTGTGATAGGACATTGAAAGATACTTATAAAAACATAACAGGCAGACTTAGCCAAATCTGAAAATTATGAAAGATGGACTGAAGAGATGAGGTTCAGACTGAGAGCTGGGCAGGAAGAGATGACCAGAAAAAGAGATAATATGCCACATGCCAAGCTATTTCAAGGAATAGCTTTTGTGAATCCTGGGATGGGGTACAGCCGTAAGAAGAGACCAAAGTTCAGAAAGCCTTTAGTAGAAAGCACAATAGTAGAGTGTAGAGAAGGAGATTAGAGTCTAGAGACTAGACACTAGAGTCTAGAGAAGGATGCAAGCAAGGTAAGGGCTACTTCTATCTCAAGGACGATGAGGAGCCATTATGGGCTTTGAAAGGATGATGGGAGGTGTTGGGGCACGACTAGTTTACGTGTGAAAGGACCAGTGGCTGTATGGAGGACAGTGGATAGAAGAGAGCAACACAAAGAAAGGAACGGCAGTTAGAGGG
This sequence comes from Nasua narica, assembly GCA_028533885.1. Classification (NCBI taxonomy): domain Eukaryota; kingdom Metazoa; phylum Chordata; class Mammalia; order Carnivora; family Procyonidae; genus Nasua; species Nasua narica. Next base: position 120,628,610 of record CM052798.1, on the reverse strand, counting down.
CTTTTGAAGTGAAAGATGATGTGATCCAGACTACAATGGTGGGAGGTGAGGGAGTGGGAGTTCGGGTGCTGGAAAAGAGCAGAAAGTGTGACACAGAGTCCACAGGACTCAGTGATTCCTCAGATGTGACGGAAAAAGGGATAAAAGAGGGACAGGAATCAAAAGTGGCTGCTAAGTTGTCAAATTATGGAACTGGTGTATACCTTGTATATTATATAGATATTGAATAAAGGTGAACCCCAATTAAAAAAAATAAAATGGGAAAGTGGAATGTTTCCTTTTGTCAAAAATCCCTAACAAAGTTAAGTTGCCTGTAATTTGTGCGATCTCTAAGTATTGGGGTTTTGTTTTTTTTAAAAAAATCACTCCGGAGGGCGCCTGGGTGGCTCAGTCAGTTGTGTGTCCTACTCTTGGTTTCATTGGTTTCAGCTCAGGTCGTGATCTCACGGCTCATGAATCTGCTTGAGATTCTCCTTCTCCCTCCCCCTCAACCTCTCCCCCGCTCCTGTGTGTACATGCCCACTGTCACGTGAGCTCTCTCTCTCTCTCTCTTTCTCAAATGAATAAATAAATAAATCTTAACCCCCCCAAAAAAAACTTTTTGAGTGATCTTTATTTAAAAAAAAAAGCAGGTGCAGCCACGTGAAAGCTCCCAGGCCCCCAGACGGTGTGCCCCAAAACAGAGGGAACAACTTCTCTCCAACTACTCTCGCCTCGTCCCAGGACAGCTCCCTGAGTGGTCTTCTAGCTTCCAGCCTTGTCTTTCCCAATGGTCCCTTCTATCACTGTGGTGCAACCCGAATGAGTTTTCAAACAGACACACCTCATCTTGTAACCTCAGTTGCATAAAAATTTTCCGTGGCTTCTCATTGCTGTCAGAACAAAGTTCAGACCTTTGACATGGTGTCATGTGTCTGTACAGTCTGGTTCCTGCCTGCCCAGTGGGTCCCTCTTGCCACGTCCTCCCTCACACTCTATGCTCTAGCCACACTGAATTGTCCTTGGTTCCTTCAACATTCTGTGAGTGTGCTCTCTCTCTCTCTCTCTCTCTCTCCTGCCTCTTGGCTCTCTTTTACATCTTCTTTCTTTGCCTTGCTACTATGCCTACTTATCTTTCAGATCTTGCTCTAACCATCACTTGCTCAGGAAAACCTCCCTTCTCCCCCATTTCAAATCTGGGTTGGGGATCTTCCCTTGTGCAGAGGACTTCTGTGCATCATGTTAATCTACCTGATGGGACCCAGCTCTCTTCTGATCTGGCTTAGTCCATGGGTAAATTGTAGACTTTCAGAAAGAGTGGATGGACTGTTTTCTTCAAGTAGCCCTACAAGAATATTGATTTTCCCAACTGTTGAATGATAGCGAGCAGGTACCCACTGTATAGTTAGCTACTGGCCATCATCTGCTCTACAGTGACTTGATTTTGCCAAGAGACAGTGAGCCTGAAGATAGGGTTTTGTGAAGGTTGAGGAGATGAATAGGGTGTCAGGTCTTACCAGAATGCCAACCCACTGGACATATCCAGAATGGACCAGAATGTCCATATCCACTGGACAGAATGGGCAGCCAATCCCCAGAGTTTGACTTCATATTTGTAGCCCGGGCACTTTTTAAAGCAGCTGTATCCAAACCTCCTTGTCAACAGCAAGGAATTGTTTTCAGTAAACCATTCATACAATATCCTTCACTGAGTACTGCTGCTTCCTGGCATTCCTTTCACCATAAACTCCCTGGAAAAATGGACTCCAAGGTAGATAAATGAGGAGACCTACAACATGAAATTGTTACTTATAAACTAGTTAAAGGTGAAACAACCATTTATGGCAAGCAATAAAAGTTGAGAAAGCCGAAAGCAAGAACAACTGAGCTCCAATGTTCCTTTCTGGTAATAATTACCAGTAGGCCAGTTATCTTTTGGGGTTACTTGTACTTCAAGATAGTATTTGTAACGAGGGAACACCTGTCTTTCTGGTTTCTTTAGAAGACAGACAAGCATCCAGCTTCTCCAAAACTCGTGACCAGTCAATACTCAATGGGCTCAACAAATAAGGAAGCAGGAGAAAGGGAAGGAGGGAGGAAACATAGAACTCACTGGAAAATCAGAGGACCTCCCCAAGAAGGAGGACCTCTTTGATCTCAAAACTCATAGTATTTGTGCAGTTCTAGTGCCATATCATCATATAATCATCAACTGATGGTAGTCTCACTGGAGCACATGCTGTTTTGCCTAAACCAGATTCCCAAACTCAAAGTCAGGAGCAAAGGCCAAAGGGATTCAAAGTTCAAATAATCCAATGATATTTGTTTTCCAGGTGATGGCAAATAGTATACCAATATTCATGATAGAACATCCATATTCAAGAAGATCGCATTGCTTCCTTGTAAACACACACACACACACACACACACACACACACACACTTTGTCTTTAAGGGTCAAAGTCTGGACTGGGCTAGGCAGAGAGCTGGAAAGGATCAACAGATTCTCAAGGGATAATTCACCATTAGAAGAGGAGGAAAAAGGATTAGTGGGTTGGCTTCTGTACTGTGGTCTGGAGGGGGAAAGGGACCATTATTGCTCTGGGTTTGGAATAAACTGGAGGCAAGCTTGAGCCTGAGGGAAAAAATTATTCAAGTGCATCTGAGAGCTGATTTCAGTGTGGCGAATCTTTTTTGTTTCTTGTTTTTTAAAAGGTTTATTTATCTATTTGAGAGAGAGGGAGAGGGCAGGGGACAGGGACAGAGGAAGAGGGAGAGAGAAACCCAAGTCGACTCCATGCTGAGCATAGACCCCAATGCAGGGCTTCATTTCACGACCCTGAGATCGTGACCTGAGCAGAAACCAAGAGTCGGATGCTTAGCCGACTGAGCCACCCAGGCACCCCAGGGTGGAGAATCTTTAACAGAGGTTGTGATGGAAAGGAGGGACTGTGGTGTGCAAAAGAATTAGCAGAAATAGCATCCGCATCGACCAGAGCTAGACAAGAGTCTGAGCCACATCACTGACGCTGCCTGGGTTTTAGGGGGCAGCTACCCCACCTCTAGTTTTTTCACATCTTCGCATATTTTCTATATTTTTTCACATCTTGGCACTCATTAAATAACACATTTAGATAAACCGAAGATGCCACTCAATGCCAAGGGCGGCCATCTTGGGAGCTCGGTAATCTGCTCAATTACCATGAGGGCAAAGGAATTCAATATTGAGGTTAACCCATTTGGGGTACACTAGTTAGAAAATTCTTGCTTAATGCACCCAGTAAATTATCTGTAGGAAGACAACTATAAAACATCAGGGACATTCAGTGCAGCCTAGATCCTAAAATTTGTTTAAACCTGTCTTCAGAAACTCTACTTACTCTGGAGATCATCCTATTTTCTTAATTAATGGGCAAAGAATCTTAACCCTGCATCATTGGCCATGTCCCCATATCTCAAGAACTTTCTAGAATGGAACCATGGCTAATGATTAGAAAGTGAGAGGGAATCTCTCCTCCTCAAATCTTGCCCTCTAGACCATTCTAAATAGCCAGATACAGACTCTGTCAGATGAAAAGAACCATCCACCAGAAGAACAATGAGCCTATTAAATATCTTTGAGTGATTACCTTCACTTTAACCAGCTTCTCCTTAGTCCTCAAGATTAGAAAAGAGAGCTGGAAACACCTATCATTAAGAGAATCCTCCTGTGATTTTGCAGGCAAGGGAGGGGAGTCATTGTGGTAATGAAAGGGTAAAGGCAGTTGGTTTAGAAGTGGTGCCAATAATTTGGCTGCAGACTTCTCTACTTCCTCCCCCTGTGCCAGCTCGTTTCAGAGTCTCCGAAAAAGTTCACCACCATTTGCTTCCTGAGCAAGTGCTTCCTGAGCAGGGTCAAAATCCAGGTCATGAGCTGAACAGTCCCTCCCGCATGCCATCACCACCTTCTGTCCTGTGGCTTAGCATTGACAATGGGCCTAAAATCCAACTGCAGTCCATGGGTTTTTTGAAAAACCATTTTTTTCAATATAAATACCATACAGTGTAACATGTCAATAACACTTTTTAAGGGAATCAAATATGTCATCTTCACAATGGAATTTATGGTTCTGGAGAGACTTAAACCCTTGAGTTGATCATCTCTTCAGAGAAATTCTTTTGAAAGAATCTTAGAAAACTGCACCAGGGGACTTGTTTTCATGGGAGGCCAAGGGAGCAGGTGGCTGAGCAGCTGGGAGAAGGTTTCTTGTTTACAGTGTGAACCTTCCATGGTTCACAATCCTCCAGGCCCGGCTTCCGGCCGAATAGTACAAAGATGAATCATCAAAAAGGAATATAGGAAAAACAAAGGAGGAAATGAAGCAATATAAAGAAGGGGTCAGAAATTAAGTAGATAAAACCAGTAATATCTAAAATGGGACCCATAAGGGACTAAAAAGAAAGTAGATCAGAGGCTTAGAGCTAATATTTCCAAATACAGTTTTATGAATTAAAAAATGAAATATTTTGGAAGGAAATTTTTTCAATATCTTCTAAATTTAGCTATTCATATCTTTTAACCAAGAAATATACTTATTAGAATTTATCCTTCAGTAAGTCACATAAGTGCATAAAGATAAATGTACAAGGATATTCAAAGTATTACATTTTTTAAAAAGATTTTATTTTTAAGTAATCTCCACAACCAACATGGGGCTCGCTCGAACTTACAACCCCCGGGTCAAGTTACATGTTCTACTGATTGAGCCATCATCTCCCCTGGGAGAACACAAGCTCCTACTCAACATCTCTACTTGGATGTCTAAGAGGTCAAATTCTGCCTCAATGTATCCAAATCAGCGTTCTTCATTTTTCCCCCTTGTCTCTCTCAAAATTCATCACCTCAGCCAATGTCACCTCCAGTCATCCAAACGGTAAAGATGACACCTGCCAAAAACCTAGAGTCGTTCTTGATTTCTCTCTCCCTTACTGTCACCCTTCCTCCCACTCATTCCATCAGTAGATCTCATGAGTTCAACATTCTCTATAAAATCTGAATCTGATCCTTCCTTCCTCACTATATTCCCAGAACCTCAGTGAGTTAGAGCTTCTCTCAGGAATAGATTCCTATCTGGTCACCCTGTTTTTGTTCTTGCTCCCTCATAATCCATTAGCTACTTAGCAGTTAGAGTGATCAGGGAACATCCTAGGTAAGTTCCTATCACAGCCCTGCTTAAAGCCTTTTAGGGCTTTCTGTTGCACCTAGAAGAAATTATAAACTTCTTACGATGGCACCTAGTGACCTCTCCTACCAACCACTGTTCTCCCTTCCTGCTAGCTCCATTCCAAACCCCACTACTAAGTGCCGGGCATAGGAGCAAACTTGGCTTGTTCAAGGAACCCAGAGCCAAGTTTGCTCCTATGCCCAGCACTTAGTACCAACTCTGCCCTCTACCTGGAATGTTCTTCCCCAGGTCATCATGTGCTCTGATCTTCTTGTTAGTTATCTGCTCCAGTTCAAAATCTTTTTTTTTTTTTAAGACTTTATTTATTTATTTGACAGAGAGAGACACAATGAGAGAGGGAACACAAGCAGGGGGAGTGGGAGAGGGAGAAGCAGGCTTCCTGCCAAGCAGGCAGCCTGATGCTGGGCTGATCCCAAGGGTCTCGGGATCATGACCTGTTGTTATGTGGCTACTTCATGACTGAGCCGCCCAGGCACCCCTCCAGTTCAAATTCTTGAGGAGATTCCCTTGTGACCAATGGGCATAAAACTTCTCCCATTATCCCCACCCTCTTACTAGAATTTATTTTCCTTGTAGCACTTACCACTTTATTTGATTAACTTTATTTAATTAACCACTTTATTTAATTAAACAAGTAATTGAATTATTTGTTTGCTTTCTGAATCCTCCTCTTACTCATGTATGTTAAGGTTGGAACATTGGGTGCCTGGGTGGCTCAGTGGGTTAAAGCCTCTGCCTTCGGCCCAGGTCATGATATCGGGGTCCTGGGATCAAGCCCTGCATCAGGCTCTCTGCTCAGAGGGAACCTGATTCCCCCTCTCTCTTTGCCTGCATCTCTGCCTACTTGTGATCTCTCTTTCTGTCAAATAAATAAAATTTAAAAAAAAGAAGGCTGGAACATCATTTTTTTTCATTGTGACCTCTCTAGCACGTAGAACAAAGCCGGCTACATAGTAGGTGTTAGTATTTTTTGAATGAATGCTGGAAGAATTTTCACATTTTGTATTTAACTGAGTGAAGAAAAAAAACAAGCTTTAAAATGATATGTACAAAGTTCCAGTAATATTAATACTAATAATATCTTAGTATATGTTTATATTTGTATAATACATAGGATTTGAATGAATCCATGGGAAAATTTTCAAGATGTATACTTTTATTAGGGTGCCTAGCTGGCTTAGTCAGTAGAGCATGTGATTCTTGATCTCAGGGTTATTAAGTTCGAGACCCATGTTGGGTTTAGAGATGACTTTAAAAATAAGATCTTAAAAAAAGGTGTGTATTTTTTTTGAGATATAATTGGCATATAACATCGTATAAGTTTAAGGTATATAATCTGTGGATTTGATACATTTATATATTGCAACATAACACAGCAGTGTTAGCTAACACCTCTGTCACATCACATAATTATCATTCGTGTGTGCGTGTGTTTGTGAAAAGAACATTTAAGGTCTAGTTTCTTAGCAACTTGGAAGTATATGACACAGTATTATTGATTATAATCACTCTGCTGTGCATTAAGTTCTGGAAAACTTACTCATCTTCTAATTGCAAGTTTGTACCCTTCAACCAACATCTCCCTAAATCCTCTACCCATCCCCCATGCACTTGAGAACCACCATTCTATTCTCTATTTCTACAAGTTCAGCTTTTTTAGATTCCACATATAAGTGATATCATAGAATAACACACACACACACACACACCCCATATATAGTATATATATATAAAATCTGGTATGTCATATATATATGCATAAAATACAGCGTGATATATATATATATGACAGACATTTAGGTTGTTTTCATATCTTAGCCGTTGTGAATAATGCTGCAATAAACACAGGAGTGAAGGCATCCTTCAATATTCTGTTTTTCATTTCCCATGATATATTCTTAAATGAAAAAAGGAAAGTATTTAAATCATGTGTAAAATGAAGTACTATTTCTCTTACTATTAATGTCAATAAAGTAACTTTACATATATATGTAAAGATACCCAGACCTAGAGAAATAGACATCAATTATTAACAATGATTATCCCTACAGATGGGATTTGTGGAAGTTTGCTTTCTGCATTATATATCTCAGCACAGTTTTAATTTTTACACTATCATGAATTTGAGCCTGAAAAAACGACATATTAAAAATGAAGTCATACAAAGTAGAAATATGTAGAACAATAAAGATGTTGAAAGTCAATCAGGTAAAAAGGCAAAACAGACGTTAAGCGATAGAAAGTTATGATGAAATTAAAATGCATGGGTAAAATGCCAGACTCACGGGTGGAGACAAAAGAACAAAGAAAAGGAGGAATAGGCCAGGTAATGGCTCTCCTGGGGCCAGAAGGGGAGCGTCTGAGAACACCTAGGCTGGCCCAAGCCCCGTGCAGAGGAAGGGACAAGGCCCAGAGGCTCGTGCCTCTCTAACATAACCTGCGTCAGAAGGCAGGTGCCGCTCTCGAATTCGAGGGCGAGAAAAAGGCTCATGGCTCGTGGTTCCACAGCTCCAACCTCGTGCATATTTGGGCAGGCAGAGGCCCCAGCCGGAGCCTGTTTCCAGTGCACATTTGCTGCTGCCCTATGCCCATGACCATGTGGGTCCCCTTCCTTTCTGCGTTCAAGGTCCCTAACCCAGGGCCTGGCCCATGATAAGCCGGTGGGAAGTGCTTGCTGGGGCTGCTGTAAGCTGCGGAGCGGGAGAGCTGCTGAGGGAGAAGATACACCTGCCGCGCAGAGCTCCACCCACTGGGCAGGCTATGCGACTCACCAGGGGAGCCCTGGAGGCCCCACCCCCAGAAATTCTGGCTAAGCTGATCTTGGATGGTGTCTAGGCATCAGCATTTTCAAGTAGGTTTTAGTCCTTTATTTTGACATCATTTTAAATGTACAGAAAAGTCAGCGAAATCACATGAAAAGAGCTATATATCCTTCTCCCAGATTTGCCTATCGTTAGCATTTTACCGCACGCGCCATACGGGTTCTCCTCTACGCCGTCAGCCCCCCACCCCTCCCAACGCACACATATTCCTTTTCCGCCCTTAATTAAATTTCAGGCACAATGTCTCATTACCCCTTACTACTTCTTTCTTAAGAAAGTGAAGAGTTTAGCCGTTGTGCCATCACCAAATGAGAAAATTAATAACGATTGAAAAGTGCTTCCTAATCCTCAGACTTGCATTCAAATTCTGAATATTGTCTCTGTAATTTTCATTATAGGTCCAGGATCCAGCCCCGGGGCATGTGTTGGGTTTAGTTATGACACCTCTTCAGCTTCCTTCAATGAGTAACTGTTTTTGCAGACCTACCTTCAATTAACGTGTCATTTTTGGGAGAAAACTGGCTGGCTCAATTGGTAAAACATGTGACTCTTGTGCTCGCTTCGGCAGCACATATACTAAAATTGGAACGATACAGAGAAGATTAGCATGGCCCCTGCGCAAGGATGACACGCAAATTCGTGAAGCGTTCCATATTTAAAAAAAAAAACAAAACAAAACATGTGACTCTTAATCTCAGGGTTGTAAGTTCGAGCCCCTTGTTGAAGGTAGAGCTTACTTAAAAATAAATACATCTAAGCCCCATCATTTTGTAAACAGTATAGGCTAGTAATCATTTAATTATCCACTGGGTTGGGTTAGTCTGATATTTCTTCATGATTTACACACACTTGCAAGAATATCCTAGAAGTGATGCTGTGTTTTCCTCACTGCATCATAGGACATGCACATGATTCATTCCAGCGGGGGAGGGGCAGGGAGAGAGAACCTCAAGCTGAGTGTGGAGCTCGATGTGGGACTCCATTCCACGACTCTAAGGTCATGACCTGAGCCAAAACCAAAAGTCAGAAGCTCAACCGAATGAGTCACCCAGGCACCCCTTTGATTTATTTTTTTAAGTAGGCTCCAGTGGAGCTTGAACATGGGGCTTGAACTCATGACCCTGAGATCAAAAGTCAGAGGCTCAACAGACCGAGCCACCCAGGCATCCCGATCTGTCTCATTATTGATGGTGACATTCGCCACTCGTTCAGTGTGTTTGCCAAGTTTTTCCACTATAAAGTTAACTAGTGAGTACTTTGTGTTCACTAATTAATAAGTAATTAATAGGCACTTTGTAGGGATATATTTTAAGACTTTTACTATAAGGTAGAACTTCCCTTTCTTCCCAGTTATTTATATCGTGATGTGTTCATGTATTCATGGTTTAGTCCGAAATTCAGTCGGAACTATTGTTATTTGATGCTCAAATTCAGAGTTTGCCAGTGGAAGCCCCTTTCAGCTGACTCCTGTCTCCCGTGCTAGCTCTTCCTCGCTCCCGCAAAGCAGGATACACCTTGTTCCAGATTTATGTGTCCCAGCAAGACATTTCTCCAAGGAGCATTAGTTCCTTTTATTGGAGGAGGATCTTTAGAAGCTGAGATCTGGACACTAAGTATGTTCATTACCTGGATGGCGTTCTACCCAGAGACCCCCTAAGAGAAGCCTACTCAGCAATCTGGGTTACTGCTAGATTTCTTCTTTTTGCTCAAGGGCACTCCCAAGATAGCTCTTTGTGCCAGATATTTTCCATTTGCCCCACTGGAGCCAGAGGCTGAATGGTGTGGACTGCGGGGATGTGTTCTCGGGTCCTCTGTCACTCTCTTTGGGTTTCACCAATGATGAGTCTCAGTAAGAAAAGAGAGGAGGAAAGCAAAGTCAGGGTATTTATTCCCTTGCCTCCCTCCCTGTGAGGTCTCCTGGACTTGACTCTGTCCCTCGACTAGAAGTCCTCATTTTTCTCAGGGTCACTAACTCTGCACAGTCGTCTTCTCCGTGTTCTTGGCAACTGTTCCCTCACCCTTCAGGTGGTGAACCCCAACGCCTAAATTCATACCTTTTTAAATAAACCCTCTTCAAAGTACCTGTGTTCAGATGGCCATCTATTTCTTGTTGGGCCACTGACTCATACATCTTGGGTAAGAATATGGATGTTCCTAAATTGCTCTCCTGCTTTCTCAGTGATCCAGAAAGACAAGACTCTGTAAAGCTACAACTCTGGTAACAAAGGCTTCCTTTTCCAGGGAGGGGGCGGCAGCCTTCTCCCATAGGGCCAGATAGTAAATACTGTAAGCATCGAGTTTCGCTGTATAGCCTCCCTACTCTGCCATAAAATCACGAAAGCAGCTACGGGCAACAGATAAACAAAGAACTTGGCATTCAACTCCAGACATTCAAATAATGCTCCTACTGTATTATCATTCAGTAACGTCGTTGCTGTAGGATTTTGTCAGATATTCTTCATAAAGTCTAGGAACACACTATTTGTAAGCTTCATTTTAGAGTAGGAAACTGAAAAGCATTGAGGTTAATAGCTTGCCATAAATCCCGCAATTATGCAGTGGGGTAGTAGAAGTAATCCTCTGATACCGAATGGTTTGTTCCCCTTATCATGCAAAGTTTCTTTGAGCAAGGTATTGTTAAGGCAATATTCTTTTAGAGGATAATGGGTTAGTGAGGGAGATTTTTGAGGCTAACAGAATTTGAGGATTTACTGGAAATCATATCTATCCGTAGGCTTGATTCTAGACAGGCTGTGTGACTATGGGATTGCACCTATTATGAGAATGAGACTCTAGGAAAGAAATGAAAAGAAAGAGAAAAAGAAAAAAATGGGACATTTGAGTTTTTCCCTAGCGGGGTTCTTCTGATATCACAGAGCTGCTAGATCAATCCATTTTGAAAGCTGTCTCACCTTTAAACTAGTTATTGTTGGGGTGCCTGGGTGGCTCAGTTGGTTGAGCAACTGCCTTTGGCTCAGGTCATGATCCCGGAGTCCCAGGATTGAGTCCCAAGATCGAGTCCCAAGATCGAGTCCCAGGATCGAGTCCCAGAATGGAGTCCCAGGATCCAGTCCCACATCCAGCTCCCAGCTCCATGGGGAGTCCGCTTCTCACTCTGACCTTCTCCCTTCTCATGCTCTCTCTCACTCTCTCTCTTTCCCAATAAATAAATAAATAAAATCTTTAAAAAAAAAAGAAAGTTTTAAACTAGTTATTGTTAACCAGTTCTAGTTATTGTTAACCAGTCTGAGTTGGGCTTTCTGTCTTCAACTGAAAATGTGCTAATAGACAGCCAGTGCTTCCTGCTGTTTATTGATTGAGAAGCCAAAAGAGAATGTTTAGCAACCCCAAAGCTATTGAGTGCATCACACCACAGGTGTACCTTTATTTTCTCCTGATTTTGCTTTCTGAAATGTTGTAAGCTTTTCAGGAATAGGTCAAAGTGTTTTTACATATTCAGGAAAACTTGTTAAATATTTAAAAAATTTTTTTAAACTAGTGGCTAGTTGTTTCAATGGTAAAATGCTAGCTTTGTTATTTACAAAATTGATTTTGGAAGAGAACGAATGACAAGGTTTTTAGTTTGCGAGCAAAGCCATGGCAATTTCTGCTGCAGGAATATTGTTAACTGTTGCTTTCCAATGAGAAAAAAGTGGGCACTCCGGGAAGAAAATATTCCAAATGTTTTTCATACTTTGTCTAGTCTCTGAAGTTCTCTTTGTTCTTTTGGAATGCCTAAGTCAATGAATTCAGTATTGATTTATTTCAAAGACCCTAAGGCTTGAGGCTTTGAGGGACAGTGAAAAGAACAAAAGAAAGATTTTTCATAGACTGTATTAAGCCTCCAGGCAGAGAAAATGTACACGTGAAAAGCACATCAGAGACATCTTTGTTCCTTGTTAAAACATGTGGAAAATAACTCTATGGCCAGGGTGGAAGGGTATACTACTGATTAATGATGAGATTCATAATTTAACCAGGATTTCTTTCTTTTTTTTTTTTTTTTTAAGATTTTATTTTTAAAGTAATCCCTACACCCAATGTAGGGCTCGAACTTCCAACACCGAGATCAAGAGTTGCATGCTCTCAGCCAGCCAGGAGCCCCTAACCAGGATTTCTTAATTCCACCAAGCAAACCTTGACTGTAATATGGTGACCCTACTGGTTTTTCACTGTGTCCCGCGTTCAGATTGCACGCCTTGTCTGCTTTAATTACATGGGTCCCACCTTGCATGGACTGGGCATTCAGTAAACAGTTCATGACCACTGGCTGGCTGAATTAATGAGAGAGTGCAAAACTAATATAAGTATCTTTTTAGTATAATTTTTACTTCCATGGTGCCTAGTTAGACATATTGAATACTTTGATTCTCTGTCTTCAGTTACAAAAAAGAAGTAATGTAACAAAAAGTACTATGTTGCAAGAATGCTTGTTGCTGCTGTCATTTAACACTGTACTTGAAATAATATATCACCAGCCCACCAGGAAAAATTTTAACGTTTATTGAGTTCTTACAGTGTGTCTGGCAATGAGTTTTATTCTTTACACGAAATTTAAAAATTCATCTGTGCAACAACTTCCTTTTTTTAAAAGGATTTTATTTGTTTATTTTTGCAGGAGAGAGAAAGAATGAGAGAGAGAGCTCACGAGCAGGGGGCTGGGGCAGGGGCAGAGGGAGAAGGAGACCCTGTCCCTGAGCAGGGAGCGCAATACGGGGCCTCCATCCCAGGACCCTGGGATCATGACCTGAGTCAAAGGCAGATGCTTAACCAACTCAGCCACTGAGGAGCCCAACAACAATCTTCTAAGTAGGCAGTATTGTTTTTCTTATTTTACAGATGGGAAAACTGTAAGCTATGTTGCCTCTTGAGTTGTATAAATTATACATGCTTACACAGAACGAAAATGAGGACATTAACAATCCTTTTACACTGGGTATTCACTCAAAGAACATGAAAGCACTCATTTGAAAAGATACATGCACCCCTCTGTTTACTGCAGCATTATTTACAATAGCCAGATTATGGAAGCAGCCCAGGTGTCCAGCGACAGATGAATGGATAAAGAAGATGTGGGAAATAGATATACAATGCAATATTACTCAGCCATAAAAAAAGAAGAGATCTTGCCATTTGCGACAACACTTGCCACTTGAAATAAATCAGTCAGAGAAAGACAAATACCATATGATCTCACTCATATGTGGAATTTAAGAAACAAAACAAACGAACAAAGAAAAGAAGAGACAAACCAAAAACAGACTCTTAACTGTAGAGAACAGACAGATGGTTACCAGAGGGGAGAGAGGGGTGGATGAAATAGGTGAAGGGGATTAAGAGGACACTTATCATGATGAGCACAGAGTGATGTGTAGAATTGTTGAATCACTGTATTGCACACCTGAAACTAATATAACACAGTGTCTTAACTCTACTGGAATTAACAAAAGAAAGAAAGAAAGATAACAGAGACCATTTTGGGACTCTGCAAGTCATGTTAAAAATAGAAATAAAAAAGAAAAGAAAAAGAAAAAAGATCTGGCTTTTAGATAATTTCCTCTAGCTGTCTCTTAACTCACTTTCAATTCTCAAAGTCATATTTCTATTTCGCCTTCATGCTCAAGGGTCAGCTCTTCCTAAACTGAACAATCTTTCAATGTCCATTTTTTCATCATTAAATGACCAGAAGCCTCTAATGCACTTGGTGTGCTGGTATTTCCCTACACATCACCATTTCTTTCTTTCTTTCTTTTTTTTTTTTTTTAAAGATTTATTTATTTATTTATTTGAGAGAGAGAGCGAGAAAGAGCATGAGAGGGGAGAAGGTCAGAGAGAGAAGAAGACTCCCCGTGGAACTGGGAGCCCGATATGGGACTCGATCCCGGGACTCCGGGACCGTGATCTGAGCCAAAGGCAGTCGCTCAACCAACTGAGCCACCCAGGCGCCCCACATCACCATTTCTTATTCATCCTATAATCTTCGGTTCAAGTGTCATCTCCTTCAGGAAATTTTTGTGTGTTATCCTCCCCCTACCCTCTTAAAAAATAATCCTTTTACAAAGAGGTTTTGGTGGTTTGTTTTTTTTTTTAAGATTTCATTTATTTGTTTGCTAGAGAGCGAGCGAGCACAAGAGAGCACAAGCGGGGGGCGGGGGGGCGGGCAATAAAGCAGAGGGAGAGACAGAAGCAGACTCTCTGCTGAGCAGGGAGCCCGATGGGGAGCTCGATCCCAGAACACTCGGATCATGACCCGAGCCAAAGGCAGACCCTTAACCGACTAAGCCACCCAGGTGTCCCTGCAAAGAGATTCTTTATCAAGTGATAATATTCCCTCTAATCTTTTTTTTTATTAACATAGAATGTATTATTTGCCCCAGGGGTACATGTCTGTGAATCATCAGGCTTACACATTTCACAGCACTTACAATAGCACATACTCTCTCTAATCTTTTAATATAACAAATACTTCTTTTTTTTAAAAAAAAAGATTTTATTTATTTATTTGACAGAGAGATCACAAGTAGGCAGAGAGGGGGGCAGAGAGAGAGGGGGAAGCAGGCTCCCTGCTGAGCAGAGAGCCCGATGCGGGGCTCGATCCCAGGACCCTGAGATCATGACCTGAGCTGAAGGCAGAGGCTTTAACCTACTGAGTCACCCAGGGGCCCCATTAATGATATTTTTATATTTGAAAGAGAGATATAATTATTTGAACTTAAAAATAAATGAATATTCCATATTTGTTTAAATCATTACTATAAAAGTTTAACTATAAACATATATATTAAAGATTTTTTAGTATGGAAATTAAAGAAATCCCCACACACCTATCACCTGGCTTCAAAAATTATCAAAACTTTCCAATCTACAAATATTTTGAAATATTAGCAATAAAAAGGATGTCCATATGCTTTCTTATTCAAACTAGGGCACTTTTGAAAGAATGAGAAGGGGTATTATTAATAATTTCACCAGGACCACAGGCATGAACCAAACCTGCACTGGGGAAACCAGGGCATGTAATCAGCTCTAGAAAAAATTCACTTTTGTAATATTGAAAGTATTTAAAAACATTCCCTGACGTAAGAATATGTAAGACAGTATAGTTCTGACGTGAAGGAACACACACACCTCCTGTTAGTTTTCTTTACTCACCCTTGTTCCAGACTGAAGACATCACCTCAAAATTCATATGTTGAAGCCCTAAGTCCCAATGTGATGATATTTAGAAGTTGTGCCTTTGGGAGCAAAGTAGGTCATGTAGGTGAAGCCTCACCATGGGATTTGTGTCTTGTAAGAAGAGATACAGATCTCTCTCGATCCCTCTTGCTTGCTCTTTCTCTCTCTCCAGGCCTTACAAGGATCAGTGGGAAGATGGCCTTTTATGAACCAGGAAGTAGGTCCTCAACAAGGAACTGAACGGGCTGGCACCTTCAGCTTAGAGTTGCCAGCTTCCAGAACCGTGAGAAAGGAATGTCTGTCGTTCAAGCCACTTAGTCTGTGATGTTTTGTTAGGGCGATCTGAGCAGACGAAGACAATCATGTTGAATAGAGCTTGTATGGGCTTTGACTACTGGGAGGCAGAGGTAAATAAAACATTTGTATTTTAAGAGCATGCATTTGGCAATAAATCGATCACTATAATCTAGCAGCGACATAGGAATGCAAACTCCCGTGCAGCAGTTAAAGTGCATGGGACAGACAGACCTAAATGTGTGGCCGATGCCGGCCCAGTGCTCGCTGAACCCGGTCCTCAGCCTCTCTGAGGCCCCTTTTCTTGCTCCACCCCATAAAATGGGGATAATGACAGGACTTATTTCACAGGGCATTTGTGAGGACAGGTGGGTCATGTGGGTAAAACACCGCCTGTCCCCTGACCCCTGTGAACGCTCAACGAAGGGGACCTTCTCTCTCTTCTTTCCTCTTCCTCTCGTCCCCTGTTTGGGCTGCTCCGCCGCGCCGGGAGGGCACAGCGCATACCTGGGTTGGGGACTTTACCCAGAAGCCCAAGCGGAAGAGTTGGGGAGGCTCCGGGCCCAAGACGTGCACCGGGACCTCGCCACATACTAGGGGCAGTGCGATGGCACTAGTCAGAGGGAGCTCAGAGTGTCCTAACATGAGCATTTAAAATTACAGCCGTATTTTCAGTCGAAGACTGTTGGGATCTGACTGTATCAATTAAAAGTAAAATAGGGGTGGGATGCCTGGATGGCTCAGTGGGCTGGGCGTCTGCCTTCTGCTGGGGTCAGGATCCCAGGGTCCTGGGATGGAGCCCCAGCTCGGGCTCCCTGCTGGCCATGGAGTCTGCTTCTCCCTCTCCCTCTGCCCCTCCCCCTGCTTGCTTTCTCTCCTGCTCTGTCTCTCAAGTAAATAAATAAAATTTAAAAAAATAAGTAAAAATAAAAGTAAAATAGGGGTATTACTCATCTCAGAGAATTGCTATGAGGAGTCAAGTGACTTACCTACAGGTTGTAGTGCAGTTCTGTCTGGCTCACCGCAGGCCTCGAACTGGTGGGCACCTTACAAGTTTATGTCTCCTGTGAAACCTCCTGAGAGGGCACAATGAATGGAGAAGATTCACACCAAAGGTTCTTTCTCTGTCACAGAGGAGGCAAATCTTCAACACCCCACATCAGCCCGTGGAGGATTCTTCCTGGCCAACACATTCTTTAATTAGCTCAGGGGACTAGGTAATACTTAAATTTAAAATTAAATTAAATTAAAATTTAAATTTAAAATTCCTGGGGGGCCTGCTGGCTCAGTTGATGGAGAGCATGACTCTTGGTCTTGGGGTTATGAGTTCAAACCCCATGTTGGGCGGAGAGATTGCTTAAAAATAAATAACAGATCCATTCTTTTTTTTTTTTTTAAGATTTTATTTATTTATTTGACAGAGAGAGACAGACACAGCGAGAGAGGAAGCACAAGCAGGGGGAGTGGGAGAGGGAGAAACAGGCTTCTCGCTGAGCAGGAAGCCCCATGCGGGGCTGCATCCCAGGACCCCGGGATCATGACCTGAGCCAAAGGCAGAGGCTCCAACCCCCTGAGCCACCCAGGCGCCCCAACAGATCCATTCTTGACCACATGTCAATAGAATAGCAAAAATGTTTTTAAAGAAAATCTCTTTTACAAGATGTGCGTTGGTTATTAAATTTCCATAGTTCAATGATTTTTGTCAGTAAAGAAACTCTCTTCGTGAAATACCTCACAAATGTTTCGTTTCTGGCAGTAACACGTGAGAAAAATGATACCATTTTGTTCTTTACTCATTGCGTTAATGGTACATGAGAGAAGAGTGCTTCACAAATCTGCCATCCGGTCACCGGTACAGATACAAATAAAGATAAATCTTCTCAAAGGAAATTACTTGAAGCCAGCGGGCCATTAGCTGATCCTTCTGGAACACTTGAGTGTGGTCCTAGATGGACACTTAAGATCTGGCAACATCCACGAAGTAATCACCCAAAGGAAGGCTGTTTTTTATGTGGCTCTCCTGTTTTTCTGTAGATAATATGTTACCATTGAATTATATGAAGAGCAAAGCAAACATTTTACCAGATACAAATACCTTAACAGAAGTTAATTATGAATATAGAATTGCAGTGCGGGGTGTATATAAACAGAAGCTTCCCGTTGGCGTTGGGGTCGGGGCACTAATTATTTTCAAAGGCATAAACATGGACAAACTGGAGGAGAAAAGCAGGAGAGAGAGAGAGAGAGAGAGAGAGAGAGAGAGAGAGAGAGAGAGAGAGGAGCTCCAGATTCAACAGGATAAGCAAATAAGGGCCCCGTTACATGTACAGCACAGGATCGAGTACTTTCTCCTTCTCACACATGGCTTTCCCTGACCCCCCTCCGGTCCTGAGATGTGGTGTTTTTCCACCCACCCCCCCCCGCCCCCCACCCAGGGCGGTGCTGCCAACCACTGACATTGACAGGAACTCCTGGTGCTTCTGGGGAGTCGGTCCCTCTCCCTCGTCTACGGTTCAGCTTCCTGATTCCCTGAGCGACACATGCTTTCGGAGCCCCAGGTCAAAGAGACACATTTTCACCCACATGTGCATGTACTTTGTGCCCTTTCGAATACGCATGTGCAATCTGTACGTTCCTGAAACTGGCCTGGGAGCAGTGATTGGAGTTGTTCTCAAAGGTTGGGGGCCCCTCGGCTAGTTCAGCACCTGACCAGCAGTCCCAGCAAGACAAAGTCCTTTCTTCCTTCCCCTGGAAGTCCTTCTTCCTTCTTCCTCTCCTCTCACTTCCCCACATCTTCTCTTCTGCCTCTCCTTCCAAGAATTTTCTCAGCCTAACCGTAGTTGCAGAGAGCAGCCTGAGAAGTCAGTTGTGTGACCTCTTGTGTCACATGTCACTTGTGTGAGCAGTGACAAACAGCCCTAGGAACGGGTCACCTACAAATGTCTCATGTTCGGTCCTTCTAAATTAAAAGAAAAAAAAAATCAAAAGTGTTCAACAGAGGATTGAAATTATGATCCCTTCATTCACATCCACGGAAACTGGCAGTGACTGCTGTTCTGTGGGACTTCCTTCTGTTCCTTTCCACCCCTAGGCCCTTTCTCCCGATGTCCTTCTTCCTTTTCTCTGTCCTTTCCCTTTCTCGGCTTCTTTCCTTTTCCTGAGGTCCAGCAGTCGCTGAAACCTCAAATCCCTGTGTTTCTTCCTTTCCTCTCCAGGTTTCCTCCACACAATATATAAATAGCATCAGCATTTTTACCAGAACGAAAGCTGCTTTAAAATCCCACAGAAAAGCAAGCAATGAAAGGAGGTAATGCTTAAAGGACCTTGCAGGGGCGCCTGGGTGGCTCAGTGGGTTAAAGCCTCTACTTTTGGCTCAGGTCATGATCTCAGTGTCCTGAGATCGAGCCCCGCATCAGGTTTTCCGCTAAGCGGGGAGCCTGCTTCCTCCCTCTCTCTGCCTGCTTGTGATCTCTCTCTCTCTCAGATAAATAAATAAAATCTTAAAAAAAAAATAAAGGATTTTGCATACTCATTATTGGGGGACTTACTCATATGTCCCCCTAAATTCCGATCTTAGGGAAATGTTTTCATCAATTTTTCGTGAGGAGAACCTGCATGATTTGTTTGAGCAGAACTCATAGCCACAGTAGTCATTATTGTTTGAATTCCTTTAAGTAGGCTGATCCTCCAAACTTCAAAAATTTAAAGCAAAGTTTCAACCTCAATCACTATTTTCATGAGCTAATAGCAAATAAGATACAATAACAGGAGTAAGTCAACAACTCCATTACAAAAGGCTCATGAAAGAATTCCGAATTTACCGAATGTGCCAATTATCATTCCCAGTGGGGACAGTAGTCCCCACTGGGCTTTGGTCTGATACATGTACTTTTGTGCTTTCATACAGTTGGTCTTGGAAATTCCCTCAGGGACACAATGCATTGGGTCTTTGTTTAATTCTCTGTAATGACTGCTACGATGCCAGCTAGGTACTAAATTTTTTTTTTAAGATTATTTATTTATTTGAGAGAGAGTGAGAGAGCATGCACAGAGGGAAAGGGAGAAGCAGAATCCCCGCTGAGCAGGGAGCCCAATGCGGGACTCAATCCCAGGACCCTGAGATCAGGACCTGAGGCCAAGGCAGATGCTTAACGGACTGAGCTACCCAGGCGTACTGTACTAAATTTTTCTTTTTTTTTTTTTTTTTTAAGATTTTATTTATTCATTTAACAGAGAGAGAACACAAGCAGGCAGAGAGGCAGGCAGAAGCAGAGAGAGGAGCAGGTTCCCTGCGGAGCAAGGAGCCCGATGCGGGACTCGATCCCAAGATGCCGGGATCATGACCTGAGCCAAAGGCAGTTGCCCAACCAACTGCGCCACCCAGGCGTCCCTGTACTAAATTTTTCTTGAAGGTGATCAGTGAGAGGTTAGATAATAACTATGGCTTCTGGGATCTAAAGACAATGCACAAAATAAACTCACAACTGATCCTTGTTTATCAAATGCCGCCACAAGCCATGTCGTAACCATGCCTCAAATGAAACACACCTGCTCTTACCCAAGGGCCGCACTGCTTTTGGGTATAGAGTCAAGGTGAAGATTGCTGTCCAGACTGCAACCTGGGTCTGGTTATGAAGTGCACGAGCTAAGGAGCCTCTGTACCCTCACTTGTTAAATAGGCATGTGTGGTAGACAGAACGATGATGCCTCCAGGAGATCC
>CM052798.1:120591307-120607895 GCA_028533885.1 Nasua narica | reverse complement strand
TGTCCACAATAGCCAAACTATGGAAAGAACCTAGATGTCCATCAACAGATGAATGGATAAAGAAGATATGGTATATATATACAATGGAATACTATGCAGCCATCAAGAGAAACGAAATCTTGCCATTTGCAACGACGTGGATGGAACTAGAGGGTACTATGCTAAGTGAAATAAGTCAGAGAAAGACAATTATCACATGATCGCTCTGATATGAAGAATTTGAGAGGCAGGGCAGGGGGTTATGGGGGGTGGCGAAGAGAAATGAAACAAGATGGGATGGGGAAGGAGACAAACCATAAGAGACTCCTAAACTCATGAAACAAACTAAGGGTGGCTGGGAGGTGGGGGGGTTAGGGATATGGACATTGGGGAGGGTATGTGTTATGGCAAATGCTGCGAAATGTGTAAGCCTGAAGATTCACAGACATGTACCCTGGGGCAAATAATGCATTACATGTTAATAAAAAAAAATTATGCATGACTTTTAAGAAGTAAAATGACTTCCCCCCCAAAAGAAGTGAGAACGACACAGAGTGGAAACCAAACAGGGTAATAAAACAGAACGAAAAGAAGGACTCTGAGCTAAGAGAATGTCAGGGTGGTTTTTTTTTTTTTTTCAGTGTTTTTAGAGTTTCAAATATGACAGCATAAAACTAAAATGTCAGATTGTTAAATGCTCCTGTTCCTATTTCCTGAAGTCACTAGAAATAACCAAAGGTGTTTTCTACACCCGGGCTACATCTTTCTGTATGTTAAAAAAAAAAAAAAAAAATGGTAAGAGGAAGAGTAGTTCTACACAAACAGGGCTTGGGAAATTATCTTTGTAGGCGTTCACCGACGGGAAGAGAAACACACCAAAGGGCGCTAGCCGAGAAACAGCCGTGCAACCAGCAACCGCAAGACAGAATGGACGTCGCCGGACGCTGGATGCGGTAAAGCCCTTGACAGCGGAAAGACTGCACCTGGCAAGATGAACCTGTTCCTTAATATCCATCTCCAAAGAGGCCAAGAGAGTGTGGTCAAAAAACAAAAAAATGCTGGCTAGAGGACCGAGGGATGAGTGTGAGACCCGACGTGGGCTGACTGAGCTTTGTGACGTGGGCGCTTCAAAGCACCTCTCTTGGCCTCCACGGTCACACTTGGAAAATGAACTAGACTGTGAATGAGTCCTTGTCAGTGTCATTTCCTTCCTTCACTCATTCCTTCCCTCATTCACTCATCAGGTATTTGTTGAGCCACGGATGACAAGTACTATTTCAGGCGGTAGGGAAGAACAGTGATCGAAAAAGGCCGACATCCCTCATGGAACTTCTATTCCAGATTCCGAAAATTATAAAGCAGTTTTTCCAACCATGGGCTGTGAAATCCATTTAGCAGTACCACATGAGCACTTTAAAAAGAACAAGTGGAATAGTGTAAGATATCAGCATGTATCACAAATAGTCAAGATAAGTTCTGTCTTCACAGAATTCTGCTTCGGATACTGATATTTGTACTGATGAGGGTTGTGGGTCAAGACGTGAAAGTGTGCTGGATGTGGGCTGGTTGTATCAAAGAGTTTAAAAATCCCCAGTAAAAGACCTCTCTTTGTTCCAGCCACTGGACCTCAAGCTCTCCTTCACTCAGACTGCTTCTTAGGAACATTCTGCCCATAGATTAAATCTCATTACTTTCTCATTTGCCCCACGATGGCCTGGATAAATATCAAAGAATATGTTTTTCAGATCAGTGTTCCCAACCCTTCGGAGTAGGATCCCTTTTAACATTGGTCCCTTTTGTGCACTACTTGTCTGCTGATTAAAAAAATGAACAGTTGGGACGCCTGGGTGGCTCGGTTGGTTGAGCAGCTGCCTTTGGCTCAGGCCATGGTCCCGGTGTCCTGGGATCGAGTCCCACATCGGGCTTCTTGCTCAGCAGGGATCCTGCTCCTCTCTCTGCCTCTGCCTGCCTCTCTGCCTGCTTGTGTTCTCTCTCTGTTAAAATAAAATAAATAAAATCTTTAAAAAAAAAAAAATGAACAGTGGGGGGTGCCTGGACGGCTCAGTCCGTTAGCGGTCGACTCTTGATTTCGGCTCAGATCATGATCTCAGGGTCCGGAGATTGAGCCCCCACGAGGAGCTCTGTGCTTTAGCGTAGAGTCTGCAAGGAATTTTCCCCTCCCTCTCCCTCTGCTACCTGCCCCAACCCCAGCTCGCTTGCTCGCTCTCTCTAAAATAAATCAATCTTTTTTAAAAAAAAGGAGGAAAAAAGAAAATGCACAGTGACCAAAAGACACATGAACTTTTAAATGTATTTGTAGTGTATCTGTCCTAAGAGTTCCTACTTAGAAATACAAAGAGTACAAATGCACTCAAGACACAGTATTCCATCCAGCTATACCTCACACACATTTGCAGGCTTCTTGTGCCCTGAGGGGTCCAGGGCACAGAGCCGGCTGATTACTGTTCTAGATCTTCTTTTATTTGGTTATTTTAAGATTGCCATGTTCTTACTAAATGACTGCTTCGGGTGGTTTCTATTTGTTTTAATGCTCTCTCCCCCTCCTTTTTTCCAATTAAAGCAAACTGCTAAACTTGAGCACTAGTGGGTACGTTTTTGTTGTTCACTTGCCTTTTTTTTTTTAAATATATAATTCTGTTTTTAATATCACGAGCCCAGATGCCTACAGATCGCTATTAGGAATTGGAAAGAAAATTGTTTGAAATTTGCTTGGAGACATCTTCAACTTTCCCAACTGCTTTATTTTTAACAGAAAACATCCTAAGGCAGCAATTACTGCAACTGGGAAAAGTGAAAGGAGATGAAAAGAGATACAAGGAGAGTAGGAGAGAACTAGAACAAGCTAGGTAAATCCTTCCACGAATCTCAAACTCTCGCACACTAACCACCAAGGTCTACCTGAAGCCACAGAATTGCAGTCTCTGCTTCCATGGCCCCTTGTCACCTGGCCTTTACTCTGTCACCCAGCTCGAACTCCCTACTGGGTGTTGCCCTTTTTTTTTTTAATATTGAGTGAGTGATTTGTCAGAGACAGAGAGAGTGAGAGTACGCACACACACACAAGCAGGGAGAGCAGCAGGGAGAGGGAGAAGCAGGCTCCCTGCATACCAAGGAGCCCAATGCGGGGCTCGATCCCAGGACTCCAGGATCATGACCTGAGCTGAAGGCAGACGCTTAAGTCAATGAGCCAACCAGGCGTCTCCCATGTGTTGCTCCTGAGGCATTTTCTATATGTAGGATTTAGAAGTTAGGATGGAGGCTGCCAGCCTTTTAGGGGTCAGGCATAGGGGAGAATCCCTATATTACGGAGGTCCAGGGTGGGCCCCGGGGACAGGAGGAAGCATGGGAGAGGGCTTCCCAGCCGACCACTAACGGCTACCTCTCAGTCCCCGCTTCTAGAAACCAGCTCTAATCTGGTATCTTCAGCATTTTTCCCTGCCTGGAAATCCAAACTGTCCCCAAAGGTCGACACAGCTGCAACCAACGGTTAGAGGAATGTGGCTTCAGCACACTCTCTGCTGTCGGCAAGTACACGGCCGAAAATACTTAGATGCAGGTTTCCTGCTGTATCCTTTACCGACTCGTTCTCAAGTACCCACTCCGTAAACTTAAAAAGAGCATACTGTGACCTATTGTTCATTAATAGGGAAAAAATTAACTTCTAGGCAAATCTGCTTACTTCTGGCAAGTGTCCGAGCAGGTCATCTAGTGGGCTCCAGGCTCTCCCTGAAGAATGAGTGAATGGGCCCGGACGACACCATCAGGCTCCTGCTGCCTGGTGTGTAAGTGAACTCTCCTGGCCAGCACTGGCCCTTGGAACGAGGGCATACTGACACCCGGGAAGGAATGACTGCTTCCCGAGGTACGGCAATACTGCCATCTTCTTTTCAAAAAAATCTCTTGCCTAAGTATTTCTGTCTGCTACTCTCAGGACTGCAGAACAAAATCCAGGACATCCACAAGCAGGGCCTTAAATGCCATCAGGGCCTTGGATGCCTAAGCCTCATTTTAATAAAGACAAAATTGGGG
Organism: Nasua narica; assembly: GCA_028533885.1. Taxonomy (NCBI): domain Eukaryota; kingdom Metazoa; phylum Chordata; class Mammalia; order Carnivora; family Procyonidae; genus Nasua; species Nasua narica. The sequence goes on along the minus strand of CM052798.1, from coordinate 120,603,866 downwards.
GGTTCCCTTAATAAACTACACGGAGATGGCCACAAGCAAAGACCTTCGGAGTCGCCCTTTTTTGTGATTTATCAGCTCAGTGAACTCAAAGCAATCAGAAGAACTCTAGTGTTCTTATCAAGAGTGCCACCTTTAAAATCAACGTTTTATGTATAAATAAACATATTCCAAATACTTAAGGAGCCCTCTCTCTCTGCTTGGATTCTGCAGCACCTTTGTTTCGCTGGTTTCAACTCTGCGGCAGCACCGTGGTAGCTCCCAACACTAATCACTCTAAAGGCAGTGAACCCCCGGGTTGTGTCCAAATTTCGTTACAGCAACTTTAACCTTAGAAAATTAATAGTTACCAAATTTCGGAAGAGTAGGTGATCCGGATGGAGACGAATTTGTGCTCGGAGACAAGTAAAGATAGTTTTTGTTCACTCCGGTGTCAAAGTCAAAAGGGGACTGGTAATCTTCATAAAAATCCATCTGTCTACTGTCCATTCCGGATGAATGCAGAGCGCATTGTTTTATAAGCGCCCGGTACCCCTCAGTCGAGTGCCGCTCCGGTCATAATCCCAGGCAACCTCGTTGAAGAAATCAACCCCGGGGTTTGAAGAGCCTGGCTTCCCCGCCCCAGTGTGCTATTTCTTTCTCAGAGCCTTTCACACCCTTAGGACAAGCAGGTCTGTTTAATCAATGACTTATCCAGAGCAACCGGAGGGCTCTATTCACCACCTGCTGTTAATTTCGGTCAACAATGGACCGACCTGCACAGGGGAGCGGAGCTTTCTTCGGCAAACAAAGGAGGGCCAGGTTCGGCAGTATCTCCAGATGTACAAACAGTCCCAGAGAACGTCAGGCACTGGCACGATCACACACACACACACACACACACAATTTTTTTTTTAACTGGTCAGCTGACCACAACTACACCAGGGAGGACTTAATCTTCTAGGACAAGTAAGGATTACCAGTCAGTAATCTCCTACAAAAGCCATCGGGGTGATACTTTTTTCCACCCCGGATTACAACAGAGTCCTAAAAGCCAAGCTCCCCGGTATAGCGATCAGCTTCCTGAGTACAACTTCGTCTGGAGATAAAGCTGTGTTTCCATTATTACTTTATTTAAAGTAACGTCTGGCTTAGTATAACAAAAATTCCAATCCGTCCTCCCACCTTGCCTCCTTTTCTCTCTCTTCCCCTTTCCTTTCCTGGAAAGATGATGTTTTAGTGACATATACTACCGAGAGAAGAATCAATTCTGAGGGGCGCCTGGGTGGCTCAGTGGGTTAAAGCCTCTGCCTTCAGCTCAGGTCATGATCTCAGGGTCCTGGGATCGAGCCCCAGGTCGGGCTCTCTGCTTGGCAGGGAGCCTGCTTCCCCCTCTCCCTGCCTGCCTCTCTGCCTACTTGTGATATCTCTCTGTCAAATAAATAAATAAAATCTTTAAAAAAAAAAAAAAAGAATCAATTCTGAGGGGAAAGCTCCCAGATCCTGGCCCCTGCCTGGTTTACGGCCACACCCCTGCAGGTCTGCAATTAACCTGCTTGCAAACACGCAGGAGCCACATATGCCCTTCGAGGCACATGCCCTGCAGAATGCCTGGGTCTCAGGGGTCGTGGAAGCAAGATTTCCAAGTCACCAAATTTATCTTTTTCGACACAAGTCTATTAGCAGATCCTTTCTATGTTAACCATAGCCTTTGCTCAAGGGATAGCTCTGGAAGGTTCTGCTGTTGTTGAATGAATGGCTCATCCACTATCAAGGAGGTAAAAATAAAGGCAACCCCTCTATGGGCAACAGTCTATCACGACATTAACAAAAAAAGGCTGTATTCTACCTTTGCAAATTGACCCGCTAAAAATATACTCTCCCTGGATTGGGAGCAAATAAAAAACCTAAAATATTTTAGTCATAAAAAAAAAAAAAAGGCATCTAGTGTATACAACATCTTTGCACCAAACAGTCTATATTCATTTCAACTTAGGATTCATTTTCTATTTTTTTTTCTCATGTTGTTCTCTATTTTTGGCAAGCCTTTATCTTATTTAAGTTTTTAAAAGTTTATTTTCAACAACAAAAATCTGCCTTTTTCTTCTAAAATTTACCAAAATCTGAGCAACTATAAATGCTGTCAAGTTAGAAATAGAATATAATGGCTTCTTCATTATTATTATTTTAAAAAAATGAATTGTCTGGCTTCTTGAAATACAAGGTCTCTCTTATCTCGATGGGATGGGCGTCACATCTCCGGCTTAGAGTGTGGTTGATGGGGCCTCTGGCCCTCTCAAATACTCTGCATTTGGTCACTACATAACAGGTAGAAAAAACGGTTCTCCCTCTCAATCCTTATGCTTCCTCCTAGAGCCATAGGCAGTAGTAAGTATTAGGGACTGAAGGTTTGTGTCCCCTCAAAATTCATATGCTGAACGCCTCACCCACAGTGATGGTAGTAGGAGGCGGGACCTCTGGGTGGTGATCAGATTCAGAGGAGGCCAGGAGGAAGATGCCCCAGGATGGGATTAGTGTCCCTGTACAAAGAGAGCTAGCTCTCTCTAGCTCTCTCCCACCGCCATGTGAGGGCACAAGATGACAGCATGTGCCAACTAGAAAAAGGGCTCTCACCACGAATCTAATCACCTGGCACCTTGATCTTGAGTTTCTCAGTCTCCAGAACCATGAGAAATAAATATCTGTTGGGATAAGCCACCCAGTCTATAGGACTTTATTAGAGCAGCCCAAACTAAGATAGAAATTTAATACAGACACACATACAACACAAGCCACAGCCACCCCCACACTTTTCACGAGCCCTCAAAAATCCCATGTCCTTGACCTTCAGTGCTGACATCTGTGTTACACCCCCTGCCTGATATGCTACCTTTTTTCTGCCTGCTAAAGTCATTCATCCTTCGAGACTCAGACAGAAGTGCCACCTTTTCTCAGAAGCCCTCCTAGTTTCCGTCCCTCGTCCCCAGCACTCGCTCCAGCAGCAGCAAACGGAAGGGGACATGTCCCTAAGCCCGTCCCCCTGGGCCTCCATGTCCTCCCCTTCTGGGCAGGCGCCGCACTTTCAATTGTGACGCCTATCCTGAAGTTTGGGCTCCATCGATGCGGAATGAAGAAAGCCAATCACGGCTCATGCGGACGCTGCATACCTCCTTTATAAATATGAGGATTTAGAATTTAAGTGATGTCTCACATTTTTACCCTACCTGCTTAGGGACAGTCTTAGGGTAACATTCTGTCTCTCTGAGCCAGCTGCAGTCCTCCAGTCAGATCCCCCCGTCGAGACATCCTAGCACGTAAGGAAAGTGAGAACGGAGACGAGCGGTGGGAAAAGCATGGGACGTGATCACGGGATGGCAAAACTTCAGCTGACTCAAGATTCATGTCCCGAGTAGAAGGAAGCTGTTGGATATAGAAGATGGAAATGTAGCTTGAAGGCAAACTGTTAAAGGCCTTGAGTGTTTTACACTTAACAGAACGCGCAACAAAAACCCGCCGAGGGTGTCTGAGCGAGGTTCAGACAGGACAGAAAGCTTTACAAAGAAGTCTCTGGCAGTGGTGAACAGGATCGCTGCAGGGAGAGGCGGAGAGGGCGCGGACAAAAAAAAGCGTCTACTGGCACCGCCCAAACAAGGAGGGAAGTCTTTGTATCAGTGACTACTCTTCCTTTCTTGCCGGGACTATTGGCCCAAGGAAGGAAAAACCGGGTAAGATTTGGTTCTGTCCTGCTGGACATTTCCACTGGGTATTTGAGACGAACTTCAGAATCAGGGAAGCCTAAGACTGAATTCGCCCGTTTTCCTGACCACAGTCCCCTCTCTAAATGAGCCATTCCGAGGCCCAGGCCTGACCTCCCAGGAATCCCTGCCAAGTATCCCTGCTCTAGAAGAAGGCACCACCAGGAGCTGTTCATCCAACCTGACTTTTTCCTGCGTTCCCTATTCTCTTCTCTCACTGACCATACCCTACTTCAGACCTACCTGGAATGTTCTGGTACAGATGGCCACCACTGTGGGGAAGACGTCGCAGAGCTGGCTATTTAACACTCTCTTTCTCTTGAGGAATTTCATGTCACCTGCCCCATGGGGGACCATGTACCATAGTTCCCACCTACTTCCTGGCTTAGGCTGGGGCTTGGGCTTCAGATCTGGCCCAGACACACAGCCCGGCCCCTTGTTTACGGGCCTAAGGGTATAAAGAGCTGACCCCAACAGTGCCAAATATAGGTCTTCCTTGAGGCTGACTGGATGAGTCACGGACAAAAATGACAATTCCTGTAACCTGAGCTATCAGATGCCTGTTGGGAGGGGCTGGGGAGTCTCTTTTCTCCTCTTGCCTACAGGCGAGAGAACCACTGCCGAGTCTGGGCAGAGAGGAAAGGAGAAATGGAACAAGTGAGGGATGGAGAAGTAGCATCTGGGCCCCTGACCCAGCTACCCTGGGCTTCCCATGAAACCAATACATTTCTATTCTGCTTCACTTACGGCTGGAATTGGAAAGAGTCCCACCATACCTACTTTCCAGCCATTTCCCAATACGGCCCCACCACATTTCAGCCAAACTTGATTTTCCTGTTTCCGGAAAACATCCTAAGCTTGGTCTAGACAATGTTCTCAAACTAGAATGTCTTTTCTCTGTGTTTTTACACCTGTCGAATCCCTACCCACTGATCGAGCTCAACTTAGTAAGTTACATGTGAGTGGTACACGTATGAGGAATATTCATTTTAGTGCTATCTAAAATGGGAAAAAGACAAATACAAATGCCTACTAACACTGAATTATTTCAATGCTGAATTTATTTCATATAAGAGGAAATTATCCAAACATTAACATGATGTAGAAATGTATAGATTTTATAAGAAATGATATTTTTTATATATTCAGTAAATAAATCAGGTTCCAAAACGGTTTGTACTGTATAAGCCATAAGTGTATAATAATCAGAGAGAGACAAACAAACCAAAAGAAAGAAAATGGGCAGGGGCGCCTGGGTGGCTCAGTCATTAAGCGTCTGCCTTCGGCTCAGGTCATGATCCCAGGGTCCTGGGACTGAGCCTCGCATCGGGCTCCCTGCTCCATGGGGAGCCTGCTTCTCCCTCTCCCACTCCCCCTGCTTGTGTTCCCTCTCTCGCTGTGTCTCTCTCTGTCAAATAAATAAATAAAAATATTGGAAGGAAGGAAGGAAGGAAGGAAGGAAGGAAGGAAGGAAGGAAGGAAGGAAGGAAGGAAAGAGGAAGGAAGGAAGGAAGGAAAGAAAGAGGAAGGAAAGAAGGAAGAAAGGAAGGAAGGAAGGAAGGAAGGAAGGAAGGAAGGAAGGAAAGAAAGAAAGAAAGAAAGAAAGAAAGAAAGAGAGAGGAAGGAAGGAAGGAAGGAAGGAAGGAAGGAAGGAAGAAAAGAAAAAAATTGGGCAGAAGAGACCTATCCTACAACTCGAGGAAAGTGTTTATGTGCTGTGTTGCCAGCAGAGGGAGTCCATGAGCAGCTCAGAAGTTAATTTAGTGCAGCCAGTAAAATGCATACTACAGAACCATAACCCATTAGATGACTCATGTTATTGCAAATAGAAATGGAGTAAGTAAAAATGACTATAAGGAATATTAAGTTTCTACCTGCCTATTAACACCTCACTCAAATATGGCTGGGTAGGTTGTCCCTAATTTTAAGAGAGATTTAAGGGAGAGCCTGATGTAAAAGCTCCCCGACACATAGAACAATTCCCTTGGAGGGGCCTTGCAGGGCACACAGACAGATGATGTCATTACCAGTAGGGGAGGCAGGCCACTGATACCGGACACTGTGGACGTGTCACAGTGACACAGCAGACAGCTGGAAGGAGCGCCAGCTGGCCACATACACGACAATTTCATCACCCCTAGAATTAGGGATAGCAGTGGATTATAAATCACTGGAAAGTGGAATCCAGGAGTCCGCATGTGATGCTTAACTTTGGGTGTCATTCCGACCGGGCCACAAAATGCCCAGAGATCTGGTTAAACACTGTTGTAGATGCGTTGGCAAGGGTGTTTGTGGATGAGAGTAACACTGGAATGGGTAGACGAGGAGTAAAGCAGACTGCCTTCCCCAACACCGACGTGCCTCAGTCAGTCTGCGGAAGGCCCGCCCCAAAAGGAAAAAAGAAATTCTGTGAAGGACATTATTGCATCAGTTAGAAAAACTGGAATGTAAAGGCGGATTAGATCAAAGTACTGTATCAATATCAAATTTACTGATGTTGCAAGTGTCCCGGGGTTACGTAAGAGAATATCTCTAATTCTTAGGAACTACAAATCGAAAAGATTTAGGAGTAAAGGGCCATGGTGAATGCAACGTCCTCTCAAATGCTTCAGAAAAACCATTCTGTGTGTGTACACACACATACACAAACACACAGAATGATCAAGCCGATGGGGTAACATGTTAACAGTAAATGAACCATATGGGTAGCGCAGGCAAGTGGTGGTTTTGCCATTCTTAGTCTCGCAACCTTTCCGCGGCTTTGAAAAAAAAATTTTTTTTCATGACTGAGAAGAACTCTGCAGAGGATGAAGCGGCCTTGAGGGGGCTGGAGCTTCCGCTCCAGCAGGGCCCTTCTCGGAACAGGGTAAGGGCAGGTGGCATAACAGGACGTAGTTCCAGGCCCGTCCTGGTTCCTGGTCGCTTCGGAGAACTGGAAGGACTCTCCCCACCTTCCACAGAAGCAGCTGCTGGACCCTCTCCCGTACAGGAAGTCTTCCGCTGCATCCTCGCCGATCGCCTCTTTCCCGAGGGAGGCCCGGAGGACCTCACGCCACAGGCAGGACAGGAGGGAGGACACCACCTTCACTCCCCGACTCGCATCCCCCTAAGCAAACCTGGATCCCAAAACACTCACAAAGAGTATCGTGAACCAAGAACATAGAAAGTACCTATTTTTAAATGTAAAACTCCATTTAAAATCACAAGCATAGATGCTCCGTTGTTTACACACTTTCTCAAGTCAGCCTCAAAACCTCTGCTGGGGGAGGGGGGGTTATGTATGGACTGTGCCCATTTTTCTGATGGGAAACAGAGTTTTGTAAACATCCACACCCACATGAAACTATTCGGTGAAGTAGCTGGAATGAGCAAACAGGTGACCGGCCTCCAAAGCCCGTGTCCTTCCCGTAGCAGGAGGAGGCTGGTTAAGAACCAGATGATGAGCCAAGACATGACCTTCAAATGGCCTGAGGATCTAATCACCAGGCAGAGTCTGGGTCACTAGCCAGCTCCGGGTGACGGAGGCTGCGTCATGAGAAGTAAGTATTTGGTCATTCGCCCCACCAGCGAGGTGCATACGATCTTCAGCCACAGCTCCTAAAAATGCTTCAGACAGAGCCATTAAGGTGACATGGGTATCTTATTAAGGAAGGTGACTTCAGGACCCCACCTAAGGGGAGCGGCTAGTTGCCAGAAGGGTTAGGGTTACAAGCCACGTGAGTAGACGGTTGGACCTTTCAGTCCCACACGCACGCCACCCACGCCCCCTGGGGAGCGAGGGGAGCTTGAGCTTGGATCAGATAAGGGCAGCCTGACTCAATCTTGGTTATGCAAAGCAGCCTCCATAAAAATCCTAAAGGACCTGGCTCAGAAAGCTTCCAGGCTGGTGAACGCGCGGATCTGAGGAGAGTGCCACGTTCTGGGAGAACGTGGACACTTCATGCCCTTTGCACAGACCTTACCCTATTTATCTCGTCATGGAGCGGGTGACCCATACCCTTCGTCGTATCCTTTGGTGAGCTGGTAAATGCGTTTCCCTAGGTTTTGCAAGCTGCTCTAGCACATTATTCAAACCTAAGGAGGAGGTCACTGGAACCTCCAATGCGTGGCGGGCCAGGTCAGAAGCACAGGTGACAGCCTGGGGCTTGCAACCGGCATCTAAAGCAGGAGGGGGTGCGGTGGGGGTTGGAGGGACTGGAGTGGCAGCTATCTCTGGGTAGACAGCGTCAGAACTCACTTGAACTCTTGGATACCCTGCTGGTGCGTCTGAGAACTGCTCGGTGGTGGGCGTGGGGAACCTCCCCCACACACTGGAAGAGGGCACCCAAACAGTGCACAGGACCGCGCTCGGAGTAACAAAGTGATGGAGGAACTGAACTTAAATGGCAGGCTGAGGAATGTGAACGTGATTTTTTTGTAACAATCAAACAACTATCGGTTTGCATTTATTTCACCCTGACAGCCACACGGGGTGGGTACTCTCCCATTTCCAGATGAGTGAATGTAGGGAACGGAGAAATGAGAGACGGTGCCCTCAAGTCTCCTAGCACTAGGCCCCCTCACACCGCATCAAAGCAACGGGGAGCCCTCTCAAGTTATTAGCAGTGGGAGGGAGAGGGTCGCAGCTGTACTTCAGAAGACCATTCCTGCCTCCGTATGAGGGGGAAATGGGCGATGGGAAATCAGTGAGACCATCAGCAGCACCAAGGGGGTTAGGAACTGAATTGTGTCCCACACAAATTTCATTAAGTTCAAGTCCTAATCTCCAACGTGACTGTATCTTGGATATAGAGCCTTTGAGGAACTAATTAAGGTTATATGAAGCCATAGGGCCCAATCCAATAGGAACAGTATCCTTAGAAGAGGCCAAGACACCAGGAAAGCTCAGGCGCACAGAGGAAAGGCCATATAAGGTCACAGCAAGAAGATAACTGTCGGCGAGCCTGAGAGAGAGACCTCACCAGAAATCCACTTTGCTGGCACCTTCATCTTGGACGCCCAGTCTCTATCGAGAAAATAAATTTCTGTTGTTTAAGCCACCCAGCCGGAGGTGACGTGCTCTGGCAGCCTGAACAAGTACAAAGGGGACGTTCCCGGGAACAGTGGGAACAGAAAAGGAGAGACACGTTGCCAGACACCGCAGCGAGATCATCGACACACGGCAACCCAAATGGATGCCTGGGCTGCGACGGGAAAGACCAAACTCGGCGACTCCCCAGCAGGAGCTGTGAAAGCTGGGGGCTGCGTTAACAGGACGACAAAAGAGGGGCCATGGAATGAAGGTGGGGAGGCTCTAGATGGCCAGAGAATGAGTTCCATTTGGGCAGCTTTGGTCGATAATGCTCAGGAGGTTTCTGAAGGTAAACCCTTAGACTCGGGGGCTCGGAAAAAGGTCAGGGCTAAAGAGATCCACATGGGAATCCCCAAGACCAACAAGGAAAAGCCCAGGGGAAGAGGAGTCCTATGAAAGAAAAAATAAAAATAAAAATAAAAAAGGCAGGAACACCTGCAAGTAGGAAGCAGCTCAGAGAGGCTGCAAAGGGCAGGCAATGCCCTTTGATGACGGTGATGGTGAGGGTGGTGGTGGTGGTGGCAGAAACAAGAGTTAGGACTCGTTCCCAGAAAACTCTTTGTGCCAGACATTCTTCTTTGCCCTTCCTACCAACCCTATGGGGCAGGGTTGCTTTCTTTTTTTTTTTTTTAATATCTTTTTTTTTTTTTAGAAATGTTAATTCTTTTTTTTTTAAAGATTTTTATTTATTTATTAGAGAGCAAGAGACCAAGAATGAGAGGGGAGAAAGTCAGAGGGAGAAGCAGACTTCCCACAGAGCCGGGAGTCCGATATGGGACTCGATCCCGGGACTCCGGGACCATGACCTGAGCCGAAGGCAGTCGCCCAACCAACTGAGCCACCCAGGCGCCCCAGGGTTGCTTTCTTGACTCTCTTTTACAGATGAGAAAACAAAGGTACATGGAAGTTAATTAACTGCCCCAGGCGCACAGCTAGTCAATGGGAAAGGCTGGTTTTGAACCTGGGGAGTCTGGCTCTAATGCTCTGTAGGAGCCAAAACCATGGAAGACAAACCCAGGTCACCAACATCACAGGGACAGCGGGAGGAAAGAAAGTGGACAAGACCAAATGCCACAGAGACTTACAAAGAAGCCACTGGACCTGGTGTCCGGGGGATTTTTCAAGGAAATTTTGGCCAGAGTGATGGTGCCAGGCAGATAAGAGAAGTCGAGGCCAACGGAGGGCTGAGAAGGGTGGAGCTCCGAGAAGACAAGGTAGGGCTTGTGTGTTTGCAGTGTTTGTGAAGGAGGGACCCAGGAGCAGCTCAGGGACCGGTCCCCAGAGGAAGGGGGAGGGGGGCTTCAATTCTAAACGGAATCGTTCTGGCTTTCTTCCACAAATGCCAGGCCTTGGTAGGGGAGGGGAAGCTGTCAGGCCTCAGATCAGAAACCACGGGAGAGTGTTAGGAAATACTCCCCTACGGAAATGCCACTATACTCTACCTCTACTTTTTTTTACCCCAAGAGGAGAAAAGACCATTGTAGCACAGTACAAGAAAACACCATCCTCTCTGGCACCCCCTCTCCAGAATACAAATGCATAACTTAGCACACGATATTCAAATTATTGAGACCTAAATGCAAATACTCTAAGTGATAAAGGAGTTCCGATAAAGTACAAAGCCATGTACTTGACCCACTGACTTGCAAAGAAATTCTCACGGGGCAGGAGGTAATATTCTAGGAGCATCCTTCTGCACTCTCAAAATAACTGAAATTCAAGTTCCTGTCCAACAGACGAGCCAGGGACCCTTTTTTTCTTCCTAAGAAATGTTTTTGACATAGTAAAAGAGCAAGAGTTATGGGGTGTCTGGGTGATTCAGTTGTTAAGCATCTGCCTTCAGCTCAGGTCGTGATCTCAGGGTTCTGGGATCGAGCCCCACATCGGGCTCTCTGCTCAGCAGGGAGCCTGCTTCCCTACCTCTCTCTGCCTGCCTCTCTGCCTACTTGTGATCTCTCTCTCTCTCTGTCAAATAAATAAATAAATAATCTTAAAAAATAATAATGATGACAGTGAGACTCCATTTCCTCTCTCAACCTATTTACACACATATGTTCTGGGTGAGCCCTTCACTGAAAACACCACAACCTGTTGAGAAATCTCAAGAATGCATTTTCTATCACCAAGAAGTCAGAAATCGGACTCCAAAATGTACAAAAAGGTCTCACTCTTTCAATGAAGTCATCTCTCATCATTCAGGACGTGCTGCTGCCGCCTCTGTGCTCAGACTGAAGAGGTTTCATTCTTAGCACACCAGAAAACACCAGAAAACAGCTCAACATGTATCATGTACCCAGATATTTCATTTCCAACGTACAGACTTTTTATTTTAGAAATCAAGTTTGAGTTCAAGTTTGATGGCCCCTCACAAGGTGGAGTGGTTTCTACGATTACGGACTCAGGTAAAAGGTTTCCGACTAGTGCCTCTCAAACTTTAATACCTTCATAAACTCCCTGGGGACCATGTTAAACTACAGGTTCGGACTTCGGAGGTCTGGGTGGGGCCTGCAACTCTGCCCTTTGGACAACCTTGGGTGTTTACCGAAGCCTGCTTTAGATACCGGCTGCTGATTTGGCCTTAGGATAAAAGACTGGACAAGTTCTAAATACCTGTCACTGTACATGGCCTAGCCCTTTCCAAATATACATTTCTTTAAAGACTCATTTATTTATTTGACAGAGAGAGATCACAAGTAGGCAGAGAGGCAGGCAGAGAGAGAGGGAGAAGCACACTCCCCGCAGAGCAAAGAGCCCGATGGGTGGCTTGATCCCAGGACCCTGAGATCATCACCTGAGCCAAAGGCAGAGGCCTTAACCCACTGAGCCACCCAGGTGCCCCTCTAAATATACATTTTTTAAATATGAGAGATTTTGTAGCCAAAGGAGTTTTTGCTTTTTCGTGTTGATATCTGTTTTCCTGCTATTCTAACAGTGCACAAAGCAAGCCGGTTCAGACAGAAGACAAAATTGGCTATGTCACGACAGAGTGAACACCTGCCAGGCCTTATCAAGAGAATTACTTCGAGTCTGGAATGAGGACAGTATAGCCAGTCTAGAACAATGGCTCAGTAATAAGGGAATGAAAGGCCACTCCGTCAAAGAGTAAGTACTAAGCATGTATTTAAGGGCACAGTGGTCTCTATGGTCAGAGTACTGGAAGATAAAGAGGTTCTGTGTCCATGCTAAATGTTTCCAATTTGCTGACAGAGTTTAAAGAGAGCTCTGCGGGGGTCTATAAACACAACCGACTGTCGGAACCCTAAAAGAAATAAATGAACTGGTGGATCAAATTTTAATTTGGAAAAACCTCCATGATGCTTACACAACTATTTTCAGCTACCAGAGGCTCTAATGAAACACTTCTCCTTCAGGGAATGAGAGTTGCTTGAGAACAATAGGCACTTACTGAAAATTAATATTTGAGTATGCACTTCACTCATCGGTGAGGTGAGGCACACCAAACATGCTCAAAATACCCTATCGCCAAGCCAGACATTTAGGCAGCTGAGCCTGCTTCTAACTATAATAGGTTACAGTCAATTAGCTACGGCTGATGGATCAACCATTATAAAAGCCCCCAGAAAACAAAACAAAAAAAAGGCACAGAGCATAAATGTTTCCCATTTCTTCCTAAATTTTACTAAGGAACAGTCTTGTGCTAAAATGCATAGCATTTCTTTTTTTTTTTTTTTTAAGATTTTATTTATTTATTCGACACAGAGAGAGATCACAAGTAGGCAGAGAGGCAGGCAGAGAG
>CM052798.1:120524634-120591207 GCA_028533885.1 Nasua narica | reverse complement strand
TTACAAATTTCACGTATTTTCCTTTTTCTCTCTTATTTTCCTTTTTCTCTCTTATTCAAGCAGAATACCAATGCTACAAGTATATTCAAGGACAGCCCATTATCTTAAAACCAAATCAGTAACTGGAAGATTTCTAAAGTAAGCCAGTCTTCTGATTCAAGACTGAGGACCAAACAGGGATTTTTAAGTATCTCACTTAATAACAACCATTCTTACTGTTGTTAAGGCTGCTAACTGACTTTTCTCGGTTTTAGAAAAAGTCATTACCAAACGGGTATTTCTCAAAACAGCATATAATTTTATTTATTCCAGTAAGCTCTCTCAGTGGTAAAAGGATAGGATAATCCACGGTGTAATGGGAAAGGAGCATATAGTAGGAAAATGCTTCCCAAAGAAGTATCCAGAACTATGAAATCAGGCAACTTCTGTTTTTGTCCCTGAAAGATCAAAATAAAGAGCTATGTGTATGATTCAAGAAATGTACTTAATATGGCTAAGACTGCTGACTAATCACTGAACAGATTTCCTTATTCCTGCACACATAGACTACATTTCCCAACTTCCCCTACAGTTAAATGTGGCCATGTGACTCAGCTCCAGCCAAGTGAAATGATATTTATCTAACATGAAGTTAGATAAATAATAAAGATTGCTAATAGCTACCGAGATTTGGAGGTCTTTACTGCAGCAAAATTTAGAGGAAGCTGACTGACAGAAATATTGTGCCAAATATAGCTTCAGATGGATTTTCAAAGTTCCTCTTTTAAAATGACCATATCCCTGAATGAAAAGGTTTTAGAGAACAGTGTGACGGTTGGATAGCAATCTGAATGTAACCAGTGCTACAGAACTATATGCTTAAAAATGGTTAACAGAAATCACAAATTTTATGTTAGCGATGTCACAACAACAAAAAAAGATCATATAATTTTAAGGGTTGAGACAGCATTCACACTTGAAAGTACTACCAGAAAGACTAAAATAAGTTCAAATTGGAGCAACTGGGGGAGAGAATGGGAGCACAGCTACCGTAAGTCAGGAGTATTTGCTATTAAACATTTTAAATATTCTTTCCCGGGGCACCTGGGTGGCTCAGTGGGTTAAAGCCTCTGCCTTCGGCTCAGGTCATGATCTCAGGGTCCTGGGATCGAGCCCCACATCTAGCTCTCTGCTCAGCAGGGAGCCTGCTTCCCCCTCTCCCTCTGCCTGCCTCTCTGCCTACCTGTGATATCTTTCTCTCTGTCAAATAAATAGATAAAATCTTTAATAAATAAATATTCTTTCCCAAGAACACAATCAAGACCTCTGTGTCCACACTGGTTCAGAAAATGTTTCAGTGAGAAAGAAGAAGCCCCTGGCAGAGGTGGGCTGGTTAGGCTGTCCCAGTAGGAAGGCCATAGTCACTGTGAGAACAGACACTAGGGAACAGGAGGGCATCATCGCCAGGCCAGTAAACCTATTTCAGGTCCTGCCATCATGTTCCCTGGTATTTACCCAGAGGAGTTGAAAACTTAGGTCCATGCAAAAACCTGCACACAGATGTTCAAAGAAGCTTTATTCCTAAGGGCCAAAAATTGTAAGCAATCAAGATGTCCATCTGGTGAGTGGATAAACTGTAGTACATCCAGACACTGGAATATCTTGCAGCAATAAAAAGAAATGAGCTATTAAGCCATGAGAAGACACGGAGGAACCTTCAAGGCATACTGCTTAGTGACAGTCCTCTTAGTCTGAAGAGGACTACATACTGTATGGTTCGAACTGTATCACATTCTGGAAAAGCCAGAACTAGGGACGCAGTAAAAAGATCAGTGGTTGCCAGGGGTTCCGGATCCACAGGGCGCGGAACTAACTCTGTATGACACTGTAATATGACTACATGACATCACGCATTTGTCCAAACCCACTGAAATGCACAACCCAGAGACTGAGCCCTAATGTAAACTGTGGACTTCAGTTAGTAATAATGTACCAATACTGGTTAATCAAGTAGAACATCTACCACACAAATGCAAGATGTTAATAAAAAGGGAAACTGGAACAGATATGGGAACTCTCTATACTATCTACTCAAATTCTATAAACCTACAACTGCGCTACAAAAACCACCTATTAATTTAAATTAAAAAAAAACAAAAACATGTTTTACCTACTCTGCTTTTCTGCCCAGGGGAAAACACCCAGGGCACTGAAACTCACCTGCTTGGACGGTCATCAAGGCTTCATAAGTATCTCTATGACCACCAAACAAGGCACCCTCATAGTTTCCAGGGCAGGTCTGGGCTGATGATGTAAGAAATGGCTTAATTACCAAGCTCCATTACTAATGCAAAGTAAACAATTACCTGAGCAGTCTCTTAAATTAATCTCATATATTAAAAAAAAAAAAAAAAAAAGAGGGCGCCTGGGTGGCTCAGTTGGTTAAGCAACTGCCTTTGGCTCAGGTCATGGTCCCGGAGTCCTGGGATCGAGTCCCATATCGGGCTCCCGCCTCTGCAGGAAGTCTGTTTCTCCCTCTGACCTTCTCCCCTCTCATTCTCAGTCTCTCTCTCTCTAATAAATAAATAAAATCTTTAAAAAAAAAGAAAAAAAAGTGGTTTGAATAGCAGCTTCCGAGCCAAAGAGGCTACAAATTTATGGCGTACTTGCATCTTCAAAGATTATCCCCCACCACAGGTGAAGATGGCTCACAAACCAGCTAGTGGTCTAACATCTTTCTAAAACTAAACAGAAACAGACAATCTATTGAATACAGAAGTAAGGTACCAAGTTTGAGGCCCACGCTCGATCCTCAGTCTTTTTCTCTTGGCAAAATTCAGCGAAAACAGCCTAGCAAGACGGCAGACCCATCACAGTCTAAAGATACAATTAATATTGGCAGCCCTTGTAGCTTTCTGTGGGTTTCTAAGGAGAGAGTGACGCCCCAGCATCTCCATTAAGTGGGGTTCTAAACATTTAACCAGCATGTTGATCAAAACAGAGAGCAATTCCAATTTAGATTCTCCTCCACAAGAGGATTTGATTTAGTGAGATAATCGTCGGGAGAAATCTGGCCTCCGAATTTTGAGAAGCAGAAACCAAAGGCGGTAAACGTACAGGAGCGCGATGACACACAGAGTGACACAGAGACACCAGCTTAGAAAAGACCAGACACCATGGTAACATTTGTCTCCATCGGAACATGACGGCTTTAAATAAGGCGATTGGCGCCCTGATGGTTTTTCTCTGCCACATTCTCTTACTTTTCAACAAAAACAGAAACACTGTTCCAACTGCCTTCTCTACATAGAGTTTACTCTGCGGCTTCAGAACTAGCAGAGGGAGAAAAGCAGGCAGGCGATGTGATGCCTTCAGCACTTCCAGCTAGAAACCAATAGAGTTTTTACAACAGAAACTAGAAGCTGCCTCACAGAGAAACTACCCGAATCTGGGCTCCTTCCGGCTGCTGGGGAAAGGACGGTTCCCTGTGAGGCACCTCCTTCCTGCCAGCTTAGCCAGCTGTCTACTGGGTGCTGTGCTGAGTACTACAGTGATACACTTTGTATTCTATGTATCTTAGCACCAAGAGGCCAGGCAACAACATACTTAGTGGGGAGACAGGGAAGGAAGGCACATACCTCAAGAACTTCAGACTAAAAATTATCTAAGGCTTTTAAACAAATGATTCCAAAATTCAGCAGCTTAAAACATCACCGTTCATTAAGTCACAGTTCAGGAGGGCCAGGTATTCAGGGAGAAAGGAGCTGGGGCGTTTCGAACTCAGGGCGACTCCAGGAATCGCAGGCAAGGTCACCGGGCAGGCTGCAACCTCCACGGTCCTCTAGGGGCTGGAGGAGCCACTTCCCAGCTCTCTCCAGAGGAGATAGGGAGAAAGAGAAGCCACAATCTTTAACACCCGAATCCTAGAAGGGACATCACCGATCATCCTTTCTGCCATATGCTAAACGTGGAACCACCTGGGAGAGGGCTCTACAAACACGGAACGCCAGGATCACGGGAACCATCGTGGAGGCTGAGACCACCACGTCTCACCAGCGGTGCAGAGAAACCCCTCGGGAATGAGTTGGGACGTGTGGAACCTGCAAACAGAAAAGTTTCTAGCACATTTTCTTCAATTCTCAGTCATGTAGAATGACACGGCTCACCTACCACAAATACAGCATGCCCAGTAAGGTTTATCTCCAGTTCGGCAGCAGGGGAGGTAGCTGCACAAATGCAGGGGACTGTAAAGTATATGTTTTCAGGAGAAAAAGGCTGAATAGAGGTGGGAGGTTATGTATGGAAGGCGCAAGTGCTTTGGAGTCGGGCAATCACAATTCCACAACTCACTGGCCATCTCACCTCTGGCAAGTTTCTGCATCAGCATAAGCCTCAGTTTTTCTCCTCTGTATAAGTGGGCTAATATCTACCTCTCTCCACAGGGCTGTTGAAAACAGCCCACAACGTGCTTAGCATAGGCACCCAGTAAACAATGGCATTTGTTGCTAATAAACCACTCTATCTGGAAAATTAAACCATCAATCGACTCATATTCTAACAAAAATCACCATATATTATTACTGTAGCTTTGGAAATATTAACATTATATCCTCTAGAACATGGGCAAATGAGCCCCCCAAGGTGACTACTGAAAATGAAGATTACTACTGGCCTCCCCTTCAGAGATTACAATTCAGCAGAAACAAAAACAATTGTATCTAAAACTAAATGCTTACAATGTGACAAGCAGTGTTCCAAATGCTTCAAGTAAATTAATGTATTTGATCCTCCCAGCACTATGAAATAGATATTATCATTACCATGATCATTATTCCCATTTTACAGATGACGAAACTGAGGCACAGAAAGGTTATCTCTCTTGCCCAAGATCACTCAGCCAAGTAAGAGACATATTCAGGATTTGAACCCAAACAGACTATCTCAAGCTCCTGTTCTTAACCATTATCCAACCTCCCAGGTCAGTCTAGGGCAGGGCCCAGGCGTCCACATTTTTAACTTGTATCCCAAGTGATTCTGATATGGATAGTTCATAAATACACTTAAAGAAACACTGGACTACTGGTAGTAAAGATTCATTAATAGAAACTGTATCTCTCCTAAACTTAAAAAAACAAAACAGAGCTTATCAGGCTAGTCAACTACTGGACTTCTTTGCTAAGGGACAAGGATACACAACCAAGGGGAAAAGTACTTCCGCTTCCAACTGAAGCATGGAATCAGTTCATACAGGTGGTCTTCCTGCCTCCAGACTCTCCAACGCCTCTCTCCATTCAGTGCCAAAAAAACTGGCTTCCTAGATTGTTCTCTTTAATGAAGTACCAGATTTTATCACATACCACCGTCTCGCTGAAGCCTACCTTGACTACCCATTTAAAATCACAACTATGCTCTTTCCCACCCCTCCCCCAACACATAACAACTCTCCTTGATTCTGCTCTATTTAATGCTTCAATAGCATACATTAACTGACACACTATATAATATACTTACTGTATATAATGATTATTAATTATCTTCCACCACTAGAATATAAGTTACATAGGAGAAATAATTTTTTTTCCTCGTTTGGTTTATTTTGCATATTAATATATCCCTAAGTGCCTAAAACAGTACCTGACACAAATGAATATTTATTAAATGAATGTCCAACTCTAAACCTTTCAGTAGCTCCCCACTTGTTATCACATAAAGTCCAAGCATCTGGGGCGTCTGGGTGGCTCAGTGGGTTAAAGCCTCTGCCTTTGGCTCAGGTCATGATCTCAGGGTACTGGGATTGAGCCCCACATCGGGCTCTCAGCTCAGTGGGGAGCCTGCTTCCTCCTCTCTCTCTGCCTGCCTCTGCCTACTTGTGATCTCTCTCTCTCTGTCCAATAAATAAATAAAATCTTTAAAAAAAAAAAAAGTCCAAGCATCCTCTCAAGAATTCGGGACACTAACTGACCTTACCTCATCCTTAATCTTCTTAAATCAGACCCAGAAATCCAGGGAATTGGCATTTGTCTTTGTTCATTTGTTGTCATTGTTCATAAACCCCTCTTCCAGGAATGCCTTGCCCTATACTACAACTTCATCCATCAACAGCACACATGTTTCAGTCATTCTCCAAGGCCTCTAAAATGGTGTCTTTTTCAAATATTTCCCTGAATTCATGGGCATAACAAGGTCCACTCCAAAGAGACAATTTCTGGATATTCTATTAATCTACCTACAGAGAAGAGACCTATGGACTAATTCCCATACTCTCTATGTCCCAACATCACAACCTGATTATCTGGCTGATACTGTTTTTCCTATTCTCTATGAATTTTTATGATAAAAACCATCAACTGAGGTAAACCAAGCATATCTGTTTCTTTAAGCCTAACAAAGCCTAATAACACAGGAGGCAGCAATGAACAGTAATTAAGAACACGAACTTGATACAAGCCACAACCAGAAAGGAAAAGGTAAATAAATCTAACCACATGAAAATATAAAACTTTAAAAATATATATATAAAACTTTTACAAAACAAAAATATCCAACGAGGCTAAAAGATACTATGAACAGGGAAAACATATTTAGAAGATATTTGACAAAGTCTAATTTCCTTAATATAACAAAACATTTGTTAAGATCAATAACCCCCCCAAAAAAGAGTAATGGATATAAAATTAGTTCTAGATAAATATAAATAGCCAATATATGAAAAAAAATTTTTAATCTCATTAATGAGTATAAATCAAAGTATGACAAAAATATTCACAAATCATAGGAGCAAATATTAAAAAGTTACATTATTCTCAATGTTGGCAAGACTCAAAACAACTCTCATATGCACTGGTGCAAACTCAGGGAGATTTGTTAATAACTACTAATACTGATCGTAACAAACATGACGTCCCTTTTACCTAGCAAATCAACTACTAAAAATTTCCCCTCAGACACAGTATCACCAAAAATACACCAAAATACAGTTTAAAAATACTACTTGAGGCATTGTAAATGTTATTGGTCATAAATAGTTTACTTATGGAATACTATGTGGTTGTTAAAAAATTAACTCAATCTTTTTAAATTTCTAAAACATAAAGCTTAAAAAGCAAGTCAGAACTAAAATGAAGAATGAAAGAAGGTCACTATAACCAACAATAAAAATAAAAAGGATTATAAAGGATACTCTGAACAATTATATACCAACAAATTAGAGAACTTAGATGGAATGAACAAATACCTGGATAGATTCAAAATCGTCAAACTGATCTAAGAATAAATAGAAAATGTGAAAAAGAACTCTAACAGGTAAAGAGATTAAAATAGTAAACAAAATACTACCCACAAGGGAAACTCCAGGCCTGGATGGCTTCACAGGTGAACTGTACCAAATATTTAAAGAACTCATACCAATTCTTCACAAACTTTTCTAAAACAAAACAAAACAAAACAAAACAAAAAAACAAAAAAACTGAAGAGAAAGAAACACTATCTAACTCATTCTATGAGGCCAGTATTACTCTTTGGAAAATCAAAGATATTGCCAAAAAATTACACATCAATATCTCTAGAATAAATATGAC
This sequence comes from Nasua narica, assembly GCA_028533885.1. NCBI lineage: Eukaryota > Metazoa > Chordata > Mammalia > Carnivora > Procyonidae > Nasua > Nasua narica. Next base: position 120,583,651 of record CM052798.1, on the reverse strand, counting down.
ATAAAAATCCTGAATAGAATACTAGTAAACCATACCTAGCAACATACAAAAGGAATTATTTAACATTAAAAGTGGGTTTTACTCCAGGAATGCAAGGTTAGTTGAACATCCAAAAATCAAAGTAATATTATCATGCTAACAGTTAAAAGTCTAAACAACATATCTTCATCACAATAGACACAAGAAATGCAGAAAAAGCATTTGATAAAATTCATCACCCCTTTATAATAAAAACACTACGAATATAACAGAACATCAACCTGACAAAGAGTATCTATGAAAAACCACAGCTAACATCTTACATATTGGTGAAAGATTGAATGGTTTCCCCTTAATCAGGAACCAGATAGGATATCCATTCTCACTACCTCTATTCAACATTCTACTGGAAGTTCTGGCCAAGCCACTTAAGCAAGAAAATGAAATAAAGGACATCCATCTTGAAAATGAAGTGAAACTAACTATATTTGCAGATGACATAATCTCAACTAAGCAACTGTCTCTACAACTATTAAAATGCTTCAGTAAGTTCAGTAAGTTTGCAGGATACAAGATCAATATACAAAAATTATCACATCTATGTAATTATAGAGTGTAATCTGAAAATGAAATTAAGGGAAAAAGTTGCATTTAATTATACCAGCAGAGGAGCACCTGGCAGCTCAGTCAGAAAAGCATGCCACTCTTGATCTCAGGGTTGTGAGCTAAAGTTCCATGTTGAGTATAGAGATCACTAAAAAAAATAAACTATTTTTTTTAAGATTTTATTTATTTGAGAGAGAGAGAAGGAGCGGGGTAGAAGCAGAGGAAGAAAAAGAAGCAGACTCCCTACTGAGCAGAGAGCCTGACGTGGGGCTTGATTCTGGGACTCCAGGTTCATGACCTGAGCCAAAGGCAGACGCTTAACCAACTGAGCCACCTAGGTACCCCCAAAAAATAAACTTTAAAAAAATGCCATTAAAAAAAATAGCAGCAGAAATAATAAATTTAACAAATGAAGTATAGAACTTATACTCTAAGAACAAAAATTTATTGAAAGAAATTAAAGCCAGTCTAAATAAATGGGAAGATATCCCATATTCATGGATCAAAAGACTTAATATTGTTAAGGGGATGATAATTTTCCCAAATCAATCTATGGATTTAATACAATCCCCATCAAAATCATAGGGAAATGCAAGGCACCTATAACAGCCAAAACAATCTTGAAAAAGAAAAATAAGGAAAACTCACACTTTCCAATTTCAAAACTTACTACAAAGTTACAGTAATCCACATATAGAAGAATGAAGATGGACTTTACCTCAGACGACACACTTAGGATAAAAGACTTAAATATAAGAACTTAAACTATAAATAAATAAACAATAAACTCTTAGAAGAAACATAGACATAAATCTACAAGGCCTTGGATTAGACAATGGTTTCTTAGCTATGGCATCAGAAGTACAAGCAAAAAAAGAAAAGATAAATCCAAATAAAAAATTAAAACTTCAATGCTTCAAGAACACTATTATGTAAGTGAAAATCCAACCCACAGAATGGGAAGAAATATTTCAAAATCATGTATCTGATAAAGGATTTGTATCTAGAATACATGAAAACCTCTCACAATTCAATGAGAAGACAACCCAATTTAAAAAAAAAAAAAATGGAAAAAGGATCTGAATACACATTTTTCCAAAGAAGATATACAAATAGCCAATCAGTACAGAAAAAGACAGTTAACATCATTAGTCATCAGTGAAATGGAAATTGATACCACTAGAAATCTACTAGAATGACTATAATCAGAAAGACGGTACTAAGTAGTGCTGGTGAGGATATGGAGAAACCAGATTCTTCATACAGTGCTGGTAGGAATGTAAGTGCAGTCACTTAAGAAGACAGTCTAGCAGCTTCTCAAATATTAAACAGTGAGTTACCAGATGACTCAGCAATTGTACTCGTAGGTATATCCCCCAAATGAAATGAAAGCATACATTCACACAAATATACAGGAGTACTCAAAATAGCCGAAAGTAAAACCAGCCCAAATGCTCATTAACTGATGAATGGATAAATAAAACGTGGTCTATCCCTACAATGGAATATTATTTGACAATAAAGAAATTCAGTATTGATACATGCTATACCATGGATGCATCTTGAAAACAGGCTAAGAGAAAGAGACCAATGACAAAAACCACATACGTAAAATTCCATTTTTATGAAATGTTCAGAACAGGCAAACCTGTAGGAAGTAGGTTACTATCTGTGCATGGCTAGGGCAAGAGGGGTGAAGAGTGACTACTAATGGGCAGGAGGTATCTTTTGGGTTGATGTTCTAAAACAGATTGTGTTAGAGACTACACAAGTATATACTAAAAAACACTGAATTGTATACTAAATAAGTAAGTTGTATGATATGAGAATTTTATCCAATCAAGCTGTTAGATGTTTTAAAAAGCAAGGTAAAGAATATTATATAGTACATATAGTACGACCCATCTGTATACATTTTTACTCATGGTAAGTGTGTGTGCTGGAACAGGGACAGAAGTTTTCTGGAGAAAAAAGTCAAGAAATAGAATAGTAACTAACAATTCACCATCACACTCTGGTGAATTAACTAAAGAAAGAAGAATTTCAATTTTCATTTTATGCCTTGCTGTTCATTTAAAATTCATTTTACACCATATAAAAGAAAATGTAAACTTTTTAAAATTAAAAGAGTATGAGTTTTGTATGATAATTAAAACCACACAGTAGGGGCATAAGAATACAGAAACAGATCAATGAAACAAACTGAAGTCCAGAAACATAACTCTATACACAAAGGAATTTAATATAGGACAATAGTACAGCAGAGAAAAGATAAACTATTCCTTAACTCACGCCAGAAATTCCAAATGAAATATGCCCAATAAAAATGTTAGAAAAACTGTAGGGGGTAGCACTCTACCCTGTAACTATAGACTATTTTCATAGTAAGTGATGGCTTCTCTAAGATACAAAATCCCCAAGTTACTAAAAGACTGATAAATTTGCTTACATACAAATTTATACTGTTATGGTAAAAGACAGTATTAGTTAAGTTGAAAGACAAGTCAGAGCCTGCCAGAAAATACTGACGACAGATGGAAGTTTACATACTTTGCACATACATATAATAAGAATTCAGTTGATGGTACCTTAACATCATAATAATTTTTAATAAAATTAAAATTAACTAAAAATGTTAATAAATGGGTTGAATTACAGGTTCATTGTAAAAGTTATTGATGGAACTTAAATACAATATATGTATACAAGTGAAGTGTAGCTGTAATCTTAAAAATGGTTTATATCTTTATCAACACTGTCATCTGACCCTCTTCAGTGAGTAATATAAAACAATGCTTATTACAATCATTTCAGCTAAAAAAAACTAAGAGAAATATTTTGTAGTAAGTGGGTTTCCTTCAATTATCATATGCCTCATAATACAGAGATATACTCGCTCGTGTGGTGTTAAAGACAAAAAATCTGCACTAAAATAAACATTCAAATTTATGTTGCTTTGTTTCTCTTCTAGCCACACAAATTTATGACTATATCCAGCTAAGTACAAGATCATTACCAAGCTGACTAAGATCAACATTCTTCTATTCTTCTATTTCCCACTAAAAACAAATAATCAATTTAAAACCAAGTGCTATTTGGAGCACCTTGCTGGTTCAGTCAGTTAAGCACCCGACTCTTGGTTTCAGCTCAGGTCAAGATCTCAGGGTCCTGAGATCAAGTCTGCCTCCACACAGGGCAGGGAGCCTATGTGTGGAGACTCTCCCTCTCCCTCTCCCTCTGCCCCTCTCCTGCACTCACTCTCTTTCTCTCATGAATGAAGGAATGAATGAATGAATGAATACTAAGTATTATTTAAGGTGAACAGACAAAAACGACCACCCTTTCACAGCCCCAGGAAAGGCAAGACATGACAGGAGTCCCAAGTACACATGAAGTGACAGCGTCTCCTCTCCCTACAGGATAAGAGGTCACATTATTCAATTGAATTCAAAGATGACAGTCACACAGAGTGGAGGTTTTGACTAAATGTTTTTATAATGAGCTCTCAGAAAGTCTTAGGTTTATTCTTACTTAATGGAGTCATTAATCCTCATAAACACCTTACTGCAAAAACTAACAAATACACTGTATAAAAGTCGCCAGCTCCAAAGAGACCAGCCAAACTAATCCCCTGAAACTTCAGGAGCCACAGGGAAGGCTGTAATGGAAGAATCTCCCCCCACTCCCTGAACTCTGTATGTTTGTGACAAGGAGTTCCTGGTGGGGTTACATTTGCAGTATAAACCCGATTTTAATTTCAAAACACACCAAGCCCAGACGTAACCAGTAACCACACTGCCTTAAAGACATTAAGTGGGCACTGACTGATCGCTTTCTGTCCCCTTTCAGACAGGCAGCCTGGTTTGTAGACAAGGCTCCAGTCTGACTTTATCCTTTTTTTTTTTATTCATTTGGAAGATTTTCATTGGTTTCCAGCTGAGTTCATAGAGCTATGGGTAGTAAGACACAGTGAAAGGTTTTCTTTTCAATTATTAGTAATTATATAATTAATAATAAAGGAATTAGGTTTATCATTATTATTTCTACTTTACATATTCCCCTGGTGCTTTCAATACGCTATCCCATGTAAGTCTTCAAAAAAAAAAAAAATCCTTAGCCAATGGTGTGTTATCATCATTACCATTTTACAGATGAGAAAACTGAACATCAATCACTTCGCTAACATCACATGAGAGCTCTCTCATCCGAGTAGGAATCAGGTCTGGCACTAGGACTAGGCTTTCTCTAACTGCAACTCACTACATCTCAAAATGAAACAGAAAACAAGATTAAACCAACTTGGAGCGCACAGAGGGAATAAGGCATTGAATTGGAAGCCGGGTCAGGGCGGAACGAATGGCGATAAACAAGGCCCTGACAGTTCTAAGGACGATAAGTGAATTAGCTAGATCAGAAAGGAAGGTTTAGGGAACCTTTGGACTTTCGCCAAAAGCCCGTGAGGAGCAGGAGCAGAGGACAGGATTAAAAGGAAAGCAAGCACACACAGCAAGTGGTCAGGAGCACGGAGGCACGAGCTGAGACTCCAGACAAGTAAGGGCAGCGGAGATGAGGGGAAAGGAGAAAAACGCTGGTGATGTCCGTGTAGAGAGGCGACCCTATCAGATCAGATCTGCATCTTGGATGAGTCCGTCTGGTGACTACGGAGAAGTTTGAGAGACACAAACCGAGAGACAGGGAGACACGTCAGGAGACCCAACAGCATCCACATGATGATGAGGTCCTGAGTTAGGCAGCACCCTGGGGTCTGTGAGAGAGAAAAAGGCAAATGCTGAGAAATATTTAAGACTTAAAATTTGCAGGGGTGCCTGAGTGGCTCAGTGGGTTAAAGCCTCTGCCTTTGGCTCAGGTCGTGATCTTAGGGTCCTGGGATCGAGCCCCGCATCGGGCTCTCTGCTCAGCGGGGAGCTTGTTTCCCTCTCTTTCTCTGCCTGCTTGTCATCTCTCTTTCTTTCTCTCTCTCTCTCTCTCACTATCAAATAAATAAAATCTTAAAAAAATAAAGACTTAAAATTTGCAGCCCTTATTAGATGACTATATGTAGAGAGAGAGAAAAAAAGACGACTCTTAGATTTCTAACATGGAAAATTGGGTGGATGGTGGTGACAAGAGAACATGGGAGGTTAAATAGTTTTGAAGAAAAATAAATTCCATTTTGGTCAAGTTCATGGGTTATTCAAGTAGATATGCTACATGGGAAGGTGGAAACAAGACTCTGATATTGATGGGAATAATCAAGAAATCATTAGCACAGAAAGGTAGCTGAACACTTGAGACGGATAAGTTCTCTGAGGAAGAATATGCAAAGTGGCAGGGAAACAGTTATCTTTTTTTTAAGTTGTTATTTAAATTCCAGTTGGTTAACAGTGTAAATTAGTTTCAAGTGTATGATACAGTGATTTATCACTTCCACACATCACCCAGTGCTCATCACAAGCACCCTCCTTACTCCCCATCACCTGTTTCACCCATTCACCCCTCCCCCGCCTCCTCCCCAGTAACCACCAGTTTGTTCTCTATAGCTAAGAGTTGGCTTCTTGATCTGCCTCTCCCTCCCTTCTCTCTCTCTTCCCTTTGCTCATTTGTTTTTCGGAAACAGGTATCTTTAAGGGATGGACAGAGAACCCAGAGTTTTTAAGCACTGGCCAAAGAGGTATAAGGAAGCACACAGGGAACGTTCAAAACCTGGAAAGAATGGGAACTAGAGTTTCACAACAAGGAATGGGCAACAACGCCCAAAATGCAACAGAAATACCCAGTACAATAAGGAAGGAGAACTCGGCGGCAGGCAGGTGGTGACTGGTGCCATCAGCAACAGCACTTGAGTGAAGTGGTGAAAGGAGGAAGCCTCATTACACGGGCTGAACATGACCAAAGGGTGAGGAGGGGAAGACTGTGAGAGCGGCCCACTCGGGACAATCACGCAGGAGATGGGGCGGCACCTAAACAGTGCTAGAGAGGAACCTATGAGCAAAGAAGGGGCACAGGCCTGTTTCACAGGCTAAGGCAATGGTTCTTAAATCAGTCATTTTTAAGAACTCCCCTGCTGGGCGCCTGGGTGGCTCAGTTGGTTAAGCGACTGCCTTCGGCTCAGGTCATGATCCCGGAGTCCCAGGATCGAGTCCCATATCGGACTCCTGGCTCTGCGGGAAGTCTGCTTCTCCCTCTGACCTTCTCCCCTCTCATTCTCAGTCTCTCTCTCTCTAGTAAATAAATAAAATCTTTAAAAAAAAAAAAAAAAGAACTCCCCTGCTGATCCTAAGGTGCAACTATGTTGAGAACCACTGGACTCCTGGGGCACCTGGGTGGCTCCTTCGGCTGAGTGTCCAACTCTTGGTTTCGCCTCAGGTCATGATCTCAAGGTTGGGAGACTGAGACCCACGGAGGGCTCCATGCATAGAGCTCCACGCTTGTGCGGAGTCTGCCTGAGATTCTCTCTCTCTCCCTCTGTCCCTCCCCCCATTCACACTCATTCTCTCTCTTGGATAAACAAATAAATGAAATTAAAAAAAAAAAAGAACTACTGGACTCAGAAGTAAGAGTTTATGAAGAATGGAAGAACAAAGACTCAAGAAAGAGAGTGGAGCAAGAATCTGGAAGAGTACTGAGTCCCAGGTAAAGATGAAGAGGCAAACCTCATGCAGTTGGAAGGGAGAAATAATATTGGCGTTTTCTTTTTCCAAGTGGTTATTAATAAGCAGCCCAAAAGTTCTAGGAAACTTTAGTCTAAAAAATTAAGGCATTTCATCCAATCTCAGATGTTACTATGGTGCCTATCCCAATTTTAGAGTCAATAAAATACAGTATTTTTTTTTTAAGATTTTTTATTTATTTATTTGAGAGAGAGAGAGCACGAAAGGAGAGAAGGTCAGAGGGAGAAGCAGATTCCCCATGGAGCTGGGAGCCTGATGAGGGACTCAATCCCGGGACTCTGAGATCATGACCTGGGCCGAAGTCACCCAACCAACTGAGCCACCCAGGTGCCCCCAATAAAATATAGTATTTTTGTAAGTGTTCATTCCCTTTCTTTAAAATATTTTACTTATTTATTTAGAGAGAGTGAGCGAGAGAGAGAGCATGGGGGGAGAGGCAGAGGGAGAAGCAGACTCCCTGCTGAGCAGGGAGCCCAACGGGGGTTCAGTGACCTAAGCGGAAGGCAGACGCTTAACCAACTGAGCCACCGAGGTGCCTCGTTCAGTGTTCATTTCCATTACCCCATCCCAACAGCATCAACACCACATCCAATTTTAGTTTCAGATCCTAAAGACTGCTTAATGATTGAAATTTAAATATGAAATGTGACAATCAGCAACCGAAGTACAAAATATTTAAAGATAAACTGTTGAACATCACCAATCTCTGAGGCGATCCAGCAAAGCTCTACATAAAACCACTGCGGGCCGTAGGCTCTACCAGTTGAGTTAACAAAGCTTTCCCGGAACCGCCACCCCCAGTCCCGTGAGTACGTCAGAAGGAAAAGCGCACTCTCGGTTGGCCGTCCCACTGGTCACACCAACTGGGAAGAAGGAGTACCGGGAAGACCACACAAGGTAACCAGAGCCAGCAGAGCCAGCACCGACATGGGCCACACCATCTCAGGTCAGCCCAGCTGCGCACAGCTCTGACGAAATCAAATACCCACACTCCAACCTCCGGAGGCTAAAGTTCTCCTACATGTTGGATCTTGCTTCATTTAACATACATATTTTGTTCATTTAAGTAATTCTGGTGTTGGTTCTATTTTGCTCTAATTAATTTCTGAAAACCTAAGTAGTATCCAAGCATGAAAGCATACATCTTATACTTTTTTGAGAAAGGCAAAGTGTGGTATCTAAAATGCCAAATTTATTATTATTTCAGGTTTTATTCTTCTCTTTCGAAGGGAAAGGTTTTTTTTTTTTAATTTGTTTTTGTTTTTGTCTTTAAAAAAAAAAAGAGAGAGAGAGAGGGGCGCCTGGGTGGCTCAGTGGGTTAAAGCCTCAGCCTTCAGCTCAGGTCATGATCTCAGGGTCCTGGGATCGAGCCCCGCATGGGCTCTCTGCTCACTAGGGAGGCTGCTCCCCCTCTCTCTCTGCCTGCCTCTCTGCCTACTTGTGATCTCTCTCTCTCTCTGTCAAATAAATAAAATATATTAAAAAAAAAAAAAAAAGAGAGAGAGAGAGAGAGACACCTGAATGGCTGTCAGTGAGGCATCGGGCTCCCTGCTCAGCGGGGAGCCTGCTTCTCCCTCTCCCTCTGCCTACTGCTCCCCCTGCTTGTGCTCTCTCTCACTCACTCTGACAGATAAATACATAACACCTTTTTAAAAATTTTGTTTTTGTTTTTATTTGGATTTTTTTTTTTTTTTTGCAAACATCCTCTGTTCATCCCAAATGGATTTTAAATAGTCATCATTTCTCCTGGGCTGAAACAACATAAAAATATTTCTGCTTTTGAACATAAAACTTTTTAATGTGCTTTTAAAGTCTTTAGAACATTTTCATTTAAGATGGCACATTAAAAGAAATTTTATTGTGCTCGCTTCGGCAGCACATATACTAAAAGAAATTTTATTTTTTTTTTAAGATTTGATTTCTATGAGAGAGACAGAGCACAAACAGGGTGAGGGGCAGAGGGAGAAGCAGACTCCCCGCTGAGCTAGGAACCCAATGCAGGACTCAATTCCAGGACTCCGGGACCATGACCAGAGCTGAAGGCAGATGCCCAACTGACCGAACCACCCAGGCGCCCCTAAAAGAAAGTTTAATTTATTTCTTTGTCAGAGAGAGAAAACACTCACAAACAAGGGGAGAGGCAGGCAGAAGGAGAAGCAGGTTCCCTGCTAAGCAAGGGGCCCCATGTGGGACTTTACCCCAGGACTCTAGGATCATGACCTCAGCTAAAGGCAGACATTTAACCAACTGAGCCACCCAGATATCCTCCGCCCTCCCCAAAAAAAACTTTAAATAACAGAATTCACAATTAGGGGCGCCTGGGTGGCTCAGTTGGTTAAGCGACTGCCTTCGGCTCAGGTCATGATCCCGGAGTCCTGGGATCGAGTCCCGTATCGGACTCCCGGCTCTGCGGGAAGTCTGCTTCTCCCTCTGACCTTCTCCCCTCTCATTCTCAGTCTCTCTCTCTCTAATAAATAAATAAAATCTTTAAAAAAAAAAAATTCACAATTAGAAACCGTTATCAACTAACCTACTTGATTCATCAACTAACCACAAATTTAAGAGTCTTTTTCGGTTCAACTTGAAACCATTCAGTACTTGTTAGTTCTCAAATCCAACGTGATTGCTTGAATGGTTTTTGTTTTTTGGTTTTTTGGCTTGGACCTTTTTGATAGATTGTATTCCTCCTGTTAATTGCATGTTCACTTCATTTACATATATTTTGGTAATTTGACAATTACTTCATTAATGCATGAATATAACTGTGAAGTGAAATTGACAAAAAAAATTGACAGAATGTCACTTAGTCACAAAAGCTGATTACTTATAATCTAAGAAGGTATGTATGACAGCGTGGATACAGACCTCTTGGTTCTTTTTCTCAAATTCTGCAACGAAAATTCTCTACCTAAAAAATGGAGCCATGCTAGGCCTGAATACACATTTTATTCAAATCAATTTCAACGTGCTGTAAACAAATTCATTAAAGGAGTGTCATCAATAATTAAAGATAAGTTAATGGTTTCCATCAAGATAGCTAACTGTAAAAGCAAAGAAATGACAGCTGATTCAGTAGTTATTGCTGGGGACAATGTGCTAGCCATTAGGAAAAGATACATCATAAAGCTTGATCCCTACCTCTACAACTCCTTACACTAAAAAATACTCCAGTTGGAAGAAATATTTGATTGTACATTTCTTCCATTTACGAAAGAAACTATGGGTAGATTTTTTTCCCTCATTTTTAAAGATTAATCTTGGAGTGGAAAGGACTTTCTAAAAATGACAGAAAATTCATCAGCCATAAGGGAAAAGATGGAGAAATGTTACTTCATGAAGATTTAAAACTTCTATTTGGGAACAACTACCATAAACAAAGCCAAAAGTCAAATAACAAATGGATAGGTATTTGGACTATATGACCCAAAGGGCTAATTTTCTTGATATAAAAAAAGTCATTTAAACCACCAAGAAAAAGAAAAATTCTACGAGGAACATTTGAGAATATGGAGATGTTAGACAACAGGCACTCTAATTCACTACCGAACATTAAAACTTAGTGTAAATTTTTTGCTGGTATTTGGTAACATCTTTAAAAATGTTAAATATATAGACCTTATAATCCAATAATTCTAATTCTAGGAGTTAGAATTGTCATTCTAGACACATCACATATAAGAGTATTCCTTTACAGCACTGCTGATTATAATAAAGGGGTGAAGAAAGCTGTGACCGCTAGGACATTGCTATAGAATGGAAGAGTCTGACTCCATTTCTAAAGTGCAATTGCTAGAAATATCCATATGAAAACATGATAACATTGTTAAAATTTAAAAAAGCAAAATTCTATGGCAGATACTTCTATTTATTTACGAAATCACATTTCTTTTTCCTCCAGGGCACACAGCTAAACTACATTTCCCAGCCTTCCCTGAAGTATGGTGGGTCATGTGACTAAGGCTGGCCAATAGAATGTGTGAAAAAGTGATGCTTGCCACTTTCAGGCCCCACCCATGATGAGCCTTCCTGTGATCTCTGATGGCTCTTTCATATCCCCACCAACGCAAGTAAAGATACCAGATGAAAGGAGCCTGGCTTCCCAAGTTTCCAACTTAATGCAAAGCTGCCAAGGAGTACCACTCAACCAAAGACATCACACATTGAGCCATTCTGTGAGTGAGAATTAAAATTTTATTATGTGAAACCACTAAAATTTTGAGCTTGTTACAGGAGTTATCTTGTAACTTGTAACCTGACAAATACAGGTCACACTGATACATCACATAAAAATATAAAGATAAATATTAAAACTTTAATAGCTGTTCTCTCTCAGAAATGGGACTAAAGATCAGAGAAGTAGATAAGGATGATTTTGCTTTTCACTTTATACGTCTCTCTGCTGTCTGACTTTTGTTATCGTTTTACATTTATTAAAAGAGTTCATGAAAATCAGATAGCTGTTGAAGTGTCAAAGGTTATCTTAAACAAACTGCCAGGTGCCCACAGTATTACAGACTGCCTTCTATCACTGTATCAATAGAAGAGGGGGCGCCTGGGTGGCTCAGTTGGTTAACATTGGACTCTGAATTTCAGCTCAGGTCACGATCTCAGGGTCATGAGACTGAGCCCCATGTCAGGCTCTGCTCTCCCTGTGGAGTCGGCCTGAGATTCTCTCTCCTCCTCTGCCCCTCCCCTGCTTATGCACACCAGAGGGCATGCTCTCTCTCAAATAAATAAATAAAACCTTATCTTAAGAAAGCAAAGAAACAATTATCTCATTTATATAGGGCCCTACATTTCAGCCTTTATTTCCCTTGAAGTGCCTTCATTTTGCACATATTAGCTGACACTAATCTTTTATGAATTTTAAGATTTATAAACTGAAATTTTTACACTTAGCTTTTATGATTCTTGCCTTTAATACTCTAATACTTTATGCAAAGAAGGAAAAGACATATCATGACTTAAAATGGTAAATTCCATTTTCAATAAATAAAATATTTGTGACCCCAGCCGAAGGCAGACACTTAACCAACTGAGCCACCCAGGTGTCCCCTTTATAAAACTTTAACTCTCTGAGGTTTCCTTGAATGTCCTGTTAACTAGCAAGTAAATTTTGGTTGATATGTTTTTTCATTTATTTTTGATAATTAAAATGTATAAATAAGATCCCTCCCTGCTTGATACTTCCTCATTCTCATCTCCTTATTTATCTCAAATATACATGAGTTTATTACCAGTGAAAAGTTCTTGATTGTTCCTACTACTCCTATCTGCTTGCCTCAGAACATGAACTTCAAAAAAAAGGACAATTTTTAATTGCTATTATTTAAAAAATCAAACAACACACAAAATATTAAACAAATTTTTCATTGGAGTATGTAATTTGTGTGTAATGTGTAATTTGTGTTTAAAAATTTGGAATTTGTTGAGTACCTAAGTGCTCATAGCTTTTCTTTGCTTTTGTACTCTTATCTTCATGTTTTTGATGTTGTTGTCTTATTTTTCCCTAAGGAACCACAATGTATGTTCCATAGTTTGCACAGCTGATTTCAGGTAGGGTTGAAAGTGGCAGCAATTCTCCTGTATCTCTCGAATCCCAATTCTCTTGCTATACTTCTAAATGTTTACCCTGGATGAGGATGGCCAGCTCACACATGCTCTGAAGAGGGAAAGAGATTCAGCTTTAAAGGCAAAAAACTGAGGAGCTCACACCTGATCGGCTCAAATTTGGGTGAAAGGAGGCAAGAGCATCTGCTGAGACGAAGAGGGAAAAACTATAGGGCTTGAAAAGGCTGTATAAGTTCGGTATGGACGCTATGAGAAGGGGGGGAGGATAAGGGCAAGAAATGACACAAAGTAAAGCAGCTCCCAGGATCCTGGGATCACGACCTGAGCGGAAGGCAGAGGCTTAACCCACTGAGCCACCCAGGTCCCCCAAGGACAGGATTTGAAAGCATATGTTCTTTTGTTGTTCTCTGCCACCCCCTACTGATTTAGAGCAACAAGCACAGGTCTCCTGCTTCAATAACTTTGAGGGAACACAGAGCTTAAAGAGATACAGTGCCACGTGAGGAAGTCCTCTAGCAATGGAACTTACCGATGGGCTGGAGGAAAAGAGGGGTAAAAACACAACCTGACAATTAGTTACCCTGAGTAACAAATTAGTTGTCAGTGGTCCCATGCCACTTTTGAGTTGCTTCATGGTGTTCAGATTCTAGCAATTCAACCAGCCATACATATGCCCTTTGATGCTCACAGGAAAAGAAGATACGTTCATTCATAAAGATAAATTCAAATCTCAGCTGCAGCACCTACTAGCTATGTGACTGGACAGATCATTTCATCTCTCTGGTCCTTTTTCTCTGTATCTGTAAAATGGAGGTAACCACATATACCTTGTACAGGTACTACTAGGAATAAACTGGACATTTAAAAGCACCAGGCCCTGCTGCTCAATGTTTGTTTCCTTCACTTTTCTTCAATAAACTATAGGTCCCCTCTTCCTGAATCACCGCAGATGTTACCTTAGGGTACGGCACACTCTGGCAAACGAAGAGCTTACACTCTGTGTCTGACCCTGAGAGATTCCAGGCAAGGAAGGAGCACAATGGCCAACCATGAGTAACCCATGTATAACACCTTGGTGGATACCAACCTCCCTCAAATTCAAAATTGAAACCAAATTTTACTTCTTCCCTCCAAAACCATCTATTCTTTCCTCTATTCATTTGTGTTCCCCCTGATTTTTTTTTTAAGATTTATTTATTTATGGGCGGGGGGGCAGAGGGCTAGAATTCCAAGCAAACTCCCTGCTTAGCGCAGAGCCTGATGCGGGGATAGATCTCATGCCCCTAAGATATGACCTGAGCAGAAACCAAGAGTCAGACACTCAAACAACTGAGCCACCAGGCACCCCCTTCCTGACTTCTTATTAATCATACTACCACTTTCTCTAGTCATCAGGCTTAAAATTAAAACTCCCATACTTTTTACTTCTTTCTATCCATCTATCAATTCAGCCAGAATCCTTCCTTCAGGCTCTTTTGGAGCCCATTTCTTCCTTCCATCCCTCTTACTACACCTTAGCCCTTGTCCTCTTCACCTCCTCAATTGTATATGAATTACCTGTACAAACTGTCTCAATTTTCCAACCTGGAGTCAGGAACTTGGCGATCCCACTGATGTTTATAAAAAGAAATGGACATTGGCACATTTGGGGGAACCTGGGCAAGAGGGGGAACAACAGCTAAAACACAGCAAAGAAGAACAACAGGACCACTGTTATTTTTTTAAGGACTTAAGGTTCTGTTACCTTATGTCAGCACAAGAGGATGAAGACACAGGGGTCTAGAAGTTATGGTTGGAATTGGGATTGGGAAAGTCATCCAAATATAAAAAATAACAAATGAAAACAGTTTCCCTATACACAGTATTCCATACAGTTGATGATACAATAGACACATATGTACCCTAAGCCATGGTCAAAATTATTTCAAGAACAATAATGGTAGCTGTTAATTGTGTACTTACTATGTGCCAGGCACCGTGTTATGTAACGTTTTGGTATTCCCTCCCTCGGTCCTTACCACAACCCATGAAAGACATCCTGGCTTCTGCCTTTCTGCACCTCTTGATCCCACAGAGAGCTGTCCTGAAGACATTCAAGCAGATCCACAACAAAGTTCACACAGGCAGGAACTATGTAAGTGAGCCATCTTGGAAGCGAATACTTTGTCCATTCAGCCTTCAAATGACTACCCTAATCCTCAACTTTACCACATCTCATGAGAGAAAGAGACCTAGGCCACGCCACCCAGAGAAGCTGCTCCAAGATTTCTGACTTATTTTTGACATAATAAATGTTTGTTAAGCTGGTAAGTTTTGAGGAAATGAGTCATGCAACAATAGAGAACAATACAACTGCCCAATCCAGAAACCACAGACACAGGAAGTCTGAAGGTCCTCCAAATGAAGAAGCTGCAGAACAACGGGGATGCCTGGAGAGAGAATGAATTCCCCTTTAGCAGATGTAGACAAGCGTAAGGAGAAGAGGCACCAGAGAGATTACAGCAGGGATGTATGTACAGTACCTTTAGCTAACTTCCAACCACCAGATCCAACAAATGTAACTTCTAAAGTTCTCCTCAATCTAGATACATATACTGGTCTCAAAAAAAGCCAGAATGGATGTTGATAAACTGACTAAAACGTGTGCAAAGACTCCTCATTAGAGGGCACCTGGGTGGCTCAGTTGGTTAAGCAACTGCCTTCAGCTCAGGTCATGATCCCGGAGTTCCGGGATCGAGTCCCACATCCGGCTCCCAGTTCCACAGGGAGTCTGCTTCTCACTCTGACCTTCTCTCCTCTCATGCTCTCTTTCACTGTCTCTATCTCAAGTAAATAAATAAAATCTTTAAAAAAAAAAAGACTCCTCATTAGAACTTTGGAAATAATTCAATATTTTGATAGAGAAAAGTGGTCACACAGGAAATTTCCTCCAACATCTTCATTTCTACCTCCTACTCTCTCAGACCGTTTGGCTCACCTTCCCAGCCGATAACCAACAAACGTTCATCTCAATGAACCACCCTCCCTCAGTTCTCTCATCCTATCTGCCCCTAGAAAGAGTTCTAGTACAGCTCAAATGAAGAGAAAGCCAGAATATCATCTATTTGTTCCCCTGACTGAAATTGAGAAACTAAGTCCGAGGGCACTGACTTTTTGACGTTTCTAATGTTTACATCACACACACACACACACACACACACACTACAATTTAAACTGAATTTTTAGTACACAATGCTCACCATTATAGCATGCATAGCATTTTGGTATTATTCTGTTCTACCTCATTTTTTTAAAAAAAACAATAACCCAATAAAAATAACCCAATAGTGGGTCCCAAAATACAGTGTTTTGGGACCAAAATATTTCCTAAGACATACTCCTAAACACTCAGTTACTCCTGAAATCCTCCTACTTAGAGACAAAGTGAAAAATAGTAATAAAAATAAATTCCCCTCTATCTTATGTACATACGGTTTTCAATTCCCCACATGCATAAAATACATATTAATGCCTAGGCTTTGACTTAATCCATGATGACCTCAGGCAGTTTCTATTCAAACAAAGATAATTACCCAGGCCCTAAAATACTTCCAGTCCTCCAGTTAATGACTGGAAAATCCACAAACAACCTTCACTAAAATCCCCTTCTCACTCTTACCAAGTCTGGCTCAACAGCAAATTTTCATCTTGTCAAAATTTTTTTAAAAGGAAGTATGAAGGCAGCAAAACAAAAACAAAACATCAGCAAAAATCTAGATTTGCTCAGACAGAGACCTTTAACATATTTTTTTGTACTTCCACAAAATGGACCGCTGGTTACAGTTAAAAAGAGTAAAATCAATCTACAGAGATGGAAAGCGGATTACTGGTGGCCTGGGGGCGGGAATGCAGTGGGACTGCAAATAGGCACAGGGTTAATGGAAATGTTCTCAAATTGGATTGTGGTAGTAGTCGCACAACTCTGTAAGTTTACTAAAAACTGAACTGTACACTTTAAACAACTGAATTTCAAGGTAAAATTATATGGAAATTATTTACAGCAAATTATACCTCGGTAAAGCTGTTTTTATTCATTATTTATTTTTTAAGATTTTATGTACTTATTAGAAAGAGAGCTCACCAGCTTTGGGAGGGGCAGAGGGAGAGAGAGAAGCAGACTACCCCCCACCCCTGGGGGCAGGAAGCCAGACATAGGGTTCGATCCCAGGGTCCTGGGATCATGACCTGAGCTGAAGGCAGACACTTAGCCAACTGATCCACCCAGGTGCCCCAGTTTGGTTTTTGTGTGTTTTTTTTTAACTAATAAAGCTGTTTTTTTAAAAAAGAAAGATTTATCCATCTGTGTTAGATGAGGAAAAACATCCGAGAAGATACATGTTAGGTAAAATGATCAAAGAGCAGAACAATGTATAAGGCATATTCCCATTTGGATTTTTAAATGGTTATACATTTATCATTACCTAAACTTCTTAAAGGACATCCAAGGAGCATGATCACAAAAGGTATCTCTGGAAAATGAGTCAAGGGGGAATAGATTTTATTTTAACTGCACTCCCCTTTGTATTGTTTGATTTCTTCTGCCTTGAGCATGTATTATTTTCCATAAGCATAAAAACAAGTTGTTTAGGAGCCCTCAGAAGGAGGACCCTCCCAGTACTAGTGAATACTGTCTTCTGACGAAGGGACTAGCCCTGTCCTTCAGAATTTAGATATTTCTCAGAAGACAATGTTAAAAAAAAGGTGACAGTCTTGAACAATAAGAGACCTAGACTGACAGAAACCTGAGTCTGAAACCTCATTGCATAAAACCCAACAGGAAGATAACTTGAATGACCCTTAAGCAGCAAAATGTGGTTCCCTAAGTTTTAGTCAGCTTCTTTGGGTTGCCAAACAAAACAGAGTGGTTTCTGCTTTGCACTGATACATCTGAAAAGGCATTCCACACATTCTGACCAAACACAAGACTACAGGCATCTAGAAAATCGAAAATATACTCGGCAAAATTTATTAAAGATAAAAAGAATAAAAAGTGAAAAAACTAAAAATGAACCCGAAGGGCCACCGAACACCACGCTCCCAAAGTTCGTAACCAGATCTCTGGTAGCTACCCAGATTCAGGCCTGGCTTCTGCCTTCTTGCCTCACCTCCTTGCACTGCCTGGCTTTTGTCTGAGTACCTGATCGGGCTCTTCACCTTGCTACTCAAGGACACAGACACTCTGAAAATTAAGAATCTGTGGCTCCCTGAGTTCCCCTCTGCCCCACTTTGCCAAAATGCAGCCATCCTCTGGCCTTAAGCCCACTCCTTCATCACAGGGCTTCCTGATTTCGAAGGTCAAGGTCACCAGAATTTGGACCACAAAATACCAGCATTCCCAACTTCAAACCCGAGACACAGGTAACCCGCAGCCATGATTATTTGTGGCCCCGCCCACCAGAGCCTCACTCGCTGGTGGACCACCATCTCCTTCTTCCTCCCTCCGGACCCCTGACTGACAAACATCCACCAGCAGGGCCAGATCTTGCCACAAGCCCCCCCAGATACCAACCAACGCCCCCACCACTCCCTGCAGAGCCCACCCCCCTGGAGTTTTACCCTCACCACTGCTGCCCCTTTTTCTACCCTCATCTCACTGTGCTACTTGGATGATTTCCACTCCACATTCAGGCACCTATGTGTACATGCCTGCTGTGTCCAGGACATTAGCAGGGAGGGAGGAAATGATGGGACTTCCGTAGATAACATTTAAGGAGTGTGCTTTGTTTTTTAACAGCAGCTTCCCTGACACATAATTCATATACAATAAAAATCACACTTTTTTTTTTTAAAGATTCTACTTATTTATTTGACAGAGAGAGAGAGAGAGATCACAAGTAGGCAGAGAGGCAGGCAGAGAGAGAAGAGGAAGCAGGCTCCACGCTGAGCAGAGAGCCCGATGTGGGGCTAGATCCCAGGACCCCGAGATCATGACCCGAGCCAAAGGCAGAGGCTCCAACCCACCGAACCACCCAGGCGCCCCAATAAAAACCACACTCTTAACGTTTTTCATATTTCCCAGTTGTGAAACCATCACTACAATTTAAATTTGGAACTTTTCATCACCCTAAAAAGAAGTTCCATACCCATCAGCATCTAGAGTAGTATTTTTGTGAAAAACACAATTTTTTTTGACTTTCAGACTTGCAAACTTCTAGAGTATTTAAAATGATAAATGCTCATGTTATCCAAAGACTGTACAGTATGTGACCTAGATTAATACAGTTAATAATTACCCACTGTTGGGGCCATGCGGTTTAAAGGACAGAGGTAGTTTTCCCTTGGGGAAAAAATTCAGCACAACTACTAACATAACAAGTAACAATAAAGGGCAGTGTGAATTTGAGTAGTGCCTCATGGCTTTTAAATGTACTCAAATACAATGCCTTTTTCTATCCTTCCAAGCCTCTAGATAGGGATACGGAGCATTTATGAGAAGGAGCCTGAGGTTCCGGGACACGTGCCTGGCCCACACAGTCACCTAGGTGGGTCCCACAGCCCAGTTCCTCTGACCCCCACTTCTCCCCAGACCCACACTTTCTCACTAGTCTGTCACAGAAGAAGCGCACGGGCAGCTCGATGAGCAGACTGTGTGTTACCACCAAACAATTCCAATTTCGTATCTGACTGGAAAAAAAAAGAAAAAAGAGAAGAAGCCTATTTATGCTCTCCACACAACAAAACATGGCTTTGTTTTACCCGAAGGCCCCGGAGATTTTGTCAGCACTGGTCCAGCTGTGACACACAGACATTGGTCCAGGGGCCTCTGTCAGTGTTCTTTGTTCGGTGAAGAGAACGTGAGCCCTCTCTAAGCCCAAATCCTAGTTCTCATGAGGTCACCCTCAGAGTCAGTAACGGAACCTGACTGACAAGCAGTACCGGTGCCTCGCTTGGCGGTTGGGAAGACAGGTTAGAGTTAAAAATTTTTAATTAAAATGAGGTAAAATTCTAATTACTTAACAGTCGTCTCCAGAATAACACCGGTTCTTATTCACCAACCGCTTATTATAGCCTGACCCGTTGGGAACATCCGGCTCCACCTTGTTAACCAGAGAAAATAGCTCGCCGTTAAGTCTGTTTTCAGACAGTAAGGTAGTATTTAGTGGGTTTACTCGTTAGTCACTAGGGCTCTAATGGCCTTAAAGAGATTAACGAATTCTGAAAAGTAATCTATTATGGGTAACAACGGTGAAGGCCACCACCACAGTGCAGGACACAGAACACTGATGCTCAGTTAGATAAACACACACACACACACACACACACACAATTCCCCACAATACTCTATTTTTATATGCACTGATTACATATGGTACCAAATTTTTAAAAAGATTTTATTTGTTTGTTTTTTTATTTGAGAGAGTCAGAGAGAGAGTAAGAGCGAGCGGGGTAGGGAGAAGCAGACACCCCACTGAGCACAGAGCTCAATGCGGGGCTCGATCCCAGGACCCCGGGATCACGACCTGACCCAAAGACAGTTGCTTCACTGACTGAGCCCCCCAGGAGCCCCTGGCAACAAACTTTATACGACATAAAAAATGGCTAGTGTACTGTACCCTTAAGCAATTAAACATTTCTACCATCCTCCATTCTTGCTCAAAAATAGAAACAAGGTGGAGGGGTCAACACTATCAAGCCAACTAGGGAAGTTACCTCAAATTTAACCTTAAAATCCGGTATTCACTACAGGTTCTGTCACCCTGGCAGGAAGAAGAAACCAATAAAGATGTTAACAGCAGTCCACAGCATTGTGAGGCACAGATGAACTGCACAGCCGGACCTCAATGTCAGCAACACTTGGACCATTTCCTTCAAACACAAACCCACCTCTCCTACAAATCTGACTCTGCTTCCCGGCTAGCAGTAACCTCTGCACTCGCATATTTGTAACTCATACCTCTGTAAGCATTTTGCCTTCCACCTGGGATTATATGTACAAAATATAGCTCTCCTATTAGATTTCGCTGTTTGAAGGTTAATTCCGCATCGCATTCAATCTCATGGAACTCACACCATATCAGCATCAACGTCACCTCCCAGATATCACTCGTCATTGCCTAAGTTCCAGGTACAGAGGCTCTGCACCTTTTCCACACGCACATTACACAGCAGGTCATCTCTATGGTGAGCCACAAGATGGCCTCCAAGATGGCTTCAGTGATTGCTGGTAGTCACACACCTGTACCGGGGACGATCCGTATGACCCACGCGAGACAGCTCTTGGGCTCTCCCTCTGTAGGATCAGTGAACATCAGGTCATCGACAGCCTTATGGAAAGGGCCATGGAGTGAGAAACTGACACTTCTTGCCAGAGACTACCCAAGTCAGGCTCTGAGGTGACTAAAGCTCCAGCCAACAGCTTTACTGCAAACTCATGAGAGACCCTGAGGCAGAACTACGTAGCCAGCCAGTCTCAGGTTCCTGACCTTCAGAAACTATGGAAGTTAACAAATGTTTGATGTATTTTTTTTTAACTGCTAAGTTTTAGGATATGTTAGGTAACCAAAAAATACCCATGAATTTATTACCATATGTAAGGCAATCTCCATAGCACTTTTATCAAGAATATTCTTTCCTGGGGCGCCTGGGTGGCTCAGCGGGTTAAAGCCTCTGCCTTCGGCTCAGGTCATGATCTCATGATCTCAGGGTCCAAGGATCAAGCCCCACATCGGGCTCTCTGCTCAGCGGGGAGCCTGCTTCCCCCTCTCTCTCTGCCTGCCTCTCTGCCTACCTGTGATCTCTCTCCTCTCTGTCAAATAAATAAATAAAATCTTTAAAAAAAAAAAAAGAAT
Organism: Nasua narica; assembly: GCA_028533885.1. NCBI lineage: Eukaryota > Metazoa > Chordata > Mammalia > Carnivora > Procyonidae > Nasua > Nasua narica. Next base: position 120,561,996 of record CM052798.1, on the reverse strand, counting down.
ATTCTTTGCTAGGCCAACCTATCAAAACTCTCGAGGTTGAGATCCAGTGGGGCTTATCTTTTGTAAAAATACTTTGGATTCTCCCTCACCAGAATTACTAATTCCTTTCCCTTAATTCAAATTGTGGGAGTCACTTTTACAATGAGGTCAGTCCATCTTACCGTGAAGTGAAGGCTCACAGGCCTACATCCCACACAAGGCATTAGCTCCCCGAACACAGATGAGGCCTCTATCTTCTCATTAACACCAGTCTGGCCTAGTCAAGTCAAGGATTCTCAGCCATCCCACATCTGTGTACAGAAAAAAACTAGCGAGAGCTATTACTGGACATTAGTTAGGGTTGAGCTGATCCCCAGTAATAAAGACTTGACTAACTGTGGAGAGGCCTGCTGTCGTCAGGGACCGCATTTGGAAAATGGGGAGAGTCAGAGAAAGAGGAAGAAGGAAAAAACAAAAAACAAACAACAGAGTGATCCTGGGCAGAATTCAACTTGTCGTTCCCTTCCCTACCCCTACAGTTTCTCTTATAACCCCACCAGAAGGGAACGGAGAAGGAGGAATAATTGATGGAAACACGTGCTCACACAGTCACAGAGGAAGTGAGGTAAAGCAGGTGGTTCAGGGGTCAACAGACACCACCCTCCGAGTCAGCTGCCATGGCTTCCAGCAGCTGATGGCGGTGGTCACAGAGCATGAACCTGGGAAGCAGACCAGTCTGGGTTTGCAACTTGATTCCACATTTAGGAACCATAAGACCAAGGAGGGAAGCATCCACTTCTTGGGCCTTCCCATCTGCCACCTATAAATTACTATAACTTATCAAGGCAGCTTTTGAAAAACTAAATGAGACAATCTACAAGTTTATTTGAAACATCTAGAAGGCTGCTTGTCATCTCATCCCCTTCTCTTCCCCTCACCAGAAACAGCCTTCAGAAGCTATTCCCAAAATAGGAGGGTCTAAACCCTAACACGAGGACCCAAAGTCAAGTCATCTCTATTTTCCTTTGTTGCTGTAAATCCCAAAAGAGGCTCTAGATGGGGTGACCAGATGGCTTATTCAGTTAAGTAGTCAACTCTTGCTTTCAGCTCAGGTCATGATCTCAGGGTCCTGGGATGGGATGGAGCCCTACATCCGGCTCTGCACTCAGTGGGGAATCTGCCTGAGGATAACCCCCCACCTCCTCCGGCTCTGTCTGCCCCTTCCCCTGTTCTCACTCTCTCTCTAAAATAAATAAATCCTAAAAAAAAAAAAGAAGAGGCTTTGGGGTTGGAAAGACAACCTTCAAATTCACTTATATACCATATACAGCCCCAATTTAAAAGTTTGAGTAATGTGGGGGCTCCTTGGTGGCTCAGTCGGTTAAGCATCTATCTGCCTTTGGCTCAGGTCATGATCTCAGGGTCCTAGGACTGAGCTCTGCTTCAGGCTCCCTGCTCGGTGGGGAGTCTACTTCTCCCTCTGCCTCCTCCCCCTGACTTGTTCTCTCAAATAAATAAATAAAATCTTTAAAAAAAAAAAAAAGTTTGGTTATTTTAGAACACACATTTTCCCTTTGACCAGAACTTATTAAAACTTAGCAAGAGGACACCCATAAGCACAGTCCAGGCTAATTCTTTTTCTAAGCTTCATAGTTAGCAGTGTTGACCACATTAAAAGCAACCAACTGATCAAGCAACTAAAAATTATCATTTCTAGAATTTAGAGGCACCACAAAAACCTCTCTGGAGACTAAACATATAAAGATTAAAAAACCTACTTAGGATTCCATAGTTCCACTTTCAACATGAAGCACATGTGTTAAATGTTTATTAAGAGTCTCGTAAATTCCATTGTATTGGGCACCAGAGCAGACAAAAAAGAACAAAACACCTTTCAAAAAATGTTATTTATGGGATGCCTGGGTGGCTCAGTTGGTTAGGCTGCTGCCTTTGGCTCAGGTCATGATCCCAGGGTCCTGGGATCGAGTCCTACATCGGGCTCCTTGCTCAGCAGGGAACCTGCTTCTCCTCTGCCTCCGCCTGCCACTCTGTCTGCTTATGCTCTCTCTCCCTCTCTCTCTCTCTGACAAATAAATAAAATCTTTATAAAAAAATGTTATTTATGCTCTCATAACATTTGTGAGATATACATATTAAATTTTTAAACAATCATAAAAGTCATAGTTCATTTGTAGACTAATCTGTAAGGTGAACTCCATGGAAGAGGCTCCACTATTTAAGTCACAAATTCTGTAATTAGCTTTAAAGAAAAAAGTCCAAGGAATGGTCAGATCCAACCAGGTCATTTATGCTTCTTCAAATGAAAGTAATCCTTGTCAGGCAAATATTTTATGTAATATTTTGTCCTTTTCTCTCTTGTGAAGAATATCATGATAACAATACAAATAATTAGTAACTAAATTACATCCTAATTTTACCAACATACTAGGCTTGGATTCTGCAGCAGGAAGCCAAATTACAAGTAAAATGAGTACTTTAAACAATACTGAACAATCAAAAGCGGTAGACATTTTACAGTATGGGAGACCAGAAAGAAACTCATCAATACTCATCAGAACCAACAGAGCTCTCCAAGCTCAGAGGTCCAGTGACCTTCCACTCCCACTCCCCTTCCTGAAGGGCCTGCAGCATCTGTCACACGGTTGAGGCCAGCACCAGCTTCTCCATGGCAACGGCAGCAAGCCCTTTGGCACTAGGACAAGCATCAGATAGCTCCCCTTATATTAAATATTTATTAGGTTTCAGGATAGTGGTCTTGGGGGGAAGTTTATGGGTGGCACACATGGTTCAGAGCCTCCTGCCCTTTCTTCAAAATACCTTTTCTATCAGGTTCACAGAAATAAACCCACAACTGGTTCCCTGAGGCTGTGGAACTGCCTTCCACACGGTGTTCAGTGCGTTTTAATCAAACTGAAGGGTTTTCAAATTTTTTAGGTCATCTCAATCCCTTCAGCATCTTATCCAATAAGTGGTAACAGAAAAAAAAAAATCTCATAAAGCACTGTATCTATTTAAAACCTAATAAGCCCCTTAGATCTTGGTTGTTTGGAAAGAATTAATACTGTAATGAGTTACTCTGAGGGTAACTTTTTGTTTCCACACACCACGTGAGTTTCCAAACCCACAACTGTCTCAGGCTCGGCTGAAGTTCTCCTAAAGGAGGAGGAGGTTCAGTCTATTTTGGGGGGAGGCCGGCTGTTAAAATCAGCACAAATTTTGTTACCATTTATTGGGTATTTTCACATCCAAAAGCAGAGAAGCACAAAAGTAGGTAAGAGATATTCGGGTGCACTCACAAGAGAGTTTCTTGGCTTTCAAAGGAGATGCTCCCCAGATGCTCAGAGGTACAACAGCAACCTTGTTTAAGCACAGCTCGTGGCCAACAGTAACCAATCTCAGTGGATGTGGACGGCAAGTGATCTCTGAGCACACACAGCAGTTGTCATCGTACAAATCTGAACATGTGGGGCGCCTGGGTGGCTCCGTGGGTTAAAGCCTCTGCCTTCGGCTCAGGTTATGATCTCGGGGTCCTGGGATCAAGCCCCGCATCGGGCTCTCTGCTCAGCGGGGAGCCTGCTTCCCCTACCCCTCCTGCCTGCCTCTCTGCCTGCTTGTGATCCTTCTGTCAAATAAATAAATAAAATCTTTAAAAAAAAAAATCTGAACATATCTTCATGGCAAAGCAGTTTGCATGCTACAGACGAAGCAGGCCTCTCAGGGAGCTGCTGAAATGCAAGAACTCCTTCCTCTGCTTCTTTTTATCTAAAACCTCGCTCGATGCCTGGCGTCCAGCATGTGCTCAAAGAGTGGGAACAGATGACCAAGGATCCTGAGAATTTTTCTCCTTTGGGAGAGCTGCAGAGTAGAGGACCACCCCCACATCAAGCAGTCGCTCTGGGGAACACCGTCAGCAGCACAAGAAACGTGGAAAGCCTCATGCAGACAGCACATTTTTTTACTCAAGGAATGGCAGGTTCCTCTATACACTAGGACCACTCCAGACCCCATCAACATTTTCACTTGCCGGAGATGAAGGAGAAAAAAAAAAATTTTTTTTTTTTTGAACTGAACTTAAAAGTAATGTCCTTGACTCTCAGATTATGTCCTTCCTGATTTGGGAGGGGGGAAAGGGCTGTTAAAAATCACACACATATAAAAAGATGGCGGGGCTTTATGTTGGTTGATTTTAATGACTTGGCAAAACAAGGAACTGACAACCCAGCGTGACCTCCCCATCCCTGATTTTAATTTTACCCATCTATTTAATCAAACATATTAGCAAAGGTGGTGTTGAGAGGTAACAGAAACCTACCCCACCACCACCACCCATCTGTAACTGCGGCCCCACCTAAAACCTGCCAGACTCACTCAACACATGTCACTGCCCAGGGCGGAACAGAAAAAGAGGAGTAACTGGTTTAGAAAGTGGAGGACACATGAAATGCTATTTGGTCATCCACATGTAGAGCCTGATGGGAGGGCAGAACATCCAGAATGGATAAGTCTAATAAGGACTTCACATAAAAAGATCCATTTGGACCTATATCCTCTAGAAACTTGATGTCAGTGAGTCATTGTTACTAGACAGGCAATTCTTATCCATCAAGTATACTGAGAGCAGGAAAAATAGTTGAGTATCAGTTGTAGGAAGTCTACAAAAAATGAAAGAAGACTGGCCAGCAGCCCAAAGCCCATTTCAGGTGGAATTTCCAAAGAACCCAATCAGCACATTTTTACAATTTTCCTAGCAACTCTGGTTTAGCCCCAGCTTAGGAAGATAATAAAACAAATTACTCAGGGCTAGGTGTTAATGTGGTGAACATCACACAGAGTCAGGGTGACATTATCAATCAGAACAAAAATAAAATAAAATATACACATGCTCGGTGGTTTCACTTCTCCATATTACCCTAGGCCAACATGCTTGCCTAAAGGAGGAATAAACAAAGACATCCAGTGCAGCATTTCTTTTCAGTTTAAAAAAATACTGTGAAGAACCAAAATGCCCATTAATAGAAGTTAAATTAAAGCATATTTATAGTCTGAAACACTATGTGGCAGTTAAAAAGAATGAAATGATCACGGCGGTGGGGGGGGTTGGCGCCTGGGTGGTTCAGTTGGATGAGCGTCCAACTCTTGATTTCAGCTCAGGTCATGAACCCAGGGCCATGAGATGGAGCCCCACATCGGGCTCTGTGCTGAGCTGAGCATGGAACCTGCTTCAGCTTCTCTCTCTCCCCCTCCCTCTGCCCCTCCTTCCCCCATCTCACTCTCCCTCTCTTATAAATAAATAATAAATAATCCCTGTGTAGTAGTACAGAAAGCTCTCCACGAGGCAGAGCAGATGAAAAATATAGACGAGCATATGATATGAGAGTATTTGCCTTTTTGAAAGTCATGCACGGGAAAAATCAATTCTATGCGTGCTCCCCGTGTGTGTGTGTGTGTGTGTGTGTGTGTGTGTGTGTGTGTGGTCCCAGAGCCAGCAGCGCTGACATCACCTGGGAATTTGCTAAAAATGCAAATTCTCAGGCCCCACCCCAGCCCCACTGAATCAGCAGTCTGAGTAAAGCAGTTACGTTTGAGCAAGCCCTCGGAGGCAAGCAGAAGCTTGACAACTCCTTCTCCGCACAGATGTGTATTCAGGTCCCTAAGAAAAGGACTGGCCTCTCACCAACGGAGGCCTCTGGGCAAGTATCTTTATATTCCCTCACCCTCCCACCCCGCCATTTTTGGACAAGGACAGTGTATTCATGCATTGCTCCCGTAAATCAAAAGTAACTTTTTTTTAGATACTACAGGTACTAGAAGGGGATTGGAGAAATGGCTAACCATGCAATTATGGTAGAGGAGAAGCAGATGGAATAGGAGAATGGAGGTTCCCTGTGAGCCACTGAAATGGTGGAGGTCACAAAAATCATGAAAAACAAGCCAAGTAGGAATTTTACTCCAGAACTCTCACTAGAGTCTCAGTGAGTTCAGCGAGTCTCAGGGTGCACACGACAGTCAACTCTAGTCTGCTGGACAGCCACCCGCCAAAGACTCAAAAAAGAATAATGCGGACATTGTTTTGGAAAAGGTCAAGTGTCATGAAGTCTTTTGTTGTCCCGTTTTGTTGATTCCTTAGCCCTACACACTGCAGGGGTCAATGCTGCTCCCAGCCCCCACCGCCATTCACTGGGGCCGTCTGCCTGGATAGCAGGGAAAAAGAGACAGGAAAGAGGGCTTTGAAATCTAAGTAACAAATGTTAGGGACAAATGATAGTAGCCACTATCCCCAGAAGCCTTGACATCTCCTTTCCAGGTTGTGGGACCTGGAAATGCATAAACTCTCTCTCTCTCTCTCTCTCTCTCTCTCTCTCACACACACACACATATTTTATTTCTAATTGACTTCACCAAAGTAGAATCGACCATTACTGCCAACATTTACAAACATAAACGCTCTAGTCTGAAATCCACTTAAAGTAAGGTAATGGAAACCTGTAATATAAAAATAGGACTAGCTATACTTAATTTTCAGCTGAGAGATGACAATAAGGAATAACCTTTTAATCTCCCTATTATTGCTACAAGTCATGTTCCAAACTAGGAATAAAAACAAGTGGTATTTTATAAAGAATTTCGAATTTTCCACGTCTAAATTTTTTTTTAAAGATTTATTTATTTATTTATTTATTTATTAGAGAGAGAGTGAGAATGAGAGGGGAGAAGGTCAGAGGGAGAAGCAGACTTCCCACAGAGCCGGGAGTCCGATATGGGACTCGATCCCGGGACTCCGGGATCATGACCTGAGCCAAAGGCAGTTGCTCAACCGAGCCACCCAGGCGCCCCCACGTCTAAATGTTTTAAGCAAGAATACAGCTGACCTGAAGTCAAAAATGCAGGTATCACCCTTGACACATATCCTACAACAGCTTAAAGAGCCAACATCCAAGACAGCCCAGATATTCTTACCTTAGTTTTGCGATAAAAGATCAAGTAGAAGTTTCACTCTCTATAACAAGTACTCCTCAAGTTTCACTGAAGAGAAGAAGCAGAATAAGAGTACATTCTCACCCCTGGGTTTTGGGAACATCAGCTTCTTCGGTTTCAAGCTTTCTTCTCTTGGATAGTGCAAGGTCACCACAACCCACTTGTTCTCTGACACAAGCAAAACCCCATGCTCAAAGTGACTGCAGACCTACAAAGGAACAGCTGTGTGCCATTCAATTATCTGGGCCACGCTTCTCCATGGTACAGAGAAAAATCATCTCTTTTTAGCCTGGAAGCAAACACAGTTTTCCTTCTCATCTCCTAGCATTCAGCCAATTTTTTTTTTCCTTCCTTTAACAAGGCCAAATTTTTAGCTATATCCATTTAAGAAGCTTGGGTTCTTTACCTAGAGAAGATGAAGCAAAAGGTTATAGCCTCATATAACAGAAATATCCAATTTTTTAAAAAGAAAAGATTTGACCCTACATCAAGAGTAATAAAGAAAAATATGATTTACCTCTGAGCTGAGCATGGAACCTGCTTCAGGTTCCAACTGGAGAAAAAGACCACCGTGTAAGGTGTAAGTTGTGTGAAGAGATCATTTTGTAATTCGCCCTCACAGGGACAGATCTATTCCTAAATGATTTAGGAAGCAAGTCAAAGGCAAGACAGGACAGGATGGCCTTTATGTCAATACGGGTCAGAGAAGGCCTGCGCATTTACCCGTGAGCAACTGGCAATATAAACAAGAGGCCTGGCACCTCAAGAGGCCTGGCACCTCTCTGTGTCTTCGAGAACAGAATGCCGCAACCCTGGGAAGCCTCCGCCGCCCTCCTGGGGCACCTTCTAGGACAGACATTTCTGAATCCTCGGGAACCTGCCTCTACCTCCCCCATGGCTGCGCACCTCAGAAGCAGGTCCATCCTGAACGTGTTTTTCCTCCCCTACTCCCAGCTCCGGCTCCATCCGGAGATGAGGGGCCAGCCTGGATCTTTCGGGGGCAGGGGGGTGCGGGAGGACCAGGCCCGCCTGCAACAGTGACTGACAGCATCACGGGGGCAGAAGCCGACTGCACCTGCACAGGCCTGAAGCGACCTAAGGCAGCTGCAGCACCGGGTGGAGGTCCAAAATGCTGCTGTGGAAACTCCCTTCCTCGACACCCACCCTCCCCCTGCAACACCAACTACATTTAAGGTCCAAAACTGTGACTGGCAAATCCGGCTTTAAAGAAGATCTCTTCTGTGAAAGAAGCCGGGCACAAGCAGGTCTCGGGTTCCCTCTGAACAGAGGAAACCTGATATCCTGAAGGCCTGCCAAAGAAAGCAGCCTGTGTTTCAAGTACATGCTTGTGATTAAGAACCTGAATAGTGACTGGACAGGGTGTGTGCAGGGGAGAGGGGGAAGGGCCAGCGGACAGATATTAGTGATTACAGGAAGTGAGGTCTGTACTTGGGTTCTGACTTTCATTAAAATGTGCTTATGTTTCCCTTAGTGTATCTGTCCCTTAATTAACAGGTATTTTCAAAGAAAGGATGATGCTGAGACACCAAACAAATAACTGTAGGGGAAGGGTTCTGGAGATGACAGGGGTCGCTAGGCCTTTTTACTGAAAAGAAATGTTGTAGGGCACCCTTAGGCGCCTGCCTTCGGCTGAGGTCATGATCCCAGATCCAGCCCCGAGTCGGGCTCCCTGCTCGGCCAGGAGCCTGCTTCTCCCTCTCCCACTCCCCCTACTTGTGTTCTCTCCCTCTCTCTCTCTCCCTCTCTCTCTCTCTCTCTCTCTCTCACTTTCCAATAAATAAATGATCTAAAAAAAAAAAGAAAGAAATGTTTTAGTGCTTTGCTTTTATACATTTTGCCCACTAAGATGTTTAATTTATGGGGGAAAAAATGCTAAAGAATTACTGCAAAGCACAGGAAAATACTACACACATTAAGTACAGCTGCTTGAACCTCGAGATGCCAGATCACTGAAGGAAGTGAGTGACTGATGTATCTGCTTCCCCACGAGCCCCAAGGGGGGCTGCCCACTGACTTCTGCTGGAAGGAAGAACTAATTCCTCAAAAGGTACTCTCAAGTTTCCTTCCCCAGGCAAGCCAGATGGGTTAGGGGAATCCTTCTTTTCCAGTACTTCCATGTCTCAGCGCAGCCTTCTCCCCAAAACAGCAGTGCCTGGACTGTAATTACAGTCCCAAAGCCTCTGCTATTCCGTCATGCAAACATTTCACTCATCCGTGGTGAACACAGAGATTCACAGGCAAAATTCTATACGTTGAGGACTTGGTATTATTAAATAAATCTACATTTTAGCAAAGGTAACAAATCCATTTAAAATAAGGTCTCTTGGGTCGCCTGGGTGGCTCATTGGGTTAGGCATCCAGTTCTTGGTTTCAGCTCAGGTCATGATCTCATGGTCATGCGATGGAGCCCTGGATCGGGCTCCCCAGTCAGCGGGGAGTCTGCTTGAGATGCTCTCTCCCTCTCTCCCCTCCAGGGAGCGCATGCTCTCTTTCCCTCTCAAAATTAATTAACCAAAGTAAAAAAGTCTCTCTACATGATTGCGAAGTGGTAAAATATTATAAATGACAGGATACTGGGTAGTTCTTTAAGTCCCCCACACTTCACACTCCTTCATTGGTAAGAAGGAAAAGGAAGAGTACATTGAGCAGAGCTGAAGGGAGGCTCAAATAAGGCACGTGCTACCCTCACCTGCTGGGCTGGGGCCAGGACCAGGGGCGCACCAAATAGACTGTGAGCATCACTGCCAAATAAAATTCCTCCTTCCCACTCGATGCAGGTTGAAAATAACTAAGAGTTTCAAATTCTTCTGAAGCCAAAAGGCCCACACCATCCCCATCTCACCTTCTGTACCCTTCCAGTCGCCTGTCCAACCTCTAGAGAAAAGAGCAGAACAACCACATTCTTTGTGGCGGGGCGCACCATGAAGGGCCCTGGAATATTTCTCTTTTGTTCAGCACAGAAAAATACAGATGTGAGGTAGTGGTATTAATGGGAAAATGAACACACACTAAAAATTCCCCATTGGGGTTCCTGGGGGCTCAGTTAGTTGAGTGTCCCAATTCCTGATCTCAGCTCAGGTCTTGATCTCAGGGTGGTGAGTCCAAGTCCCACCTCGGGCTCCTCGATGGGTATGGAGCCTACTTAAAAACAAAAAAAACAAAAATTTCCCCAAACTGTGTTTTATTGCCAAAAGCAAAAGGGTGACTGGGTGAACAGGCCCCGGCGTCAGGAGAAGCAGGAGAGTCAGAGTGCCTGGGGGTTCCCTGTTACAGTGCCATGTGCACAAATGTGGGTGAAAGGCCCCTGGAGCCCAAAAGGGAGGGGCCACCCCCCCACAGCCTCTTCCTCAGCTCTGGTAGCTGGAGCACTTGCTGGTGGCCAACATGTCCAGAGTTGAAAGTGGAAGTGACAATGGGACAAAGGTCCAAACTCTGGGATGGCACAGGATTAGAACTGCAACTGAACAACCATTTCCCTCAATTCCTTTAATTGATAAAGAAAAATCAAAAGTCCCTCTTCATCAAATTTTAAAAATTACTCAGCCTCTAAATGTTTCTACCTTGCCCAGAATTCATACACAGAATCAAAGAGTTAAATAAAGTATGAGTTTTGAAAATTCCCAACTAATAATCTGAAATATTTTTTCTAAGGTTTTAATCATTACACACATTCCAAAAAGAGAGAGAGAGACCTAAATCAATGTCAAAATAGCAATGAAATTAATTAATAATAAATGAACAAACAAGGAAATCTGTTTCTTGGGGTTTTTTTAGTTCCACAGGAAAAAAGCTAATACTAATACGAAACATAAAATATCTTAAATAAATCCATGAAATCCCTTAAGTAAAAGCAAAATAAAAAGAACAAGAACAACAAAATTCTTGAGTACCATTTTATAGTCCAAAATGGGGAAAGATAAAAAGAGAAGACAAAAATGAAAATTCGGTGGAGAAAAAAGACAGGAAAAGAGAGAAAAGCTAAAGGAAGGGTGAATAGTAAAGGTGGATGACAGACCACAGAAAAATGCAGCATACCATGAGAAAACTGAGAAGAGCTGAAAGACAGATGTATGTTTTGAGGTTTACGCTTCACTTGGGATTTTAGGGAATTATCAAAGTTACCTAGTGCACTTTGAAAAGTTGGTTGTTTCAGCAGAGTTCATGGCTTTTCAAACTTAACAGCTACAGCTGCCATTATAAATAGAATAATCAGACTAGGAAAACACCTTCAGACCAGCTGCAGTGACCACAGCCCTAGCCAGAGGCAAACCAGCAAAAAACGGCAAGACTCCCAGGGCTGGAGTCCCTTCTGGAGGTTAAAAAGAAGAAGTCTGAGAACGGATTATAATTCTGGGAAAAATACAAGCCCCTAAAGCAGGAGAAATCTGTCATGTTATCTTTACTATTCATCAAAATTTTCATTTAATCCCTGAAGCGATGAGCATTCCATATTTTTTAATTTCCTCTTTACTTTTTTTTTTCCAAATACTTTTATTTTTTCAGTGTTACAAGATTCATTGTTCATGTACCACACCCAGTGCTCCATGCAATACATGCCCTTCTCAATACCCACCACCAGGCTCGCCCAACCCCCTATCTTCTCCCCTCCAAAACCTTCAGTTTGTTGCTCAGAGTCCACAGTCTCTCCTGGTTCATCTCTCCCTCCAATTTCCCCCAATTCACCCTTCCTTTCCTTCTCACAATATCCTCGATGTTTTTCCTTATGCTCCACACGTAAGTGAGACCATAAGATAACTGACTCTCTCTGCTTGACTTATTTCACTCAGCATAATCTCCTCCAGTCCCGTCCATGTTGATACAAAAGTTGAGTACTCATCCTTTCTGATGGAGGCATCATTCCATTCTGATGGAGGCAATATTCCATTGTATATATAGACCATATCTTCTTTATCCATTTGTCTGTTGAAGGGCATCTTGGCTCTTTCCACAATTTGGTGATTGTGGCCATTGCTGCTATGAAGATTGGAGTACACGTGGCTCTTCTTTGTACTGCCTCTGGATCTTTGGGGTAAATACCCATTAGTGCCATTACAGGGTCATAGGGTAGCCCTATTTTTAATTTCTTGAGGAATCTCCACACTGTTTTCCAAAGTGACTGCACCAACTTGCCACCAACAGTGGAAGAGGGTTCCCTTTTCCCCACAACCTCTTCAACATCTGTTGTTTACTGCCTTGTTGATTTTGGCCATTCTAACTGGTGTAAGGTGGTATCTCAGTGTGGATTTGATTTGAATCTCCCCGATGGCTAAAGATGATGAACATTTTTTTCATGTGTCTGTTAGCATTCCATTTAAAAATCAACAGAAGAATCAACTGAAAGGTAGGTTTCCCTTCCAACAATGACCTCAGAGAAAGAGATGATGGACTCCAGTTTGGGACTTGCCGCTCGGGACTGAAAACCATTTCTCAAGAGAACCTGGGAGGGAATACCTGACAATCCAGACACACTGCACACACGAATCCCGGAGCCGAGACACTCCATGACGAAAGCAAGAACTCACAACTTCCAATTTGCCCTGAGAAATCACCAGTTTAAAAAAATAATAATAAAATAACGATAACCATCACAGCTTCACTAGGATTTGGCTCCAATGTCCCCTCTAGGCAAAATTGCTTCTCTGGCTCTCATACCACCCAGAGAATGTAGAATACCGCACTTTGATTTCACAAATATTTAATAAGTACTTATTCTCTGCAAGGCTGTTACCATTAAAGTGAATTATTGCTCACAGACTTGAGCTCCCTGAAGGTCAAACTCTAGGATATGACTATTAAAAGACATTTTGCATTAAAAGCATCTTACCTAAAACCAGTGACATATAGAGTAATAGCAAAGCCAGTTACTCTCTCAGGCCTCTGGTTTTTCTCTCTCATTTTACAAATGCGCACAAAGGTCAGAGCACCACCCTCTCTGCCCTCAAACAAAACCAACACTCAGTCCAGGCAAGTGAAGCCCGCCCCACCCCACCCCAACCCACGGGGCCTGAACCTCCCAGCATTACCCACCGTGGGTACTCAGTACAGCAGTATCTCCTCTTTCTGCCCCATCCACTTGGCCTCTCCACGGCCCTTGAGAGTTGAACTCCCTGTGGCTTAACTTGCACCTTCCTCCCCCGGCCCTGAAAGGTTCACAGCCAAGTTCTGCTCCGCATTTTACTCCACTTTTCTTCCTGGGCCATCTCAGCAACTTAATAGCTTCCAGTCCCACGTGTCTCCCCAAACTCGACATCCTGCCCCGCTCCTGCTCTTGGAGATCGGTCTCTGACCCCCCAACCGGCCCACATAAATGTCCCAGGAGACCTGGGGAGTGGTTTTCAAACACGTCCACACGGTCACAGACACTGTTCCCACCAAAAGTGGAGTCTCGCCTCCCTCTCTTTGAACACGGGCTGGCCTTCGAGGCGCATCGCTGACTGAATGAGGAGCAAGTGTCGCCCGAGGCTAAGTCATAAAGAGCCCCGAAGCTTCTGCCTCTAAATCTCGGTTAGGAGTCACACCTCGGGAGCCCTTGGGCAACACGCCAGAAGGCTGGGCGTCCTGAGGCTGCCCGCCGTCGGGTCTACGACACAGTCTCCGGCAAAGAGCAATACTCCACACAGGCAAGCGAATAACCCTCATCGGACAGACCTGCGCTGGTGTTTTTCCTGGAGACCATGCAGACGGAGACGGGCGCCGAGGAGCGCCAATTGCTTGGGTCTTCCCGGTACAACTGCCCCTCGTGGGATTGAGTAAGCCTTCAGATGATCCCTGCCCCATACTTCAGGTCACGGTGGCTGAGGCTCAGCAGAGACAAGCAGTCCCCACCAAGCCCTGCCCAGAGGACAGACCTATGACCATAACAGAGGCTGTTATTTTAAACCACCGGGTTTTAACACGGTTTGTTATGCAGCTCTGGACAAGGGGAAAGACCTCAAAGGTAACACACCCCAAACTGCATTCATTATCTCTCTCCCTGCATCTGCTCTTCTTTCTAGATTTTCTACCCCAGTTCCTTTTGCATGCAATCTGAAAGCCCTTCTCTACTCTTCTCTACCCTCAGATCCCCTCCACCCCTGACATCTGACACACTATAACCCGGAGGTCTCTCAGGAATCCAGCACCCCCACCCCGGTGTGAAAATTAATAAAGGGAAACCTCACTAAATGGAGTTGGGAGGGTGGGCAGGGGGAGCTCTCTTGCCCTACCCACTCTTTTTTTTTTTCTTTTAAGATTTTATCTATTTATTTGTCAGAGAAAGAGAGAGCACAAACAGGGGGTAGGGCCAGAGGGAGAGGGAGAAGCATATTCCCCACTGAGCAGGGAGCCCGATGTGGGACTCGATCCCAGGACCCTGGATCATGACCTGAGCCGAAGGCAGATGCTTAACAACTGAGCCACCCAGGCATCCCACCCTACCACTCTTGTAGTCAATTGCAGACCCAACAGGAAGAGACAGGACCTTGCACACAGATACTGTTTTACTATCCCAGCAGGAAGAAGGAAGGCTTCCTTCTGCCCCAAGGGCCCAGCCAATGAGAGTCCCAGCTCAGCCAGTGAAAAGCCACTATAACTCAGAACTCCCAGTTTAGGGGTGCATAATGGCTCAGTCTGTTGAGCATCAGACTCTTGGCTTCAGCTCAGGTCATGATCTCAGGGTGGTGGGATCGAGCCTGGTGTAGGACTCCATGCTCAGATTCTTTCCCCATCCTCCTGCTTCTCCCCCTGCTCCCATGCACTCTCTTGCTCGCTCGCTCACTCTAAAATAAATAAAATTTTTTTAAAAAAAGGAACTTCCAGTTTACACCAATGGAATTTTTGTTTATGACAGTCTTCCCTGCTTCCCCTTCTTCTACAGGAGTATTCCTCCCCTTTGTTTGGTGGACTTGCCTGTGGTTTTGCCATAGTTACCTGTCCTGGGTTGCAATTCTCTATTATTCCCAAATAAACCCATCTCCTGCTGGTAAAATAACTGGCAGTCTTATTTCTTAAGGTTAACTGGCTAGGAACACAGTGACACCCTTTACCTGGTTTGCTAGTACCTTCTATTCAACTGCCAAATTAATATTCAAAAACTGAACTCCCACGCACCTAACCACCTACTAATCGCCTACAGAATACAGCCTGATTCCCGGTCCTGGCACTCCCGACCACTCACACCACCGCCCCTCCCCCACCTGAGTGACTACCCTGTAACTCAGCCAGCGCTGTTGCTGGTATTAGGAGGAGCAGGAGGACTCTTTCTAAAAGTGACCCAGTAAAAACCCCAGCTGGAAAACTCAGGTAATGATAATGCAGGGCTGAAGCTGGGTCCCTCCATATTCCAATTTTATTTTAATTAGTTGGGGGGGGGAACATTCCTAAGAAGTATGAAGTAGCCCCAGGGCTTTAAACTGGTTAACAAATGTAGCTTCAGTTTTCTGGGGCTCCTGGTCAAAGACACAAGAGGTATGGGACAAAGTTTTCGTAGCACTCACCACATGTGGCACAATATGTACAGGGAAGTCGTAATCAGTCAGCTTCTGTTTTCTCATTAATACCAGTCCGATCACCCACCAGCATTCAAAGACTCAAATGAAATAATGTGTAGAAAAACTAATAAGAGTTTTGCGAAAGCCAGCTGGTGGCATCACCGTCATCACCAATATCATTCTGAGTCCTAATTAAAGTGATACACCAAAAGTGATATACTTACTTGACACCAAAACGATAGATTGGTCCTCCTTTTGCTAAGTGCCCCAATGGCCAAAATGTTTGCATTTTTCTCTCTTTGCAGAAGTCTCCTCTGGTTAACTAGTAGCATGTACTTTCCACCACTGTCAACATACCCCCTACCCTTCTCGACCGTATTCAAAAAGAACTTCTAAAATGTATTGAGAGCATCCACGCTTCCTAAGGTCAGGACACGTTTAAGCAAATAACTAGCTTTGGTAGAACAACATAGGAAACGTATTTATGAAAGTATTTATTAAGCACTACATTCAAGATGCTTTAGAGAACAGAAATGTAACCCTCACCATCTCTTCCTCTTTCTGTATATGTATACACACACAGTCAACATAATACTTCAGAAATAAAGTACCAATTTAGCTTCTCTTTATAGATTTTTGGTGATTTCATATAAAACTATAAGCGCATTTGGAACATATATTCTTGTCTCCCTGTCAAACCATTCCCTTCCCTTAATTCTTACCCATTCTATCTAATCCCATCTGACTCTATCTATGCTAGAAATCATTCCAATTAATTTTGTATAATAGGACAAACATTTATGGAGTGCCTGAGAAAAACACAGTGCTAGGAATACAGATTTAAGAACATTCTTCTGTTCTAGTGACACTTTATTTCTAGCCAAGTACAGATCCCAGTGGGTTAGATAAACGACCATCATTATTCCTATAGCCCTATTGATTGAACCATCTGTTCCTTTTCACACCACAATGCCTCCAACAAAGCTCAGAATACAATGGGTGAAGTTTGATCCTAACAGTAAACTCCCAATCCAAAACTTTATCAAGATCATATTCTATATATATTTTTTAAACTGACATTTATGTTTGCATAGCTATAACATGAACTATACCATGCCTATAAGCCGGGGCATGTAAATTAACAGTCCTGCCTAAAACCCCTATTTTTAGTACTGACTGACTACAAAAGTGTCTTGAGAGAAGACTTAAAAGACACCAAGAAGGAAGAACTGAAAGTTACTCAGAGCCATGCAAATTACTCCAAAAAATGTCACCTAGAAAATATTTGCTCTTAATACTGTATTGTTGGTAAAAACAACATTATAAAGGTCCAACATAACCAAAATGAAAACAAAAACAGGAAAAATAAATATGTGCCACAAAACACAAAGATTTAATAAGAGCATGAGGCAGGGATCTTGAGAAGGCCAAGACAAAACAAGATCCCAAGTGTAAAGGTGAGCGAGTAACAATCTCAAGAGGGGAAGAAAAATGGCTAATAACATATATAGCCTCTCTAGTAAATGGAGAAATTTTAAATAAAAAGAGATGGCATTTTCCCCCTTTAAAGTTCATAATACTTTTTTTTGTTAAGGTAATGACATCTGTCTAGCAAAGAAAATAACCAAGAGTGAAAAGACAACCTACTGAATGGGAGAAAATATGTGCAAACCACTTATCTCATAGGGGCTTAGTATCATAATATAAAAAGAACTCCTACAACTTAACCACAAAAACAAAACTAAATAATCCAATCAAAAAATGAGTAAAGGACTTCGACAGTTTCTCTAGAGAAGACATACAGATGGCCAAGAAACTTATAAAAAGATACTCTACATCACTCATCAACAGGAAAGTGCACATCAAAACCACAATCAGCTATCACCTCACACCCACTGGGATAGCCACTATCAACATACATACATACATACATAAAAATACGGGGCACCTGGGTGGCTCAATCATTAGGTGTCTGCCTTCAGCTCAGGTCATGATCCCAGGATCCTGGAATCTAGCCCCACACTGGGCTCCCTGCTCAGCGGGGGGCCTACTTCTCCCCCTCCCACTCCCCCTGCTTGTATTCCCTCTCTCACTGTCTCTCTCTCTCTCTCTCTCTGTCAAATAAATAAATAAATAAAATCTTTAAAAATAATAATAAATAAAATAAATAAAAAATAAAACAAACAAAAAAAAAACAGGATAACAAGTGTTGCTGAGGATGCAGAGAAATAAGAACCCTTTCAACCTCCTCCATTCATTTTTTTGTTCCCCTCCTCACGCCTTCCTTCTCCCCTTTAAAATAACTGTTGGTGGGGAGCGCCTGGGTGGTTCAGTCAGTTGAGCAACCAACTCTTGGTTTCAGCTCAGGTCACAATCTAAGGGTTATGAGATAAAGCCTTGCATCAGCTCCCTGCAGGGTGTGGAGACTGTTTTAGATTTTCTCTCTCTCTCCTGCTCTGCCCCCCCCAACCCCTTCCTGAGAGAAAGGAAAGAAATTAAGGAGGGAGGGAGGGAAGGAGAGAAACGGGGGATGGGAAGATAGAGAAGATAGAGAAAAGAGAGAGAAGGAGAGGGAGAAAAGCTATACCAACAGGATTTCTGTTGAATTTTCATCCAGACAAATTGATTCTAATGTTCATTTGGAAATGAAATCTGGCAAGAATAGCTAGGAAAAAAAATCTAACAATAAAAGAAAACTAGAGGGGCGCCTGGCTGGCTCAGTTGGTGGAACATGTGACTCTTGATCTCAGGGTCATGAGTTCGAGCTTCATGATGGGCATGGGACCTACTTAAAAAAAAAAGAAAACAAACAAACAAACAAAAATAGAGCAATCGGGGAGACCAGCCCTTCCAGGTATTTTTACATATTATGAAGCTATAATAACTCAGTTTAGTTGCTGGGGCTGCAGAGACGAATCAATGGAAAAGAAAAAAACCCCAGAAATTTAGTATATGACAACTGTAGAATTTCAAATCAATACAGGAATAATCCATTATTCAGTGACTGGTATTGGGCAACTGAGTAGCCAATGGGGGAGGTTAAGATTCATACCTCACACTTTTTATCAAAATAAACTCCAAATGGATGAAAGATTTATTTTTTTTAAGATTCTATTTACTTATTTGACAGAGAGAGAGAGATCACAAGTAGGCGGGGCGGGGGGGGGGGGGGGAGCAGGCTCCCCGCCGAGCAGAGAGCCCGATGCAGGGCTCAATCCCAGGACCCTGGGATCATGACCTGAGCCGAAGGCAAAGGCCTTAACCCACTGAGCCACCCAGGTGCCCCTGGATGAAAGATTTAAATGTAAAAAATAAAACCATAAAAACAGAAACTCAAAGTGAGGATGGCATTCTCGAAATGATTCAAAAGCTAGAAGCTAAAAATGAAAACAGCCATCAATTAGTATTTCTATGTGGAGAAAAAAAAATCACTATCAAGTCAAAAGAGTAAAGATAAAGGAGGAAAAATACATTAGCAATTCATACCGTGGAGAGAGGGCTATATTCTGCAAATCAAGGGAAAAAAGAACAAAACAGAAATTGGGCAAAGTATATGATCTATTTCACAGAAAAATGAAATACAGATCTTAAACTTAACCAAACCACCTCATATTAAAATATATATATATATTATATATATATATAATATATATATATAAAATAAAACATATGCTAAGAAACCCTCTTTCCATATAGGATAAGCAGAGAGGAAAAAGTGGGACGACACCCAGGCCGATGATGGAGGGAAGCAGATGCCCACACTGCTGGTGGGGAGGACTGGCACCCCTACTCCGGAGCGCGATTTCGCACTATCCAAACTGAACAGTCACATTCTTCTAAGAATCCTTCCTACAGACATACTGGCACATTTATCGGATGACTTGCATACACATTGATTTGCGGCAGATTTGTTTCAAAAGCAACGTATCAGGGGAAACCTAAATGGCCATCAATAGGGAACAGTCAGATATCACCTATTATGATACATAACATGGTACCCCTACAGATAGCCATTAAAAATGAAGCAGCTCTATATAACACTATGCTGAATAACCTCTAAAACAAACACTGTATTTAAGTGGAGGAAGTCAGGTGCTAGAGGATTTGTATGCTACAGTTTATATAATATACCCACACACATACATATTCAAATCAGTGTATGGATACCTACATGCACAGAATCTCTCTGCCTGGAAAGAAAAGAAACTGCTACAATGGTGGCATTGCTGTCCAAGGGGAATACCCCCCTGGGGAGACAGGAACGGGAGGAAGATTTACATTTTGCAACCTTTTAGTCAGTTTCAATTTTTGGCATATGCATTAATTACCTGGTCACAGTAGTCAAAAAGGAGTTATAAGGGGCGCCTGGCTGGCTCGGTTGGAAGAGCATGTGACTCTTGACCCCGTGAGTTCCCATGTGGGGTGTAGAGATCATTTAAATAAAGTTAAAAAAAAAACCTTTTAAAATTTTTTAAAAAGGAGTTATACAATGAAATATTCAATAAGAGATTTTTTGTGACTTGTTTAAAAGGATAGATATTGGGGCGCCTGGGTGGCTCAGCTGTTAAGCCTCTGCCTTCAGCTCAGGTCAGGATCCTGGGATAGAGCCCCACATCACATGGGGCTTCCTGCTCAGCGGGAAGCCTGCTTCTCGCTCTCTCACTCCCTCTGCTTGTGTTCCCTCTCTCTCTGTGTCTCTGTCTGTCAAATAAATAAATAAAATCTTAAAAAAAAAAAAGGATAGATAGATGTATGGATGGGTATAAACAAGTTAATATGGTTTTTCGCAGTAGGATTATGGGTGACTTTTTCTCTGTCTTTTCTGACTTCTCTAAAATGAAAGATTCACAGCTACCAAAAAGTATTTTTAATTTAAATATTTTTTTAACTTCAAATCATTTGATCCCTTGGATATTTTTCTAATAAAAATACATGGCTAAGATTATGATTTCTGTACCAAATGCAAATAAAATTTGCGAGGGTCTCAGAAGAGAGACTTTACAACAGTCAACAATTAAAAAAGAAATAATGAACCCCAAAGGAAAATAAAATAATCTTAGCTTACAATGAAAGGATTAGAAGCACATAAATTCAGGGGATTTTGCTGTTCTTTTTGGTTTTGAATTATGAGTACATTTGCTCTTATTGTGTGCATAGATTATTCTGTTTTGAGATCCTGCTAAAGATCCCAACCCCTCCTACCACTCAGCTTGTGCCCTAGAGACCAGGCAGGCTGCTGTGTAAAAAATAAATGCAGGAAGTCAATTAAAACAACAAAGACATAAGCACCACATGGAAAGTGAGATTTGACCAGAGAAACTCAGAACTGGGGCGGGTCAAACCCTGCGAGCAGACCCTCCATACTGTTATCCATTCATCTCCGTCTCTTACTTCTAAATAAATGACATCTCACGGTTCTATTAGTTTGAAGGCGTTAACTACAGTGCTGAAATTACAGTGACATATCATCGTGTTACTTTTCTTGCAGCCTTCTCCTCTCCCAGGTTTTTAGCTGCAATAGCCTTCCCTCTCTCTCTGGAAAAAAAAAAAAGGTTTTGCAGTGTGTGTGTGTGTGTGTGTGTGTGTGTGAATTCAAACACAGAAAAAATGCACTAATGGGTAGGGTGACTGCCACTTCAATATAGTGCTAAACTACAGGTTATTACTAACATAAGACACTACTCAAGTATAAATATTTATTCAGCACCATAAAAGGAAGCCAGGGTTTTTTGTTGTTGTTGTTGTTTTACACCATGTACGCTCTAGTTAGCACACTACACTACACTTTCAAAGTAGGAAGTGCCACACACATTCAATGCGCTGTGCTGAGTTTCTGGGTGGAAACTCTTGAGAGGCACTATGCAGCTTATGGCAGGCTTTTATTTGTTTATTTTTATTTTTTTAAGGTAGGTTTCAAATCAATTACTAGGGACTGAGCTCTCCATATAAGCAGACTATCATGTACAAACTCTGGTAGAAAAGAAGGCGGGGGAAACAAAAGGACCTGAGCCAGATACTGAAGAATACATCATATAAACCACAAAGAAACCCGTTCTAAAATTGCATAGCTCTGTTAAATTAAAAAAAGTAGCAAAAGAAAGATTTTGACAACTTCATATAAGGAAGGTAAGGAGACATTTTCAAAAAAAAAAAATGCAGTTAAGACAAGAGGGAGGCAGGGTGCCTGGGCGGCTCAGTGGGTTAAAGCCTCTGCCTTCGGCTCAGGTCATGGTCTCAGGGTCCTGGGATCAAGCCCGGCATAGGGTTCTCTGCTCAGCAGGGAGCTTGCTTCCCCCTCTCCCTCTGTCTGCCTCTCTGCCTACTTGTGATCTCTCTCTCTCTGTCAAATAAGTAAATAAAATATTTTTTAAAAAAAAAGGACAAGAGGGAAGGTATTTGATTTTACATCCAGAGTTGTATGGTGTCATGGGTTTTGGGGGGGGGGGGGAACAAAGGCAACTCTATGCATACTAAAAATAAAAAGTAAGCAAAACAAATCTTAAAATGTTCCTATGTGGCTTTAAGTACTTTACAAAAATGACAATTCAAGAGATAATCACAGAGTTTCATAAACCTTCTTTCAGCCAGCACTGTTTGGTAATGGACATGCAAGTTTCCAATCCCAAGTTCCTCTTCCTTTAAGCCAGAAGTTTCACTATGGATTCAATGAAGACTGAGCTATCCACTCTGCTAGTTCAAAGACCTCACGTGTAAACTTACCATTCAAATCCAACACAGCCTTGTTAACAACTTTCTTTGCCTAACCACAGAGTTCTGCTCCTTTAAAATACTGAGGGGAAAAAGAGAACAGGAGTAAGTGGGAACCAAGGGAGAACCTCAGAGGTTCCAACAGCAGGAAGGGGCTCTTGGTCACTTTTCCTTTCCATCTTTGGCAGTCCACAAACAGTCCATCCGTCCTTCCTTCCTTCCATCTTTCCTTCCTTCCCTCCCTCCCTTCCTTCCTAAAGATCTTATTTGACAGAGAGAGAGTACAAATGAGGGGGGAAAAGGAGAAGCAGGCTCCCCACTGAGCAGGGAGCCCGACTTGGGTCTCCATCCCAGGACCCTGGAATCATGACCCGAGCAGAAGGCAGATGCTTAACGACTGAGCCACCAAGGCGCCCCTCCACAAACATTTCTGAGCACCTACTTTGTGCCACTCGAACAAAACGGTGAAAATGCAAAAGAGATAGGCAGATGGAACCGGAAGTGTACAGAAAGGCCACGTGGTTGCAATGGTTGCAACCCAGCAAAGCTGAGGGAGCCTGCTGACCTTCCCAAAGCAGGTGACTCATCTTTCATTCTGAGCTGAGTTCTCAGACTCCCCATTTTAAGGAGATGGATTTCCCTTGCCCTCGAGGAATGACACTTAAGAACAAGAACTAACATGACTACCTGAGGAAAACATCTGAAAGTTAGAAACAGAAAGTCTCCTCTTATAAGCCAAAGAACTTATAAAACATGTCTTAGACAAACACATAAAAACTAGTCCTACAAAAACCACACGAGGTGCCATCAGCACAGAGGTACTAATGACTGTGATTCTTGCCAGCCAAACTAGAATGCCAAATCGAATAAAATCAGTCACTCCACTAACCTGGTCGAACAGCTATTTAATCTAGTCTGACAAGTACCAAACACAGCTACTCTAAAAACAGCATTATATTAAATATGACAATGTCAGGCAGATGCAAATATGCATGTTCACATGTCTGACACCTGGACACCCTCATTAAAAGACAGACAGAATAATACTGGCTTACATGGTAGCTGCTAGGCCTTCTCCCAACAATATATTTAAGATCTCAGATGAGCTCTCTGCCTCAAATGTTTAAATATCTACCATGTTCAAATCACCATGTTACCCAACCACGGACAAAGATGAAGTACATGCTTCTAACCTCAATAAGCTTAAATCTAAACAAAAAGGGTGCATATATAATAAATATATATGATGTATTACTAATTGTACATATATACATATACAAATTACATATTGTATATAAGGTCTACAGTATAAGCACTCATGTGTTAAGTGTGAGATCAATTTGAGGGGTGGGGAGAAAGGAAGTGTTGGAAGGTTCCAAAGATCCCTACAACTTATCAAAAGTAAAATACAAAATAATATATATGGAATATGGCTTCGTTTACATAAAAAGTATGCATAAAGGTAAATGCAAAGAGTAACAAGCAAAAATGAAAACTGTTGTGTTTGAACTCAAAATATGAACAATTCCTATCCTCACTTCCTAAAATTTACCTTAACATTGTTACCTTTTTTTTTTTTTAAGCATTTATGTATCTTTCAAAAAGCGTGCCACCCCAGGCGCCTCGGTGGCTCAGTCCATTAAGCGTCTGCCTTGGGTTCAGGTCATGTTCCCAGGGTCCTGGGATGGAGTCTGGAGCCAGCCCAGCACAGGGCTCCCTGGTCAGAAGGAGTCTAATTCTCCCGCTCCTCCTGCCCCTCCCCCACCCCCGCTCGTGCGCGTGCCCCGCCCCACCCCACCCCCGAAATAAATAAAATCTTCAAATAAAAATAAAAATAAAAAGCGTGCCACGCATCTGTATTACAGGTACTGGGTTATTATCACAAAGATGAAGCAATATTTAAATATTTAATATTTAAATCTTTAAGCCATGCCCTCCTGTTTACATCTCGGAGACAATTTCACCGGAGATCCTGTTTTCAGAAACAAGTGCATCCAAAGCAGTAGTAATGAGACTATGGGGTTTCACCTTGATGAATAAAAGACGCCCCTTACTATGAAAAGCTCCCTTCCCCCAAAATAAATCCATAAACACCAGGACATAATTTAGGGAGCCCTCTCATGTTACATATATACGTCCAAAGCCAACGCCATAGGATCAGACGCCACCAAAGGTCCTAATCACGTTAACTAGAAGAGGACAGAAAGTCTCAATATGGGGGGAGGGAGAGGGCGGAGTCATGTTCCCATCCAGAGCAGCGAGACGACCCACTGTGGTCAGTTGCTCAGTTTCCACCAGTTACAAGAGCTAGCTGTACAGTAGTCCCTTCTCACTGCCTTCTACCCAAAGCGCATCACGGTCCGCAGCCCCGGCTCGGTGAGCCTGGAGCCGGCCCCTCCGCCGCCACCCAGAACCTTCTTTCCTTCCCTCCCTCCCCACCCCCTTCTGTCTCTCCCCCTGGGTCTCTCGGTCTCTCAGTACGCCTCTCTCTCTCTCTCTCTCTCTCTCTCTCTCTCTCTCTCTCTCTCTCTCTCTCTCTCTCGCACACACACACACACACACACACACACACACACACACGCACGCGCGCGCGCGCACACACGTAGCCCCATCAGCCCTCTCCGCCCGCCAGAGCCGCTCCCTGCGGCTCGGCCCCACCAGGATGCCAGAACCCGATCCGGAAGATGCAACTTGAAGAAGGCTCGGCTCCCGCTGGGGCGCCCGCCGGGGACGCCGTGCACCTGCTCCGGCGCCGGGCCGCGCGCCGCCCGGAGCCGCGCCCGCGCCCATCCCGGAGACGCCGCGCCCGCGGTCCCCGCGCCCTCACCTTGCTCGCCGCGGTCCATGTCTCCGCCCGCCGCCTCGCGTCCTCTGCGCCTCGGCCGCCGGCAGCCCGTCCCCCTCGGATCGCTCGCTCGCTCGCCCGCCCGCCGGCCGCTCCGCACCGCGCCGCGCTCCTCCCCGCCTCCGCCCGCGACTCCCGCGAAGTCCCCTCCCCCGGAGGCGTCGGGCGCGGCGGCGCCGCCCGCCCTCGGCGGGGAGCGCTTTCCCGGGGCGTCACCCAACCACCTGACCCGGCCGACCTGTGCGCTCGGCCACGTCGGCGCGGCGGGCGGTGCCGGGCTGGCTGGGCTGCGCGAGCCGCTCGCTCCGGGAGGAACTCGGCGGGCGGGAGGGCCGAGCGGGGCGGCGAGGAGGTGGGATCTAGCGCCGACGCGGCGTGCAGACCGCTCGCCGACCGGCTGGCGTGGGCGTCCCACCCTCAAGTTATTTATAATATCAAAAGTTTCCTCTGAGGCAGTGAAGATGCCCTTTCTCTGCCTCCGCGAGCCCCTGCTCTTGTGTACTTACTGAGTAGAAAACACCGGAAGGTTCCTTCGAAATGTCAATGGCTCTTTCTCCCTTTAGAGTCTTCGTGGTCTTCTGCCAAAACAACATCCTCGGGTATCCTCAAGAACTAGCAAAACAAGCGAAGAGGGGAAAATTACAAAGAACCTCTCTTTTCACAGACTGCGGGCTTTTCGGTGACAAATTAGGAATGTGTTTTGAGGCTTCATAGTCGCTGATCAACAGACAGTTCGAAGATCCAGCAATAATACTTTCAATCGTTATCATCCGCGCTCTATCTTCAAAGTGGTTTTTGCATTTACTCGTTTTCCATGACGCCACTTTGAATATGTCGTTCCAAGGTGGTACGTCAATTTCCTAAGCCATCTAGGTCTGCGAGTGAGGCAACCTTCCATTTGTGTTATGTACCTGGAGACCTTCATCTATCAGCATAGTATGGTACTCCGCACGCGCTAGGCTTTTATTAATATGCTTTAAAATTATCCGTATTACCTGAAGCGACTTTTCCTCCATGTTTCCTCCATGTTCCACTTTCCTCCATGCCACTGCACTCTAAGTGAAGTGTAGCTCCTTCCTGCCTGTATCTCCAGCTTCTCCGTGAAGTTTATTCTGTGGACCCCAACCAGAGGAGATCTCTCTCCTCTTTGATTTCTCCTACTCCTACTGCCTTCGGCCTTCTCTCTGGGGGCACTCACCTAGCATTCATCTCTCCAGCCGCCTGTTACAGCCCTAGCTTTACGTGTTTCACAGCCCTACTAAGTTAGAACCTGGTAGTTTATAAACTAGAGGGGGTCGAGGATCATTTTGGTCATCTTTTCATCCCTTTGATTGATTATACCACGCTTTGAAGAAACATTTGAAGTATAGCTTTCAGGTTTAAATTTAAAACAAGGTATGCTGGATCTACTAACAATCTAGTGTTTGTAACAAAGAGGTACAATGATAGGCTTTTTTAAAAAATGATTTTTAAAATGTAACTGTAAGGTAAATTTTGGCATTGGCAGAAAATTCTATAATGTAAAGAATTTTTGACGAGCTGCTGTTTAAATCTGTTGTACAGAGATGAAAATCTGGAGAGAGAATCTCTCAATGTATGGACTAACGTGTGGACACACAAATAGCACTGAATATTGTGTTGGTTGAAAATGGAATTTATCCTATTTGTACATATTTAGTTTGCTAGATCACTTTAATTGTATGTTGGAAGAAAAAAAATGCCTTGGTTTTGTTTTGTTTGTTTTGGGGGTTTTTTTGTTTTTTGTTTTTTGTTTTTTTGGAAGAACTTATATGCTTGTTCCCATCTGTGGCAGAGATGGCTAATAGTCTACCCCATATCCAGTTTTCCCATTTTCCTTCCTAAAAGAACCCAAATACTGTTTGGGATAGCAGTGTGTGCAGCTGAAACGCTCACTGGCCACTTCAGGCTCCCTTGCAGCTGGGCTTAGCTCTCTGACACGTTAATGACCAATGAGATATGAGCCACGTTCGCTAGCTGGAACCTTCAAGAAATCATTTTAAAAGAAGACAGACTTGTCTTCTTTTGCTCTTCACCCTCCCCCCTCCTGCCTAGCAGGGCAGCAGCCATCTTGGAAACGGCGGAAGAAAGCCACAAGCAAGGGTGGCAGAGGAGAAAGGCAGAAAGAGCCTCGCTCTTAAGTGGCATTGCGGAGCTGCTTCTTACAGGAGTAAAATAAGTGCCTGATTTTTTTAAGCCATTATAGTTGGTTTACTATTACGTGGAGCCAAAAGCAATCCTAACTGATACAACGTGCCACTTAAAAATCCCTGTCTGGCCTATACCAACATAGGTGGGTTCTTGCAATCCTGAGCCTTGGGCAAATATTAACTGAATTTTCTCTATGAGGTTAAATAAGCAGTGTTCATACCATCAACAACCCGGTACATGATATTTCCACATAAGCCTGCTTTTCTCTTGTGTCTTCCTTCTACTTAATTTTCTCCGCCCTGGCAAACAGAATCTGCACTTACAACTCACACTGTGTTACATCTGACATAAACAGAGCTTGGGTTTTAGCTCTCTGAGGAATCTCTGGAGAATAGCTAGCACTTAAACAGAGCACCTGGGTGCATTTAGCTGGACCATCCCTTAAAAGGTTCACTCTGTACAAGGGGAGAGGAGAGACACTAGATTTACTTTGTAGTGTTGTTGTTGATGGTGACATGGATTTTTTTTTACTTTTTTTTTTTCCAAATACCCATCCATTGGTGAAATGTATGCAAGGAAACTTCCCCAAAAGCAGATGAATTAAAGCAAATGAGAATATTGGAAAGGCTAGAAATAGAAGCTCTACGGTATAAGTGGAAACTTCTACTCTCTGTCCTCATTGTACCCTTTCCCCATCAGCTACCCAGCAGAAAGCATACCAAGTGTATGTGCGCTCAGATGCTCTCTGCAGACCCACTCTTCGCATTTGTGGGGCCTGGATCAAGGGTACAAATGGAGGGCTCTGGCTTTCTCTTTGGGTTCTGTCTTTTCACCGAGGGTTCTGTCCTATGTTCATGTGGGCCTGGCATGCTTCTCTGTATGAGCGGCTTAGCCACATATCTCCTCTTCATGTACCCTTTTCCCATCACCCACCCCATGGTCATACTTCTGGACTAGGGTTGCACTCAAATGGACTCTCTTGGGGAAAAGGCCAAAGGCCCTGAAAACATAGGTTTAGGTGGGAGATTTTGGAGCTTCAGGTACATAATGTATGGTCTATAAACCGGGTGCAGGAATGGATGGGCATGTCCACTTGGCGCAAAGACTCCCCACCCTGAGTTGACGCACTGATGGGCAGTCTCTAAAGCCTAGGGCCCCGGTAAGGGAGTCCCCGGTAGCTTGGGTCTAGGGTTGCCAGGTAAGAGATGGGACGCCCAGTTCAATGTGAATTTCAGATAAACAACAAAAAATTTTTAGTATAAGTATATCCTCTAGAATACTTGAAACATGCTCATACTAAAAGAAATTATTTGTTATTTATCTGAAATTCTTCATGGGGGCCTGTTTTATTTGCCAACTCTCTCAATCCAAAGTGTTCCTAAGGGCAATTCTTGCTCCCTGAGTAGTCAAAGAACTGAAGGCATATGGCCCCACAAGTCTGAAAAAGTGATCCTATTCCCGCAGAAAGATAGACTCTTAATGCTTGCACCGTGCAAGTAAACTAGATACATATACTGGGGGAGGGTTTGGAAGCCCAAGAAATCAAAAACAAGTTTTGGAGAAATGTTGATTTAATGTCTGATAATTAATACTTAATTGCTTACAAAAATATTGTGACCATCTTGGATTCTCAGCCACGTAAAAGACTGACTGTGAGTTTGAAATAAACGTCTTTTAAAACATGTAAAAATGGGTATTGGCAGGAAAGAGCACTTTGGACTAATGGAAGGTAGATGTGTAAATCCCTGAATGTGAACAGAAAGTGATCTCACTTTATTGATTTGGGCTATGTTAAGAAAAGCCATAGACCACTTAATCTTCCTTGTATTTTTTTTTTAAAAAAGCCGTTTTGAATTCTGTGTGTTTATCAAATTACATCATGGGAGCTGGGTGGGGAGGGAAGCACAGGGGAAGACACAGTCCTTTTTGCCCTGGACACTCCCCCATTAGTGTTCTCAAATATTTTCATCTATCCTTTGGACTATTGCAGGGTATAATCTGCATCAGTTATATCTAGATTCAATAACGAAGTGACTAACATTTGTATATTTTTCAACTGGCGTCTGACCCAATGACTCGCCGTCCATTTCATCCCTGCAAGGATGGTCAGTTTTCTAGAGCATCAGTGCCCCTCTTCTAGAAATGGTGTAGGCTAGAATGGCAAGTGCCCAAGGTCAGGGCTGAGGAACCGAAGTCTGTGTCACTGTCACCAAAAATACAACTCTGCGAGGCCAGATAGGACTCACAACACCTGAGTGGATTTAGCTGAACTCTCACTTAAAGGTAATTACTTAAAACCATCACCATTCTGGGCTTCTCAGGCTCACTAGTCACACCTCCAAAATTAGGAGGCACGCATTGAGAGAGAGACAGCACACTGCACACATTCGTTCGCTTTAAAGTTTTATTTTATTAAGATATAATTCACCTACCATAAAGTTTGCCCTTTTACAGTACATAATTCAGTGGTCTGAATGAACATTCATTCATTCTTACTTCCTCCCCAGGCTACTAAAATTACAATAAAGGGATAGGTCCACAAGGACAAAGAGGATTCAAGAGGCTCCATCATGATAATGAATCTTGCAGATCTGAGAAAGCTGGTTGCTAAGCTAGCAGTGGGAAAAGCTAAGAAGAACCTAATTCTACTACAGAATTCCCAAAACCCTCAGGACTTGGCACCAGTTATCTGTGGACACAGAAAGTGAGGTTCAAACTGGGAAGATTGATTGAAAGTCTACCTAAAAAGGAATTAGGTTGGGGCACCTGGGTGGCTTCGGTTCAGGTCATGATCCCAGGGTCATGGGATCGAGCCCCAGGTTGGGCTCCCTGCTCTGTGGGGAGCCTGTTTCTCCCTCTCCCCTCTCATTCATGCTCTCTCTGGCTATCTCTCTCTCTCAAATAAATAAACAAAATCCTGCCCTTTTCTTCCCAGCTGCTTGAAGCTCAGCCACCATCATGAATGACACAGTAACTATTTGGACCAGAAAGTTCATGATCAACCAACTACTTCAGCGGAAACAGATGGTCATTGATGTCCTTCACCCTGGGAAGCAGGGTACCTAAGTACCTAAGACAGAATCTCAGGAAAAACTCACCAAAATGTACAAGGCCATGCCAGATGTCATATTTGTATTTGGATTCGGAGTCCATTTTAATGGTGGCAAGACAACTGGCTTTGGCATGATTTAAGATTCCTTGGATTATGCAAAGAAAAATGAACCCAAACGTAGACTCACAAGACATGGCCTGTATGAGAAGAAAAAGATGTCAGGAAAACAGCAAAAGGAATGGAAGAACAGAATGAGGAAAGTCAGGGGGACTGCAAAAGCCAATGTTGGCGCTGGCAAAAAGTGAGCAGAGATTGGACAACAGAAGGAGTGGCTTTATCTGTGGTGCCTGTGCAGCTTTTTCATGAGAGGATTCATAAACTAAGAATGATAAATAAATAAGTAAATAAATAAAACCCTTTAAAAAAGAACAAAGAGCTCTTGGAAATCAAATATATAATTTGATATAATAATAATATATTAGTAGTAGACATTGAAACCCCTGTGCTAGGCAGAAAAAGGAGTTCTCAAAGATGTCTACGACCTAAACCTAAACAAAATCTAGGGATTAAGGTTAGGGACTTTGAGATGGGGAGATTATCCTGCATTATTAGGTGGGGCCAATCTAGTTCCATGATCCCCTAAAAGCTGGGAACTTTTCCGGCAAGAGACAGAGAGAAGCCATGACAGAAAGAGAGGCAGGAGAGATTAGAAGCATGAGAAAGACCCCATTCACTGTTGCTGGCTTTGATGATGAAGGAAAGGGGCCATGAACCAGGAAATGCAGGTAGAATCTAGAAGCTGGAAAAGCCCTTAACTGACAGGCATCCAGAAAATGCAGTCCTCAGTTCTACGATTCCATGAAACTGGGTTCTGCCAACAACCTGAATAAGCAAAGAAAGATCCTTCCCAAGAGCCTCCAGGAAGGAATGTATCCCTCCAGATATCTTGACTTTAGCTCGGTAAGACTCGTGTTAGACTTCTGATCCTCATCAATGTAAGATGATAGATTTTTGTTAAGTCACTCCTTGGAATATAAAGTCAAGTGAATTTCCTAGAAAGTAGAACAACAACAACAACAACAACAACAACAAAAAAAAACAGCTGGAAAATAGAGGAGAAAATAAAAGAAAATTAGAAATCGGATTCCAGCAATCCAGTACCAAAAAGAAGGAGAAAGAGAAGGAGGAGGAGGAGAAAGAGAAGGAAGAGAAGGAGAAGGAGAAGAAGAAGAAGAAGCAGCAGCTCAAGAGAGAAATGGAGGAAATAGAAGGAAATCACCAGGAAAATAGGAATTTCTCCAAGTGGAAGGACATGATTTTCTGATTTGAAGGGCTCACTGAGGGCCCAGAACATGGCATGTATTTATGAAATACAAAACACTGAAGACAAAGATCCTACAATTCCAGAGATGAAAAAAAATTGGGTCATTGTTAAAGTAAAAGGAATTAGGACGATTTTTGACTTCCAAACAAGATGAGAGGACAACAAAGCCTTAGCCTTCATTTACTAAAGACTCATTGCTTCTGTGTACAATCAGTGCCATGTTTCCAATGGTGGGCATTGTACAAATCTAAAAGACTATAAGGAGCATATCGCCAACTCTGGCAAAAGTTATTAATAATACCACCTCTGCCCTTGATGCAATACAGATCAGTTACAACTCTTTGGCACAAGTGGAGAGAGACAGTAGCACAACTAGATTCCCTGTTGTGTAGGCATGGGGCCATTTGTATTATCATTAATACCTCTTGCCGCACTTGGGTCAATAAAGCAGGCAAGATAAATAGACTATGCCTCCTGTGAAGGAATAGAGCTACTTGGCTTTCTAAGATTGATCTTCAAGGTCTATGGGATTTGTTCTCTTGTCCTGGGTTGAGCAATTGGGGTTGCTGGTCTTGTTTTTCTCAGAGCGGTCATGATATTAATCCACCATATTTTCTCATGTTTTAAATGCATCTTCTCAGTCACTCTCTTGTCAGAGGATCTCTCAATACACTTGGCTATGGACACGACCGGACAACTCTTTCCTGGAGATGGGGTAAAGATCTCAAGCATTCCCTGAGTTGGTTAACTTCTCAAAGGTGAGAGAATGACCAAAAGAGGGGCCTGAGAGGCTGAGTACAGAAATGGATAATGGTCAGATCATATATGACCATAGACCTCTGAACCACAATCAGTTCAGGAAGCCAAATCACAACCTCTGTAGCAAACAATACGAGAACAGTCAGGATTTGGTCAATGACTGCCAGCTTCCCTATTTTGTTTGGTCCCTGTTTCCAATGCAGTACCAATCAGAGAAAGCCAAATAGACTGACCATATCAATTGTGGGATGAAAATCTTTCACTTGTGTGACTGCACCTGGCTTTCAGCGTTTAAACCATACTTCCTAGCATATCTTATAGGTTTCTACTGTATTCATCACTTCTCTTCTAATTGCAAGTGATGGAAACCCAACTCCTGGGGTGCCTGGGTGACTCCAGTCGGTTGGGCTTCCAGCTCTTGATTTTGGCTCAGGTTGTGATCTCAGGGTTGTGAGATGGAGCCCTGTGTCAGGCTCCCCGCTCAGAGGGGGGTCTGCTTGGGTTTCTTTCCCTCTTTCTCTCCCCCTTCTTGCTCTCTCTTTCTCTCTAGGGTAAATAAATACATCTTAAAAAAGAAAGAAAAAAAGAAACCCAACTCGAGGTAGTTTAAGCAAAAAAGATAATTACTGGTTCACATAACTGACAATAATAGGAATGAAGTAGAATTTGGGCATAATTGAGACCTGATTAAGCTAATGAGCTTTGGGCATGGTTCAAGGCAGGGAAAAGAAGCTAATGTGTTCTTCTGGCTAGGACCGTTTGGGCTACTCAATGTATTGTCATGTTTTCCAGTGACACTGTGTAATCTGTATGGATATTTCACATGCTTGTACTATGAATGATCATAAAGTTCAAAGGGGATTATCTTGGTAGAGAAAAGCTAGACATACTAGCTCCCTTGCAACCCCACAACCCTAGTAACAACCTTTTGTGGTACGTCTCTTTGATGATTTCACCAATGACAGCCTTTAACGAAGGGAGGCAGCCTCTTTGTAAATATACCCCTTTGGTCTTGGAATTGTTGCTCCTCTGACTAGAAGCAGTTATTTGGCTCCTATAGAAACTGAATGCCCTACATATCAAGGCTTTGGGAC
Organism: Nasua narica; assembly: GCA_028533885.1. Lineage (NCBI taxonomy): Eukaryota > Metazoa > Chordata > Mammalia > Carnivora > Procyonidae > Nasua > Nasua narica. Next base: position 120,528,581 of record CM052798.1, on the reverse strand, counting down.
TCTTCCCCTGATATCTCTCATTTTGAGGAGGGTCAACACAGACTCAATGACTAACAATGTAGGAAGGACCCAACAAGCCTCATGGATGAAATGCAAATGGTGTATTCAGAATGCAGCCAGCCTGGCCTTAGTAGTATCTTGATTTACACACAAAAAAGTGGTAGCTATCTCTTTGAATTGACATGACTTAGATCATAAGGCTAATGACCACATGTTTGAGTCCACTGCTCACCATGTCGCCCTACATTAGACCTGTGGCCCAGAGTAGGGACACAATGGGTCTCTGTATGTTTTGAAAAATGTAGTTGTAATGAGGAAGGCTATGCATATGTGGGGTAAGAGATCTATGGGAAATCTCTGTACCTTCTTCTCAATTTTGCTATGAACCTAAAACAAAATACTCTTGTCCTTCTTGCATCTGCCCCTTCTGGATGAGAGGCCTAAATACAAGTAGAGGATGATTTAATACAGACAAATTTGTAGCTACTAGAATGAAGTACATTGCTTTTGGGGGGGGGCAGTAGAGGGAACATCTTAAGATCCAAGGGGGCATAGGAAAGGAAGGACATTAATGGTCTTAATGTTTTAGAACTGCATCTGGAGGGGCGCTTGAGTGGCTCAGTGGGTTAAAGCCTCTGCCTTCGGCTCAGGTCATGATCTCAGGGTCCTGGGATCGAGCCCTGCATCGGGCTCTCTTCTCAGTGGGGATCCTGTTTCTCCCTCTCTCTCTGCCTGCCTCTCTGCCTACTTGTGATCTCTCTCTCTTGCTCTCTGTCAAATAAATAAATAAAATCTTTTAAAAAAAAGAAAAAAAAAAAAGAACTGCACTTGGAGCCTTCCTCACCAACCTGCTCCCAAACTTCCGCAAGTGTCTTAGATTTAACTGTTGAGTCCGACATCCTTCCCCAATCCTAACCACCATTCGGGTGCCGTTCCCTTTGATCCTGTCAAGAAGTCTGTTGGAAACAGCAGAGGACGGCTTCAGTTTCTCTACCTCCCAGGCAAGAAAGCCCTGTCAACACGCCTGGCTGTCTTCTTCACTCCCACTTCTGTAGTCATGACTCCGTCGTCAGTGGGCAGAAGGATGCCACTCGACTGGTCAGATGAACAAACTGCACAGGCTCGACTGACTGTTCTTAGGCACCCCTCCAAAAATAACGCCCAGACTGAACTGAACTGGGTACCCTGAACCCATCAGTCAGCTGGGAGGCCACACTGTCTGGCCTGTTAACCTCTGTTCCCTGACGGGTGTTGGTCCCACTTAGGGCTCTCAACAATTATATACAACACTTTCAGGACACCTGGGTGGTTTAGTCGGTTAAGCATCTGCCTTCGGCTCAGGTCATGATCTCAGGGTCCTGGGATCGAGTCCTGCTTGGGGATCCCCGCTCAGCAGGAAGTCTGCTTCTCCTTCTCCCTCTGTCCCTCCTCGCCTCATGCTCTCCTCATGCATGCATGTGCTCTCTCTCTCAAATGAATGAATAAAATCTTTTTTAAAAATTTGAGTAGAAAAAAATTATAAACACTTTCTTTCCGGGAGCACCCTATGTGCCCCTGGGACTGTGATTCCTATATGGAAACTAGGGGTTAACTTGCCTCTTTCCAAAAAGCTTGTTGACTAGCCCATAAACCATAAGAGACCTTTAAGTATTTAAGGAAACACCATAAGCAGATCATGTAGCCCTCAGACAACAGCAGAGGTCTCTCCAAAATGGCTTTGTAACTTCAGGAAAATGTCCAGAGGGTTCATTGACTTAGTACTGATGTGGTCCCTGTGATGCAAGTCATCCAATTAGAAAAAGTGATTCAAAGTTTGTCCTTGGCTCTAGCTGAAGTGATCATTGACACCACTTGACTCAGGAGAGCGTTCAGGTTATCTTCAGTTCCTTGGCTGGGGTTGTTGCGGATGGCTTGCCCTAGATGTCTCCTTTGCAGATCAAGGCAGAGTCTGCATGATGTCTAATACTGCACTTGTATCAATACCACAGGCCAAGTGGAAAAATCAGTACAGAAACTAAAGAAAAAGCTGGGAGGTGGGGGTAGGGATATGGACATGGGGGAGGGTATGTGCTATGGCAAATGCTGTGAAATGTGTAAGCCTGATGATTCACAGACATGTACCCTGGGGTAAATAATACATTATATGTTAATAAAAAAATTAAAAAGAAAAGAAAAGAAAAGAAAAAAGCCGTAAAGCTATGTAACATACACCCTGATGGCTCTTGGAACTTGTTCAGCTAGCTGTATCCAGGATCCTAGGGGTATGATTGAGGTTGATACTACAGATTGGCCCCATTCTGCTGCAGTGGGAATGCTGTGGCTCGTAGCCTTAATTAAATGCTGTGTGAGACAGATTAAATGGATTCAGGGGGCGCCTGGCTGGCTCAGTCAGTAGAATGTGCGAGTCTTGATCTCAGGGTTTTAAGTTCGATCCCCATCATGGGGGTGGAGATTACTTAAAAATAAAATCTTCATTGCGGTGCCTGAGTGGCTTAGTCGGTTAGGCATCTGACTTTCGATTTCGGCTCAGGCCATGATCTCAGGGTCGTGAGACTGAGCCCCAAGTCAGGCTTTGGGTCAGTCTCCACGCTTAGCAGGGAATCTGCTTCTTCCTTCTCCCTCTCCTTCTGCCTCTCCCCCTGCTTGTGCTTGATCTCTTAAATAAATAAATAAATAAATAAATAAATAAATAAATAAATAAATAAAATGTCTTTAAAAAAAAAAACAAACGGATGGCTTCAGCCCTCGCCTCTGTAAGTGAGATCAGTCAGAATGGCCGACCGAGTAGCATACTCATCGGAAACTTCTCCGCGATTCTCTCACATTTCTGCCCATCTCATTCCACACCGTCCTGTCAAAGAGGACCGTATAGTGAGCACTCTTGGAAGACAGAGAGTTTTTCCTCTGAAGCGAACGGCAGGTTCGCTTAAAGCCTCCTAAGATAGATCGTGTTTCCTTGAAGGCAAGGTTCCTGCCCATATAAGGTGCAGGTGCCCCGAACTCAGGTTCCTTCCCCTGTAATGCCACCCACTGTACACGCAGGACTCCGCGTCACCCGGTGGGAGTCAGGACTCAGACTGCTGCCACTCCTGAAAAGTAAACGTCAGTGCGGCGGCTACTGTTTCCCGATGAACAATAAAACCCCGGGTCTCTGATCCAGGAATATTCTAACAACATCGACAAAACTGTGGCGGGCTAATTTGCTAGCTTGCAAGCAGGAGAAAGTCTCATGCCCTTCCCAGTTCTGACTATCATATTATCAGAATTCTAGGTTTCCTTCTCCTGCCTTCAATAATGATTCTCAAGGAGATTGTCAATAGTGAGATAGGCACGATGTATCTACTGGACTAGACGAGCCAGGAGGGCGTCGAAGTGGAGATGACCAACGAAGAGTTGGCAATGGTGGTATTAGGTGTGTGAGAGACGTTCGAGACATAGAGTTGGTAAATTTTGTTCGGGGACTCCATCTTGGTAGCCTGAAGTTGGCCATATCAATGCCTTGGAAACTAGTCAATGCTACAAATCCAAGCTTTCCCTTCCACTCTTGTGAGTGCTCGTTGTTATCAACGAGCTATACCACAGACTCTGGTATAGCTCATAAACAATGGGAGGAAGCTTCCTTAATCTATTTTCTTCTTCTGTGAAATGTGGAGAATAATTTGCCGATACCATGGGATTGCTTAGGAGGATTGAATGAGCGAATCTGTAAAGCATGTAGAATAGCGTTGGCATACATTGTATTTAATCAAATCTAAGATGCTACCAAATTAAAGAGGCAGCCTTAATTAGGTCATTCAGCTAAGAAAGGAAAAACACTGCTAATTACACTATGCTTTCTTACCACGTGATTGTAAGACATGTCTCCATTTCAGTAACGGTAAATGTGGAAAAAGGTCTGTCTCAGAATGAATGAAATACATTAGCTTGTTTATAAAATGCTTTGCTAA
>CM052798.1:120497436-120514908 GCA_028533885.1 Nasua narica | reverse complement strand
TCTCTCTCTCTCTCTCGCTCTCTTGCTCTCTATCAAATAAATAAATAAAATCTTAAAAAAAAAGAAAAGAAAAATTAAAAGCACAGTGAACAAAATACTAAACTTTTAAACAGAGACAAGATCAGGAACCGTACTGTGCAAAGCCATTTTGGAGCCTGAGGCAGAAGGAAAAGTCAATGATACTGAGCCCATTTAAAATTTCGATATTTTGTTCATTATAGATTCTTTGAATTAACTTTGATTTTTTTTCAAAAATATGGCATTAAAATACTAAAATTATTTGTATTTTTGGTACCTCCTTACATTTTGCACCCAAGGTTTGGGGGATGCTCATTGACCCATTGGATGGGTGGCTGAGAAGAAGAGAGGGGAGAGTTGTTGAGGGTCAGATACCTCCTTGGCCACTCGAGAAGTACCAAGTTCTTCCTGAAGGACTCCTAGTGGTTGGAAAACCTCTATGTTGCTGTTGGTCATTTCTGTGTACGTTAGGACTTTTAAAGGTTATCTGGATTATATATATAATTTTTTTTTTTTTAAGCTACAGGAAAGTGTTTTCTATCTCCACTAACAATGGAAAGAACTGTAATAAAATTTCTTCTTTTTTTTTTTTTTGGAATAAAATTTCTGTAGGCATTGAGTTCAGTTCTTGACTGAGATTAAGTTCTCGATTTGGTTAGCAGAGGAAGCTAGAGACGTTTACAAACCCCTTTCCTTGTTAGTGTGAATTACTAGTCGTGCTGGTTTACTAGGTTAGCATTTAAAGCCCTGGCAAGATCCCATTCTCAGCCTCCTAACTCTTCTGCTTTGCAGTAACTTGTATTGAGCAAAAGAGCAGAAGCTACGCGATTGCTGTATTTTCCAAATTCATATTTTGGCGGAGTATATAATTGGGTGTGTTTTAGTGGTAGCTCAGACTTTCGTCCTTTACAGGAAGAGGCAGGCCATTTGAAGGTACAAAAAGTTGATGTGTGGGTCCAGTCTAATTGGTTTTATTCTCGCTGGGGCAGTGGAGGAGTCTAAAGGAGAATTTTAGCTTTCATACCTTACAGACTATTTTTTTTTTTAAATCCCCAACCAGGTCTGCTGAGAACAGACCCAGTACCTGAGGAAGGAGAAGATGTTGTTGCCACGATCAGCGCCACCGAGACCCTATCAGAGGAGGAGCAAGAAGAGCTGAGAAGAGAACTTGCAAAGGTCAAGAAGCACTCCTTTGGGGCCTTCGTGCTTTGCACTCACGTGGTCATTTGTGTTTCTGAAGCACGTGGTAACATCTCATCCTCCGTTCCGGGGGAGAGAAGGCAGCATACATTTTACCTGTCCTGAGGTCTGGAGTGGGGGAGAAGGAATAAAAGAACGTGATGTTTTTATATGAATACAGATACCTACTGGGCGCAGTGGGTCTGAGAAGTAGGACGTGAAGGAGGAAGCGGATGAGGGGAGCGCTAGTGAACATCACCTGGGGGGCTGCACCTCGTCTAACACACTGGGCTTTTCAGCTGCGTCAGTGCCTGTGTTCTCCCCTTTGCTGCGTCGTGGGTATAGGTGTGTCTTCCAGCCTTCTTTCCCTCCCTCCCTTTCTCTTTCTCTCTCTTTTTCGTAAAATTAACCATTCAAAAGTGCACAATTCCCTGGCAGCACTTCCGCAGTCTTGTGCTGCTGTCACCTCCGTGTAGTTTCAAAAAACGTTTCCATCGCACCCAGAGGAGACCCGCACACGTTAAACCGGCATCCTCATTCGCCCTTCCCTCATCTCCTGGCAGCAATAACCTGCTTTATGCCTTGTCTCTATGGATTTACTTCTTCTGGATATTTTATTCAAGCGGAATCATATATGTTACTTTCTGTATGTGGCCTCTTCCACTTGGTGTAATGTTTTTGAGGTTCATTCTTATAGCATGTATTGTGTATTGGTACTTTATAATTTAAAAAAAAAGATTTTATTTATTTGAGAGAGAGAGAGCACGTGTGTAAACATGATCTAGAAGGAGGGGCAGAAGGGGAGGGAGTATCTACAGTAGGAAAAATGTGGAAACCATCCAAACCTCCATCAACACACAAACAAGATAAACAAAATATGGTAGCCACATATAATGGACTATCATTCAACCATAAAAAATAATAAAGTACCATGGGCACCTGGGCTGCTCAGTGGGTTAAGCATCCAGCTTTTGATTTTGGCTCAGGTCATGATCTCAGGGATACTCATCGAGGAACATTTGTATGAAAGTACTTGTTTGAACACCTATTTTTAGTTCCTGTGGGTAGATACCTAGAACTGGAATTGCTGCATCAAATGGTAATTCCATGTTTTAACTTTTTTGGGGAACCACCAAACCATTTCCCATGGCAGGGACACCATTTTTCATCCCAATCAGCAGTTTCTTTACATATTTGCCAACATTTGTTATTCTCGTTCTGATTATGGCCATCCTAGTGAGTGTCAAGTGGTATGTCATTATAGTTTTGATTTGTATTTCCCTAATGACCAGTAATATTGAGCATTCATGTGCTTATTAGCCATTCATGTATCTTCTTTGGAGAAATGTCTGTTCAAATCCTTTGCCCAGTTTTTCTTTTAATTGTTTTTGTTTGGTTTTGTTTTCCTTGTTGAGATATAAGAGCTCTTTACATATTCTGAATATTAGACCCTTTTATCAGATATATGATGAGCAAATAATCTCTCCTATTCCGTACATTGTTTTTTCACTTTCTTCATAGTGTCTTAATGCACATAAGTTTTAAATTTTGAAGAAATCTAATTTTTCTTGAGTTGCTGGTGCTCTTGGTTTTATATCCCAGAATCCCATTTTCAAAGCTCACAGCATGAAGATTTACCCTATGTTTTCTTCTAAGACTTTTAGCTCTTGTATTTAAGCCTTTGATCTATTTCAAGTTAATTTTTGTTTGTTTGTGGAAGAGGTCCAACTTCTTTCTTTTGCATGTGAATACCAGTTTTCTCAGTGCGCTTTGTTGAAGATACTACCCTGAATGAATGCTCTTGGCATCCTTGTGAAAAATCAATTGCCATTGATGTAAGGGTTTATTTCTGGACCTTCAGTTCGATTACATTCATCTTGGTGTTTATCCTTCTGAGAGTACCACACCGTTTCGATTACTACAGCTTTGTAGTGAGTTTTGAAATTGGGAAGTAGGAGTTCTTTACCTTTTTCTTCTTTTTCAAAATTGTTATTTAGGGTCCTTGGCATTTCCTATGAATTTTGGAATCTACTTTTCTACCCACGAAATGTGCCCTTGGGATTTTTTTTTTTTTTTACTTATTTGAGAGAGAGAGAGAGAGAATGAGAGGAGAGAAGGTCAGAGGGAGAAGCAGACTTCCCGCAGAGCCGGGAGCCCGATATGGGACTCGATCCCGGAACTCTGGGGTCATGACCTGAGCCGAAGGCAGTCGCCAACCAACTGAGCCACCCAGGCACCCACCCTTGGGATTTTGATAGAGCTTTTATTGAATCTATAGATTGATCTACGGGAGTATTGGCCTCTTAGCAATATGAAGTCTTCCAATCACTGAACATTGAATATCTTTCCATTTATTTAAGATGTCTTTAATTTTCTTTTTAGCTGTGTTTTGTAGTTTTCAGTATACAAGTCTTATATTCCCTTACATTTATTCCTAAGTCTTTTATCCATATGTTATGGATACTAGATCCTTATTAGATATATTCCTTGTGCTCTAAGGATCTTTCTTTTATATATATATATATTTTTCCATTTTTAAAACATGTTTATTTGTTGATTTATTTATTTGTAAGATTTTATTTATTTATTTGACAGAGAGAGAGAGATCACAAGTAGGCAGAGAGGCAGGCAGAGACAGGGAAGCAGGCTCCCTGTTGAGCAGAGAGCCCAACTCTGGGCTCGATCCCAGGACCGAGATCATGACCTGAGCTGAAGGCAGAGGCTTCAACCCACTGAGCTACCCAGGCACCCCAAAAATATATGTATTATACACACACACACACACACACACACACATTGAATTAAGGAATGGTAGCTGTGATGTGCTGAGCTAGGTATGTTGGCAGCACAGTCTAACCAACAGAAGTAGGGAATGCACTGGGTCATGTTTTGTTCAATAAGATTGACAGTGGTCTTTCTCTCCAGCTGTCCTTAGGGAAAGTGAAACCTTAGTGGAGTGTTAAGGGGTATTTATCTTTAAGTCTGCTCTTTGGAGTATCTGATAAGCTGGAGTTGGGGTAGAGAAAGAGGTAGTGGAAAGCTAATAGTGTGCAATGAGAATTAGCCAGTAAAGTGAGAAGTGGAGCCCGAAAACCTGGGTTGAAATATTCTGGTTCCTACATTGTTAGTTTGATGACCTAGGGCAAGTCATTTAACTTACTTGATTTTTGAACCTCATTCATTCTTTGTTGCCTTTTTCTTTTCAGAGTCCACTTAAATGTGACTTCCAAAACTGGTACAGGATGCGAGGTCCTGTCTGATAAGCCCAGAGGGTCATCTTCATTCTAGACCTACATTCTAATTAATGCCCCCTTAAGAACTATTTGTTGGGGCGCCTGGGTGGCTCAGTCAATTTAGCTTCTGCCTTGGGCTCATGTCATGATCCTGGGGTCCTGGGATCGAGCCCCGAGTCAGGCCCTGGATCAGGCCCCACATCACCCAGCTCCCTGCTTAGCTGGGAGTCTGCTTCTCCCCCTCCCTCTTCTCCTCCCCCCACCTGTGCATGCTCTCTCTCTCTCAAATAAATAAACATAAAGTCTTAAAAAAAAGATCTGTGGGGCGCCTGGGTGGCTTAGTTGGTTGAACAACTGCCTTCGGCTCAGGTCATGATCCTTGAGTTCCGGGATCGAGTCCCACATCGAGCTCCCGGCTCCACAGGGAGTCTGCTTCTTCCTCTAACCTTCTCTCCTCTCATGCTCTCTCTCACTTTCTCTGTCTCTCAAATAAATAAATAAAATCTTTAAAAAAAAAAAAGAACTGTGTTTTGTTTTGCTAGCCACTTCACATTTGATTTATTCTTCTCTCCTTTCGTGGAGTCGAATTTTTCTTTACTTCTGTAAAGATTTAATCAGCAGTGAAAACAGTTTATTTAACAACACTATATGTTGTTTTTATTCATTTTATTTTTTAATTATTTATTCGAGGAGAGGGGCAAGCAAACTCTTTGTCAATGTGGGCTCGATATCAGGACCCTGAGACCATGCATGACCTGAGCTGAAACCACGAGTTGGACACTTAACCAACTGAGCCACCCAGGTGCCTCACTATATATTGTTTTCAAAGACCATGCTCTCTTTGGAATCATAGCAATGTGAGGTCGAGGCTGAGAATCCGGCTTTGCAACAAGCCATGAGAAGCATCTTTCTAGGGATCTTGAATATTAATGACCGTCCTACCTTTTCAATTCCTGGGACAGAAGGTCTCTTCCAAGTGAGGTCTCTTTCTCCCTGTGGGTCTGCCTCTTGCCCTCTGTTTTTGTGACTCGGGCTTTTCTTCTGCTCCCTAAGTCTTTTTCTGTTCTCCCTAACTTCTGCTTAGAGTTTTGGCCTCCTCAAATATATGTAAGCTTCCGTGTCCCCTCATCTCACTGTGCCCTGCCTGTACTTCAGGGTCTCTTTATCCGAGTGTCTCCAGCTTCTACTTCCAGGGTTCATCTCAGGTTCTTGAGCTGGACTCCTGAACGAGAGAGCCCGTGACCAGCGGGGCATCTCTTTTTGCAGCAGGCACATCACTGGCGGTGGCTCCTTGATGGGCTGGCTGTCCTTGGGTCAGGGGCCTTCCTCTAACCGTCCAGCTAAGGCTGCTCACTCAGTGTCAGAGGGGTCCACGCAGAACTTCTGGGGAGCTCTCTGGGGGAGACAGTTGGATTTACTCACTGCTGTGGCTTTGGCAGGCCCTGGGGAGTCATTTCGGTATAGACTCCCATGAAATGTATGGGAAGGTTGGATTTCGGTTTGACTTGGCCGTGCGTATTTCAGTGGAGAGTGGAGGGTGGTGTGATTTGGTGCACAGATAGGCCTTCTGTGGGCATTCAAGTGGGAGTGTCCAGCCGGAAGTACAGACCGGGGGTCCGAAGAGTGGAGGGCAGAATAATTTGAATATTCTCTGTGTGAAGTTTCGAGCCCTAAACTTTCGTGAGATAGCAGAGTAAGGAAGTATAGAGAGAGAGGAGAAGCCTGAGGACAACTCACGGTAGAAATACAGAGAAGAGACAAGAGGGGCACCTGAGAGGCTCAGTTCGTTAAGCGTCTGACTCTCGATCTCGGCTCAGGTCATGATCTCAGGGTCGTGAGATGGAGCCCTGCGTCAGGCTCCACACTGGGCATGGAGCCTGCTTGAGAGCCTCTCTCTCTCTCCCTCTGCCCCTCCCCCCACCTCCACTTGCATATTCTCTCTCTCTCTCTCAAAAATGATTAAACAGAAGAAGAGAAAAGAGAAGCCGTACAGGAGAGATCGGCATGTAACCAGTTTACTTAACAACATGCTGTATGTTGTTTTTAAAGAGCCAGATAAGTGAATCAAAAAATGTTTTTAAATGACTCTAGAGTTTTGAGTACAGTATCGCACTAATGATCTTCACTTATCGAATGACTCCTGCCGTATTTTTACCCCCTCCCCCCATAGGTAGAAGAAGAAATCCAGACTCTGTCTCAAGTGTTAGCCGCAAAAGAGAAGCATCTAGCAGAGATCAAACGGAAACTTGGGATCAACTCACTACAGGAACTCAAGCAGAACATTGCCAAAGGATGGCAGGATGTGACTGCAACATCTGCGTATGTTCCCTTGATCGTAACATTTTTCCAGAGAATGTAAAGAACGCTTTTGCTCCTTTTGTCCGGGTAGGAGAACTCAAAGGGGATGAGGATGCTTCTGCAGCTTTTCTTTGGACTACGCAGGGCTCTCCCCGCCCAGTCCTCATGTGTGCCGATCTCCTCTCTAACTCTGGTCGGCCGCACTAGTCTAGGGGATAGAAAGAAAACCAGCCGCCTCTGTGAGTTGAAGTAATAGCATTTAAGTTGCAACAGTGTTGTATATTGACTTGCCGGGACGGAAATGTGTCCCGCAGTCCTCACAACGACCGAATAGAGTGGGAGGTGTGGTCGCCGGAGATCAGGAAACAGGGTCAGGGAAGGTCTGAGGTCTCACAACTCAAAAATGTGGGGGCGGGATTTGAACTCAGGGTTGACCAAGTACAGAGCCAGTCTTTCTTCGCCCTTCTCCCTGTGTAGCGTAAGACTCTTGGTTCATCGCCTCGGGTAGGTGCTGGTGGCAGAGGCCCACCCCTCCATCTTCTTGTCTTTTCCATCACACGGATTTTGATAATGGCATCATCACCATGCAGTTTTGTTTCCCCGCACACGGAGGAGCAAGCTCCTAGGAACAGATTCTGAAGTGTGTTCTTTACCGTCTGTGTCTTTGGTTCCCAGCGCCGAGCTGGTGACCGCAGCAGTGAGGCTGACGGCCTCCTGACATGACAGCACTAGGGGGTCTGCCTCTTTGAGCTGCTTTCTCCCACAGAAGCCGGGGAACTAGTCTTTGACTGTGTATCATCATAAACTTTTTGTTTTTAGTATTTCATCTTGGTGCGATAAGTAAAAATGCCCGAGCATTCCTCTCTATAACGTGAGGATCTGAACCTCTTTATGGCTCCCATATTCATTTGTTTTTATTTTCCCTTCACTAATCCCTGGGTAGATGGGAAGAAGGAGGTGGTAAATGATAGCTTTATGTTCTAGCAAATACCACACTCAAGTCATTTTGAGTGTCGCACCTTTTACGTACTCTGCTGAGAGTCCCCAAGTCCTTATTCGGTAGCTCTGCAGACCTGCAAAATTAAAAAAAAAAAAATTCTTGATAGCCCATACAATTTATTTGAATAATAAAGTACACTTTGGCCTTACCTTGTTTCTAGTCCCTTTTTAGGACATAGAGTTATAAAAGGCATGGGAGGATTTCATTTTTGTTTTGTTTGGCTTCAGCGGGAAAGAATAATGAGAAATGAGTCCTCATTTGGCTCATTTTCATCTTTTCTCCGTGACCGTTTTTGCCCCGTTCCCTGATTTCCTTGGCCCTGCCTTCGTAGGCCTCCTTCTGCATGGCTGTCCCGGGGCACTGACGAAGACAGCCCCCAGTGAGGGGTCAGGGTCGGGTGAGGGGGTGATGGCCACCTGGAGGTTGTGAGGGAGTTTGGATGTTCTGAAGACAAAATTTGTTTTAATTTTTGAGAGCTCTCTGAGAGGTGGTGATTGTGCTTTAAATAACTGCTATTAGAAGAGGCTAGCTTAACTTTTCTTTTTTATCACTTAACATAGATATAAGAAGACATCAGAAACCTTATCTCAGGCTGGACAGAAGGCGTCAGCTGCTTTCTCATCTGTTGGATCTGTCATCACCAAAAAGCTGGAAGATGTAAAGTATGTTCTCGTTTCTCCTTGCTCATTAAGTAGTGGAGGCAAATCGAAATCTGTTGTGGTTGCATTTATTTCCTGGCTTTGGCTGTGGCTAATGCTGGATTCTCCTCTTTGTGAGTGAGGGAGGCCACTCCTTCAAACCGGACCTGAAATCATGCCTAAATTATCTTAGATAGAACCTTCCAACTTTTAGGCATAGCATTCAAAAGCATATTTAAGGTTGTTGGAAAATTCTAGTTGTGTACTTTTGTCCTTTTAGTCCTTCCTGGTCACACAGGGTAAGTAATGTCTCTGTCAGTTGCAAGTTTGTGGTTGTGGGCCGAGCCTGTGTCCTGCTGGGGACGCGTCCAGGAGCGCTGCCTGCACGCTTGGACTGAGACCTGCCTTCGGTTCTGTGTGGGACATTGTTAACACCGTCACGTGATGACAACATACTGGTCTGTGTACTGAGGTCTGCCGACTTGTAAGCTCTCTCCACATCCACGCTGGGGCCCAAATCTTGATCCTGAGCTTTGCTTTTCATTTTGCATTTATATTTTAGATCAGTCTGCAAAATTTCTGTGGCAGTTTCGATAAAACCACTTCACAGTGCTTTTGTGTACTCCCCGTCCTGCCGCCCCTCCCCCCATGTTGATTAGACTAGCGCTGAAAGTGACAAATGTGGTTTACATTCGCTGTGCTTCTGTTGGCATGAAAGGTTTTTTTTGTTTCACCAACTAAACCCTCAGATTGCATGACTTTGTGTTTTTCATTTGTGGGGAATGTAGCTTTTACAACCAGAATTTGGTCGGTTGACTTAAGTTTGGCAATCAATGTATTATATACTCTGTACCAAAAAACCAAATGACTTGCTTATTATATTGGGACTATCGACCTTGTGTAATAAACATAGCTTACGGGGATTCTTTGGACGATTGCTACTCATCTCAGAGGTGCTCTATGGCTTCCTACGCCGGCTTGATTGTATCGCACTGCAGAGTCCAGTTAAAACCTTACACAACTCTTAAAAAGGGGGTTATTTCATTATTGTAGATTCACCAGAACTTCCTTTCTTTTTTAATGCTTACTGTGGCTTCTTACAGATTGCAAGCCTTGTCACATTCCTTTAGGTAAGGAGAGCGCGAACCATCCCCGCAGCGTAGCTGGTGTCTAAGACAAGTGTGCTCACTTAGATTATCACGCCACATCGGATGGTTGTGTTTGTGTCTGCTATATACTTTTTCTTGCGTTTGGAATATCTTGTTTTCTAGTGCATACCTATTTTTTTTGTTTTCTAGTGCATACCTAATTTTTTTTTTCTAGTGCATACCTATTTTTAAGGGAGGGTTTCTTGTATCCCATGGGGAACGGATAAATTGAAAGAATAATTTGACACTGTGGTTCAGGGATATGGAAACGATTTTGACATTTCTTACTTTTTTTTTTTTTTTTTTGCTAAAAAGAAGCAGCTTGACCATGGCATACAGAATTCCTCCCTTTTAATGTCTGACTTTGTTTTTAATGCTTTACTTTCTTTGGTGCTCTTGCAAGGATGTTGGAATTCTCCTTCACGTGGGTCCCATTATGTATCTGTAACAGACTACGTATGTACAGCCTCGTGATGTTAGTTTCCCATCTTATACAGGTGACTCAGGATATTTTTTTTATTATGGTAAAATATACATAAGGTAAAATATGCCATTACTCTGTACTTTTCAAAACTTCTTTTATTAGCTTATAGTTTTTACTGTTTTTTAAGTTCTTATATTCTTTAAATATACACGTAAGGAAATTTCATGGTTGCAAAAGGAAAAATAGTCTATGAGGCTAAAAAAAAAGCACATTGAAAAGATGTCATCCCAAACCATGCCTTTTAGAAGGAATCTTTGTGATGTTAAACAATCCTCCTCTCTGTCTCCCATACAGACTGTTTTATCCAGTGAATAGAGAAAACGAAGTTGGAGGAAGGACTTTAGAGAGTAAGCAGGAAAGGCAACGTGGTAGTCTCCATTTCTGTCCCCATGAATGCGAATTATTTTCTCAAGCAGTCACCTGCTAGAGTCTGTCTTCTTAGCTAGGGAAACATGTACTTAGAGCTGAGGTCTTCTGTCCTAATGACACTTGGCCCTGGAAGTCAGAGAAGATCATAGGAATCAATCAACTCTAAATGCTGAATTATTTAAAGTGAAAACAGTGCTTTAAAAAAAAGTCAGCTATAGGAGGCGATTCTGTAAACTCTTTGGTATCCAATTAAAAATGTCCCAAGGGCTCTAGGCAACTGTTAAGACCATTTTATCTCAGGTTGTTTGGGTTGAGTGATAGATACTCAGTCACATAATCCATTCTGCTGACGTGAGATTGCATTTTGTGGACAGGTCCAAAGAATATAACCACAAATCAGATATGGTTCTGGTATGGAAAGACCTTAAAACCTTGGAGTGGATGGAGGTGGGGGGGAGGAAGCAGGGACTGGGAATCGGTGAATGTGGAAGAGCCCTGTTAACACTGGATTATGTAAAACAATGTTAGATGTGATGGGAACAGAAATATAAGAATATTTATGTAGGTGCTGTTGAGGAATGATTCGTCAGTACGCATCCCTGTTCTGGCTGTCTTATCTTTAAGAAGGTTAAGCAAAGGTACCTGAGATGAGTCACTATGTGCTTGTTAACTGACCAGGAACAGTTTGAGTATTGCTGCTCTTTTCTAGCTCCTTAGGCAGCCACTTTTTTCATTTCATTTAAAAAATCTAATTGAGGAGCACCGGGATGGCTCAGTTGGTTAAGCTTGTCCGACTCTTGGTTTCATCTCAGGTCATGATCTCACGGTCCTGGGATTGAGCCCTGAGTTGGCTCCTTGCTCAGTGGGGAGTCTGCTAGACGGTTCTGTCTCTCTCTGCCCTCCCCCCCCCACCAAAATAAGTAAATAAATGTTTAAAAATACATATATAATTGAGATTATACTCTACCATTTTTAGTCCAGTTTCTAAAAAGGCTTCAGTATTTCTTTTCCTTCAGAGCCCATGGTTCTTGGTCACGCCACTTAGAAGAATAAAGAGGTAAACCAGACGAAGAGTGGTGGGCCGCAAAGCCAAGTTTGTTGAGCGATAGTCAGGTTTACTGAGGGATAGTACAAAGCTCCTGAAGAAGAGGGAGGAGACCCAAGAGGGTTGCTGTTGGAGTTTCTTTTTTTTTTTTTTTTTAAGATCTTATTTATTTATTTGACACAGAGAGAGATCACAAGCAGGCAGAGGCAGACAGAGAGAGAGGGGGAAGCAGGCTTCTCACTGAGCAGGGAGCTTGATGCGGGGCTTGATCCCAGGATTCCGAGATCGTGACCCAAGCCGAAGGCAGTGGCTTTAACCCACTGAGCCACCCAGACACCCCAGCCGTTGTAGTTTCTAAGTCTAGGGGTTTTTATGAGATGTTGGTGGGTTGTTTTAATCTGATTAACCTCCCTGCACCTGTCACCTAGTCAGGTTTTTGTCCACGTGCTCATCTACCTACCGGGGAGTGTTCATGTGGGAAAGGGTGGACGTCTCTTCCCAGGGTGGTGTAGAATAATCCTTTTAGGATGGGTCCCCTTGTCCCTGCCTGCCTTGCTTCTGACTATCCTCCGTTAATAATATAGCATGTATTGCTACGTGGAGGGTAAAGTAAGGCTTTTGATTAAAACTTGGAAAGTTAGAGACATGAGATTATTTTCTGAAAGCTAAATTTTATAATTCTCACAGATTAAAAGTTGGCTAAAGTCACTTAAATCGTTTCTAGGCCAAGAAGCCCTGATCGTAATCTGATTTAATGTGTTCCTATATCATAAAGATAAATTAAAACATACGTACTGGAAATACATAATAGAAAACCTGTATAAAGAAAGACCACATCTTTTATTTTTTAAAAATATTTTATTTGTTTATTTGACACAGAGAGAGAGAGAGAGATCACAAGTAGGCAGAGAGACAGGCAGAGAGAGAGGGGGAAGCAGGCTCCCCGCCAAGCAGAGAGCCCGATGCGGGGCTCGATCCCAGGACCCCGAGATCATGATCCGAGCCGAAGGCAGAGGCCTCAACCCACTGAGCCACCCAGGCGCCCCAAAAAAGACCACATCTTTTAGATCAGTGAGTCAAGGGAGCAAATACTGGCCCCAGAAACTGTCTAAGGAGGGGGAGCGGGAACAGTAGGGTTTGAGGGTTTGAGGGTTTCAGTCCCAACAAGGCCTTTGCTCCCATGGAGACAGGTGCAAGAGGCCTCTTTTGCCAAGTGCTTGAAATAGCTGGTTAGCCCTGTTCACTACCCTTTGTTTTGAGTCCCCACTTACCCAGCAAGCTTGAGGCGATGATCTCAGTCTCTGACAGGACTCTGGATGATTTGCTGACATGAATTATTAGACTTCGGCAATGGTTTTTATGCCACGTTGTCAATTAATAAATTGGCACTTGGGATTTAGAGATTCGACGCCTCAAGTGGGCTTGTGAGGAGGGAGGAGGAAGTGGAGGAAACGAGAGACAGACGGAGAGATCTGTTTTGAATGCCCTGAGAATTAGGTGTCAGGGGCCGGACATGGGGCAGGGTAATGAGAACAATCCTGGGAGGCCCTGTAGGGACCGCCAGCTCCGCCCCCCCCTCGGGCAGTATAGTCATATCCACCCCTCTCCTGTTTGCTTATGTTCTACACATACATGCTGAGCATTGACTCATGACTTTAATTTTTTGAGAGAGACTTTGAAAGAGCCTTCTCATTGTCCTTGGTGCCAGTGTTAAACCTCAGTTTTAGTGTGAAAGTATAGTATAATAATTCAGCAGTCTCGTTAGTCAGGTACCTTTGATATATGGAGGAAGACGTGCTCATTAACTTTGCCTTTATTTCCAAAGGAAGTTTCTCCTTTTTATGTGTGTGTTTCTTCATAAAAACGTCTACATTTTTTTTGGAGGGGGTGCTCAACTAACTTAATTTTGCTGAAAATTTCCACCACTTAATGGGAAAAGAAATGATGTCATCTCTCTTAGAGGGTACTTCTTTTTTTTTTTAATAGATTTTTTTTAAAAGATTTATTTATTTATTTATTTGAGAGAGATAAAGTGAGAGAGAGCATGAGAGGAGAGAAGGTTAGAGGAATAAGCAGACTCCCCGTGGAGCTGAGAGCCCGATGTGGGACTCGATCCTGGAACTCAAGGATCATAACCTGAGCCGAAGGCAGTTCGCTCAACCAACTGAGCCACCCAGGCACCCTTAAGCGAGCAGTTCTTGATTAGAATTTGGGAAGCTTTATTGAACTTTTCTTCCTTTCATGCCCATATTTCCTAATTTCAGTTTTCATGCCTATTCATGCATTCATTCTTTCATTCAAAAGTCTTTGAATGCTAGCCATGTGCCAGCCCCTCGTCTGGACTGTGTGGTTCGGGTTATCAATAACTGGGTGCAAGGTGAAAGTTTTAAAGGTATAATCTAATGTGAACTAAATGTTAATGTGTGTTACCATTAAAGTCATCAGTTGTAGTAATAATAATGGTGAATAATTATGCTCCAGGCAAGGTTCTGTATAGTCCCTCTGAAGTAGGTGCTGTTATTTTTTTTTTTTTTTTTTTTGATTGCACAGATGAAGAAACCAAGCCACAGAGAGATTAAGTGACTTCCCTAAGGTCACACAGCAAAGTGGCTGAAGGCTGAGATTTGAACCCCAGCAGCACCCTAGTTCTAGAGCCTGCATTCTTCTTCTCCGCATTGTTTTGCCTCCCCAAAGCAATGGCAGATGAAGAATATGCCCCTCCAGGCACTGTGTGGCAGTTACTTTGGTTTATCACTTTCAGCCAAGGAATTATTGTGAGGGCAAAATGGAAGAATAATACACAGATAGCGCGCCTGGCACATAGCAAGCATGTTAACCATTCACCTTGCCCTCCTTTCTGTGTGTCCCACCTACTCCTACCCTCCTCCCCCTTCCTCCTCTTATGCTGCCTTCTTCATAGAGGTTAGGGGTGAAGAGATCAAGTAACTGGAACAAGGAAAATGTAAAAAAAAAATTCAGGGTTTTTTTTAATATTTTATTTTTTTTAATTAACATATAATGTATTATTTGCCCCAGAGTACATTGTCTGTGACTCATCAGGCTTACACATTTACAATTCAGGTTTTTAAAAGAATAACTTTTCTAAAGTAAGAGTAAATAGAAGATTGAGAAGCATTTAGTGAGAACCTGTTTACCCTCTGGTTTCTTTTTTGGTCAGTGTTTTGAGGAACCCAGATTTACATCCGTACTTTTGATACTCTGTTTAAGGGAACCAAGATGGAACAATTTTTAACAACATTCCCCTTATAGTTGTTAACTAATCCTCGCAGTGTGTCTATTGGAGTTGGTTCTGGTCCCTCAGCAACATGGCTTTTTGCTTCTGAAGTTTTCTGTATTATATTTAAACTTCAGTGAAATTGGGGATGTTAGGTAAGTTGAGGCAAGTTGAAGCTTTGTGTAACTTTCCATGGGGAAGCTAGGAGTGCAAGAACAGCCGCCCTATCGTTGAATTACAAACTAGCCACCATCAAAATGGAATTTCATCTAAATGTGGTTTACAGAGAAGTTCAGATAACTGATGGACTTGAATTTGCTAGGTACTCCTTGTTCTCCCTACTAAAATGGTTGCCTCGAATGCCGGGAGACACGCATTTTGTATGCATCTGTATTAATCTTATTTCATTTTCTGTTCAGTGAGAGTATTTTTAACTTACTGTGAAATATAAAACCTATAAAAAAGTGCTCACAACTAAATTCAACTCAGTGATTTATCATAAAATAAATACCTTATCGTTATCACTTCCTTACTTTTCCTTATATATTCCCACATAAATATTAAGTGTATTCTTCCCTTTATCTTTGCTACTAATTGAAGTTCAACACTAGCAAGTAGGACCCTGAAGTCCTTTATAAGAGATGCTACGTTGTTTCTTAGATTTCTCAGAGTGATCATTATTAACATTCTTCTTTAAGTCAGACTGCAGAAATCATTGGGTCCTCTGAGGTGCTTAATAACGTAAGTGCTCCAAATTATCAGCTTCTGACTTGGTTTTCTTGGAAGCATATTGGTAGTCCTTTCTTATAGTAGTGCTATAAAAATCAAACATTTAAAAATTATCTGTATTTCCAATATTACTGTTTTCTTCTATTTACTTTGTCAGTTTCCCCTTTTCTTCCTGACGTCTTTTTGCATTGATGTTCCCCTACCGTCTATCTCTTACCTAATCAAGGGGGGCCGCTTGATTAAACTCATGTGTAGCTCTCCTCTGCCTTCTTGTTTCCATTCTCCATCCCCTGATAATTCTGGGTGACTTTTATAATTCCGTTTTTCAACCTTTATGACCCCAGGGCTGATTTCTTACATGTAGGATAATCCTGAAGTAACTTGTTCCCCAGATGTTGAATTTACTATGTAAGATCAACTTGATGCACTTTGAATGTGTCTTATGATTATTTCTTTCACTTTGCCTTTGACCCATTCCCTCTTAACTAGCTCGTATGCTGGTTTAAGGGGCACAGAGCTCCCCATATGGCCATTGGAAGGAATGAGCTTTTACGTGGCTGCTTAGGGATAGTGGCTAGGGTTAGCTGTGGACTTCTGAAATTTGCACTTTCTCCACCTATTTCCTCATTTTGTCGATCCTGTTGAATTCAGTCTGTGAGTCCCACGAACAAGCAGTTTATCACACATTCAGCCATAACTCTCCTTCTTTTGCCAGAATTTGGTAATTTCTGCCAAAATGAATGTTCTAGTGAAGAGTCTTGAGATTATGAGGAACAAAATATTGTGTAACGTAGCTGACCTAAGAAGAGGAATGTGCCGCACAGAAAGTGAGTTCTTTTGGAATCCAAGGAGAGGAAAAGAAGCAAGTCCTGGACTCACCCAGATTAGCCCTGCTGATTGGAAAGCTGGTAGAAATCAAGGTCGCTTCTTGAAACCAAGGAAACCATTGTTTCCTGCCTACTCCTCCTCCCCACCCCAACAGGGTCCTCTCTCCTTCCTTTCCTCTACCTCCCTCTGTGCTTCTATTCAGTCCTTTCTCTTCCTTTCCTCTACCTCCCTCGGTGCTTCTATTCAGTCCTTTCTTTCGGAACTGGCTCCCCTTGCTTTCTTGTAGCTTTGCCCTTCCTGGTCCCAAAAAAGGTCTTCCTCAACATCTAAGCCTACATAACTTTTTTAGATCATGTACTTAGCCACTAACTGACCAGTGGCTCAGTGTCCTAATTATAAAATCTCTGGCCTCTTTTTTTCTTTTTCTTTTCATTCAGTCGAAACAATTTGTAGATGAGCAGGACGTTAGTTGTGATTTGAGCTCCACAGATCCAGTTATCATCACTGATGATGATGGAAAGTGGCTGAAGAAATGTGATAATGCAGACAGACTCTTTATAGAAGGGTCTAAGCTATTGTAAACTACTGTAATTTACACAATTAGAATTGTAAACTAAGAAGGATGATTTTTATTCCTGTCTTTCAAATATGGATCCAGCCCACTGCAATAGAGTAAGCAGGAAAAGAATTAGCAAATTCCTCCAAGAATAGTCTTTTACCCAAGATATCTACCACTTTTATAGTATGGAGAGAATGGTAAGCTGTATGGATCTTTGCCTGTGTCATGTACATCAAGTATGAAAATGTCCAAATATTTTACCAATTATCTTGACTGTGTAAACTGCGAGTATATTTTGATTTATATCAAGATCGTACTCCCATGTCATTACATGCTAGTGCAAAACTAGATTGGAGGAGCTTCTCTTGAAACACATTATCATTTGTAACAACAGATTTTTTGAGAAAACTAAATCACACACGCAATATTCAAATATAATTGAGAATACCTTGGACTGTCCACCTCAACTGAAGGAAAGATTTCCTACCAAAAATGTTGCGTCAGTGATCAGAATATTTCAAGGACAGCAACCATATCATCAATTTACAGTGACTTTGTGAGCACAAGAATTAAAGTGTTTTTATCTTGTGAGGTGGTCTCTATGGGAGATGGCTGAGAGTAGATAACCTTGAACTTGAATGGCCAGTGAACCACATTGCCCTAGAGAAGGAAGTTGGTCCTAGTAAAACAAAGGGCCAAATGTTATTTG
>CM052798.1:120474391-120496936 GCA_028533885.1 Nasua narica | reverse complement strand
GCGACCATGGTCAGCGCAAAACAACAAGAACATAACAATGACGATGACAGTAGTTTAACGACATGCGATAAAGTTTATAATAATATAACAGTTTCTATTATCAAGTGATTATATGGGCCAGGCATCTGGTTTAGCTTTTTCTACACCTTTCTTTCATGTGCATCGGACGGTAAAGCAGGTTCCGTGATTATCGCTGCCCCTGCAGGCGAGGAAGCTGAGTCTCCAGAGAAAATAACTTGTCCAGGACTAGCACACAGCAAGTAGGTACCGGTCTGCCTGCATTTTGAGCCCAGCTTCTTAAATTTCACCTGCGTCGGAATGGGAGCGAATGAAGCCGAACCACGAGAGTCTTCTGCTCTTGCTGTGAGTTTATAATATTACTGCAAAAATTAATCTGGTAACGCATTCCTTCTTCATTTATTCACTTAAAAACATTTCTTGAACACCTAGAGTTGAGCTCTGGGCTACGCGGACTGGCGTCCTTGAACTCTATGCCGTTCTCATGTTAAAATTCTAAAAAGCCTGCATGACGCTAGGCTCGTAAATGTTTCCTATCACTATTTTGCTATGTTTCCCCCCTTCCTGGCAGTGATAGTTCTCATAATCATAGCTTTTATCTCACTCAAGCTTAAGTAAGGACCACTTTCTTCATGACATGAGGTATGTTTACGTAGTTGGACAAAAGGCTAACCTTCGTTTATTTCTAGAAAGTCAAACCAGATTGTGAAGGTTGAATTGTGTCTCTCTGGCTGACGGGAGGAAATTGGAAAAATGTTCTGCCAAAACGCACTTACTGATTTACTCCTGTTGCGTGTACAAGAGTCAAGGTTTATTTTCTGCTTTGAGAGACTGACCATATGTAACTAAAGGCCTTGGCCTCTAGGGGTAACTTAAACTAATACATAGATATATGCGCCCTTGTTCTAGCAAGGAAGAAGATACTCAACTTCTTGAAGGTGAAGGGTTTTTTTCTAGGCACCATATCCACCAAGAAGGTAGAATGAATCCACTGAAGATAGAATGGTTGAATCAGAATTTCCACAGTTCAGAACTCTATGGCTGGTAAAGCTTCCCCGGCTGAGTGAGAACATAGTTTGGCATTTAAATTTGCCTATTGTTTATAACTTATTTCGTGGAAATGTTCGACTCTGGAAAGGTACACCTTGTGATTCTGACTATATATAAAACGAGTTGGGGGTAGGGGATGCAGGAATCCTAAGTGTAGGGGGAACCTATTCTTTTCTGGATAAAAATAGGTCCACTCACTCTATTGCCTTGCAAGGAAAACATCAATTAGATTGAACAATGTTCCCTGCCGAATGTCGATGCCGCGTTGTCTCTGGACACCTCCTTTGAATTCGGTTTGGACTGCGTCGTGTCTTCTGTTAGGAGGAAATTATCAACAACAAGAGGAAATCCTGTACTAGTATTGAATAGTCCTTATTTTAAAGGTACTTCCCTTCTTGTGGGAATTGTATGTAATCAGAACAACACTATAAAATGTCTGAATTATTTTACAAGGTTTGACTTTCAACCCCATTTTTTTTTTTTAAGATTGACTTATTGTGCTCAAGATACAGTCAATTGTTGGACTAGAGCGCATTCTTCTTGAGCTGCGTGAACCTCCCCAAGGTGGGGTGGAGGTTAAAACATAGGGCGCAGGAAGCAGGAGGCCCTTAGAGACACCCGAGTACTCTAGAGCACACAATGACTAATAAATGCTAAAATTACTCTGGAAAGAACCCTTGAGTCACACACACATTTGCCCCTTTCTGAACAGAGTTGAACTATCTTAAAGCTGGAGGGAACTGGGGAAGCGGGCCTGCGATTCTCTGCGGGTTGGTTGAGCTCAGTCGAATGATTGGAGGGGAAGGATGATGGGGTCCTAAAGACCTGGAGTAGAAAAAAATGTCTGACTTCCTTTTCTGCTTCTGAAAGTAGCTGATTATTACTTGTGGGTAGGGAGCTGCTCAGAAGCAGAAGGAGCCTAAAAGATTAGTCTTTATTTCAAAATCTTGCTTTTTTCCTCTGGTTCACGAACCCGATAAGCAATACATACTGGATTCCAGATGCAATGTTCCATGTGCTGGCCCCTAGCAGGATGCTTCTCAAACTTTCCTGCTGAATCACTTCCAGCAAGGAGAGGATGAATTGGTGCACCTCGAGGCCCCGGAGGCTGAGCTCAAAGCAGCCAGGGGAAAGCACAAACAGTCACTGAGTTCTTGTATCTTGTCTTAAAAATTCATAAGACTCTTATATTCTGCTCCATTTATATATCAGTGTCGGTTTCAATGTAAGTTTAATAGAACTTTCTGCAATTTGACTAGCCCCAGATGGCTGGCGGCTGCCATATTGGACAGTGCAGCTCTAGCTGGAAACTGTGCATTTAGCCACCGGCTTCCAGGATTTCCTGTACTAGAGTATTATTATTGGGGACAAGTACTCCCCTCATTGCTCAATGTAGGTAGTCCGTGAGTAAATCTAGAAGGCCACAAGGCGGCTGTGCTGCTGGCTATCCTGCCATTGTCTCTGGGGCTCTGGGATGCCCAGGGGAGGTAAACACCATCTCCACTGGGCGCTGCTCACCTGCCTGCACCTTCTCTGTCTCAGTTAGCACAACCCTTTACTCCTCGTCCAGTCCCAGGCAGCAAGACTGTGATTTCAGGAAACCTAAGGACGCTCCTCCGAGGGACAGCATAGATGCTCTCTGCTCAGGCTGCTGCCCCAAACTTGAAGGCCGTGCAGCCCTACTTTCCATCTCTTAAGATGGTGGTGCATTGTGTTTCCACCAGGCAACCCTGAGAAGAATAGTTCCTGCTGCCATTGTCCTCTGCGGCAAGCATCGTGCAGTTCCCACAGCAGGACTCACTCCAAGCCCAGCACTTGCCAAAATTCTCCTGGCTTCTAACCTCTTTCCAGCAGTTGTATTGAAGTTTCCCTTCACATCCCTTTGCTAATGGAAACTGACAAGTCCCAACACTGCATTATCTGTAGACAGGGCTGTTCCCAAGTTTTCTCGCGCCACCTTGCACGGTTTCTTTCTCTTTTTACCGGTTCCATGAAGTCTATGTTTTTGTAGCTCCCAGCCCCCACATCGTAAGGGTAAGCTCAGCGGAAAGAGCCTAGAGGCTGTTCATGCTCTCTGCTTTCTGAACAATTTTTGGTGAATGTATAGTGCACTCCAGTTTATTCCAAAATACCAGGAAATAGGGTATCCTGATGAGCAAACAATTTTAGCTTCCTGAAAGTAACTTCACCTGCCGAATGTAGGTTAGCCAATTTTCAGAGAATTCAGCACAATGAAACAGTCTTAATAATGCCCCTATTCTCAATGTAACGCAATCTCTCTTTGGTGACTTAGGACATATTTCGGCGTCTTGCAATGCCTTAGAGTCATCATTATGAACAGTAATTACCCTTCAATTGTACAGCATGGAATAATTATGTTTATCTTAGTCTTCTAGTGGACTGCATTCAAGATAAACAGACTATTGCTGCAAATAAAACAATTTCTGATTTTATTTCTAATAATGATTGCATTTTAATTTTTTGGACTCCATGTGAGTTAAGTTTATTATGTTACATTATTAACATAATGTTGTCCATATGGAATATGCTTAGTTATGTATTCTATATATTCTGAAAATCTGAAAACATTCCTTTTAAATAAAAGTGTTTTTGAGGCAACAGGTGCAATCCAGGAAGTTGAGTATAAACTAGGCTTTCAAAGAATGAATCTCGTATAAGAAAATTTATGTATACGAACATGAATGTATTCATCATAATAAATATGGAAAGCACAGACTTAAAAAAAATCTATAATCTCATCACAATAAATAGCAACTGTGTGATTTTTCTCCCAGTCATTTTTCTGTGCATGGGTATGTAAATAGGTTTTTTATATTTATACAACAGAATTATATGAAATATGCTTTCATATGATATTTTTCTATTTAAGATTTTGCCATGTCATTGAAGTCATGGAAAACAACTTTAAATTGAAACCGTGTGATTTATGTAACCATTTCCTTCCTTTGACATAGAGTTGTTTCCATTTTCTCATTATAATATATAATGATACTGTGAGCATCCTGTTTGCAAATTTTTTAACAAATCTTATTTTCTCAGCATGTATTCCTAGAGATATTACTTGCAAAGAATAGGAACATTTTTAAAGCCCTTGACATGTATTGCACAATTGCTTTCTAGAAAGATCGTCTTCCAGTTACACTTCCCCCAACAACAGATGCCCAGGTTTCCCAGCGGGGCCTGCAGGACTGGGCTCCAGGAGGCCGCACACCTGGTGGGCTGAGCAGAAGCTATGGAATCTGAGGGATCTGGGTGGGCCTGGTCTCTATCATAGCCTCGCTGTGGGGCTTGAAATAAGGTACTTAATTTTGCCGAACCTCAGTTTCTCAAATGTCAACGGGATGGCATGGAGACAAACTGAGGTGATAATCAATCATTTAGCATATTATTCAATACACAGTCAGTACTTAATAAATGTTAGCTATACAGATGATTGAGAGTTAAAAGGGCTAACCCACTGTTGTAATGGGCAATATGACATCTCATGACATTTTATTTCGTATTTTAAAAAACTTTAAGAATTAGTAACGATATCTACGTTTTCATTATTACAAAAGCAGTCCTGGAAAAGTGAGAAGCTACAAATCAGCACTAGAGAGGAAAAGCAATCCATAATCTCAATAATTTCAACTTTGATGTCTTTGCTTTGGCACTTTTTGGGGGAAGGGAGTGTTATTTTATTCACAGCTTTCTTAGTTTCTTTCCCGGTTGTTGTTCCTTTCTTTTTATGTTGTTACTTTTATTCTGTTTTCTCAGAATTTGCACTTACGACCATGTATTAGAGGGTGAGAGGGTTAAAAATCTTCCCACCTTCTTTTAGGTGGGTCATTTTACTGTTTCAAGTGGCCAGCCTCCGGTCTTATTGGTTCTCAAGTCGATGAAAATTCCTTTCGGTTCTGGCGATGACTTGGATGTACCCCAGTCTTCAATGTGTTATACTTTCCTCCCAATTCTCAACAGACTGCCTCTCCACCTCCCTTGACTCACCTCCCACTACTGTCCTGGGGAGTTGAGAGAGGTTGTTTCCAACCGTTAGTGTTGAGAGACCCACCCCCCCCCACCACTGGGGGACAGTGGTGACCAGGAGAGAACACGTCCCAGCCAAGGGGTACCCTCTCCTCAGCCCTTGTTTGTCTGGCTTGTGGTTGCCATGTGGGAAAACAAGCTAGTTTTCAAATTTTCTAAGAAGCTGGAAATCTAGATTTGTGTGTGAAATTTCATGATTTTACATGTTGACTTAAATAACTTTAAATATATGATTGGTGATGGCCAAATAAGACATCTGTGGGCCACACTTAGCCATCGCTGGTCACTGCCAGATGAGTCCGGGAGGCCACCGTGGTCTGGGCAGGGAGTATGGAGGGTCTGAGGCTGAGCCCTGCATCCAGGTGAGGGAGCTTTGCTTGCTGTCTGTAAGGAACTTCCTTCTTGTTCTTAGCCTAGGAGAAAAGCTGGGGCAAAACTGTACTGGATCGTTGTGAGATGAGATTTTTCTGATATCCTTACACAGTTGAGAAAATATTTCTCTCTTGTTAGATGTCATACTTACCCAACTGCACACAGACTGAGCCGACGGACTGGATGATGGGCAGGGACAGAACTGGGACTTTGCATATCCACATTTAGTGCCGTGTTTTGAAGCTCTAGTGAAGGGCAGCCTGTGTCCTGATGGTGCCCATCATTTGAGAAGTGACTGAGTGACAGCACAGACAGGCTAACGCCATTGAAAGGAGATTTTTATTCCTTACATGTCCCAAGAGGAGGGGGGCATGTCACGCCACTCAGGGTCACCTGGGGAAGGGCCAGTGTTGGTCAGGAGACAGAAAGGGGAGAGAAACAGAGGTGGCCGGAGACTTTACTGTGTTTTCTGCTCGAAAGGCAAGGCAGGACAGGGGAAACCGTTTAGGATTGCCTGGTTCTAATCATTCTGGCGGGCTTCGGGGTGCCTGAGTTGTCCTTGGTTGCCTGGTAGCCGGCCCTGGGGTGATTTGGGGCGGGGGAATATTGACTTAGATCAAGGAAGTGGTTGGTAGTTGGCATATGACAGGCATGTTCAGGGCTCCTGGGTGCCTCAGTGGGTTAAAGCTTCTGCCTTCAGCTCAGGTCATGATCTCGGGGTCCTGGGATCGAGCCCCGCATCGGGCTCTCCCCTCGGCAGGGAGCCTGCTTCCCCCTCTCCCTCTGCCCGCCTCTCTGCCTACTTGTGATCTCTCTCTCTCTCTGTCAAATAAATGAATAAAACCTTTAAAAAAGAAAATTAAAAAAAAAAAAAGATTAACATAGAGTTGCGTCAGTTCTAGGAGACGCCTGGATTGACAAAGAGGTTAATTTCTAAAAGGGGCCCTAGTGTATTGTGTATCTTGGAGGTCTCATTTCTTTCAGGTTTGCTCACGAGAGCAGATCAGTTCCTGTGCAATTTGGAGTCAGCCTCATTCCCTGGTTCTCACCAGCCTGACATCATTGTGTTTGGATTCCCAACGCGGCCGGAGGATGTTTATATCCCCGCCCGGACAGCTGTGCTCATTGAAGGAGAAGGAATGGGGATGGTGTTTATTTCTAGAATGGTAAAACACTGAAACCCCTGGTCTCTAAAAATAGGTCACTATTTTCCTTGGAGGTGGAATGGAACTGTTTACCCAAACCTAGCACTGTCTGACAATGCTTCTCCCAAGTTAGTGTAGCTGGTGAAATGGTCTTGGGTTATTTTCAAAGTATCAAAAATGGGAGGTCTTTGAAATTCTGTGGGTTTTTATTTTCTAATCAGAAACTTTGGAAGCGTGGTCAAGGAGTGTTTTCATGTATTTATGCTAAACTGGCCAAATCTGGGGAATCATGGATAGAGCCGGTCCTGTTCTCATGTGTTCTCTAAGTCGGAATTTGCACGGATAATGGCTGACCTTGAAAAGTTTTCCATGCTACCTTAATCCTAGACTATATTGGCCCAGTTAGGAATAAGATAAAAGGTACAGAGGAGCCTACTTTACCAAGAAGAGGCCATTTCTGGTGGCCCTAGGCAATCTAGATAACCCTCTTTGGGGTTGGTCTTAAAAATATTACACAATTTTGGGATGCCTGGGTGGTTCAGTTGGTTAAGCGACTACCTTCGGCTCAGGTCATGACCCCAGGGCCCTGGAATGGAGGCCTGCATCTGGCTCCCTGCTCGGCGGGGATACTGCTTCTCCTTCTCCTTCAGCCCCTTCCCCTGCTGTGCTCTCTCGCTCTCTCTCTGTCAAATAAATAAATAAAATTTAAAAAATATATATTGCACAGTTTTCAACCTGCAAATCTCAAGATAAAACGTAGTTCTGTGGACAAGCCGAGCTCTCAGAGAAGACCTCAGGTGGCTGATTATTTGTGACCATGGTGTCTTCACTGTTAGCACTCCATAGACCTGGCATCAACCTTCCCAACACCTAAAGCTGTATTTCTCCGCTCCCTTTTTCTCCTTCCTTCCTTCCTTCCTTCCTTCCTTCCTTCCTTCCTTCCTTCCTCCCTCCCTCCCTCCCTCCCTCCCTTCCTTCCTTCCTTTCTTTCATTTATTCATTTGTAGGGGGTGGTGGTGGCGAGCACAAGCAGGGGAGCAGCAGGCAGAGGGAGAAGCAGGCTTCCCGCTGAGCAGGGAGCCTGATGTGGGACTCAATCCAAGGGCCCTGGGATCACGACCTGAACCAAAGGCGGCTGCCTTTGATTGAGCCCTTGTGAATCTCACATTTCATATATTGCTCTCATTCTTCTAAGAGCGTACATTGGAAATACAATAAGAGAAAATATTGAGAGGTCTCAGGAAATTAAGCTTACTTGACAGGAATACCTCTTCCATTAAAACAGCAAAAGTCATGCAAAAAATGAAAAACAAACTTTTAAAGACCCTCAAATATGTTTTCAATCTTTGGTCTGCAGAAAAGTGCTGTAAGATGTTCAAGTTTCCATTATTCACATGCAAATAGAATCTTAGAATACTGCTTGAATTTAAATTAATTTTTGGCTTCCTTGCTGATTCAGGTTATCCGAGTGGCACAGACTGTTAGTTGCCTACTCTGTCTGTTCTCGCCTTCTTCCTGAGTGACAGATTTTTAGCTGAGCACATTGCTGCCTAGAATAAGCCACATTTCCAGATCCCCTTGTGGCTTGGAATGGCCAATTAGTTCCAAGTGGAATTTGTTGAGAGGGACTTCTGGAAAGTGTCCCTTATGACAGAGACAGACAGAGGCAGAGCATTTTTCCTTGCCCGTCGTTGCTTCCACAGATGCCTACTTGGATCATGGACTTGATGGCTAGAGCTTGGGCAACCATCTTGGACCTTGAGGAGACCTTAAAGATGGAAGCTGCTATGTTAGGAATGGTGGAGCAGGAAGATAGGAGTGTGGGTCTTTGATGATCCTGTGGTGCTACTGTCACCACTGTAAACTGCTTATTCCTGGTCTTCCTTCCTGTGAAAGAATAATAAGCTTTTATCTGCGTTGCTTTACTGTGTTAATTAGTGCTGGCCCTGTTCATATGATTGAGGATCAAACCTATTCAAGAATTTCACTTATCTAATGTGTAATTAATGCTTGTTGAAAGCAAATGCTTCCTGGACTAAATGTGATGTTGATGTAAAAGAATTTTAAAAACCCAGGTGCCGAATAGAGAACTTGACGTTTAAAGCCTCTGCACTCATACTAATTTCCCTAGAAATAGCAGAAAACTGTTTACACACACACACACACACACACACACACACACACACACACACACACACACGATTGTCGGCCTTCAGCTCAGCAGAACAGAGTTTGAATTCAGGGCTATGCCTCTCCCTGATCGGCTATTTGCAATCAGCCGCATGACCATGGACAACTTACTTAACTTGCAAGTAGTCACTGTTCTTCACCTATAAGTTGGGGAAGAGTAAGTAACTCACATCTGTTGGATAATTAAATGAGATAATACGTGTACAGCAGAGGCCAGTAAACTATAGTAGGCTGAGCATAATAGAGCATAGGGGAACAATTTTTAAGAGTTGAAGGGAGGGATGAAGTGCCCAAAATAAACTCAATCACCCTTTCCTCCAGACTTCAATATATGATTTGTTCTTTCAGTTCTAATGCCTTGCTCTGGGGACACGGCTGACGTACTGTTACCAGGTTGATCTTCTGAGGCTTGTTTCTGCTTCATGAACCTTCCACAGCCTGGCACTTGAGACACTGCGAGATCCGGTCAGGTGTTTCGTCTCCAACACCCTAGCCAGCCCTTCAAGACCTAGACTTCCTGCTCTAAGTGTCCTGCCTTCTTCCTAGTTCCCATATATTTCCATCCCTATCTGGGACACCTTGGGCCAATCCTCTGACCCTGTAAACCTACAAGGCCAACTGAAGCCGATCGTCAGCTGTCCACACTTCCCTGCTCATGAACCGTGCGCTCTAGTTATTGGTTGCTTGATATTATTTTCTGAATAGCAAAGTTCCCCGGGATCCCCTCCTCACCATTCCCCTCCACCGCCTCCAGCGCCAAAGAGCTGGCTTTATTTGTACTGGTCTATGTGAGAAACATGTTAGTTGCATGTTTGATCAAGGAACAATCGTGGCGAGCTTGCTCATAGCGCCGGAGAGGCGAGCGGGGATATCTCTTCAGCTGCTCGCAGAGAGGCATTGCCTGCAGGGATTTTCCATGGCTCAAGGACAAACCTTCAATCTTGCAGGCAGAGAAGCCTAATTTTATTCATTTTCTCACTCGGTGAATGTTGATTGAGTTTACCACAGGCACTAAATTCTTCAGCAGACCCAACATCTCAAAGGCAGATTTATAATAACCAAGATTATTTGTAAATTAAGTAACCAAATCCATTAGAATTAAGAACCAGAACTGCCAAAGGAACTAGAGCATGCTCTTGACCCCCAGTTGGTCTGCTCTCCCACCATGGCCCCCAGGAGGATCCCGGTTATCAGCAGAGGTTGCTTGGTGAGTTAAAGGAACAACGTGTTTCCTGCCTCGGGCTCCAGCCAGCCTGGTGCATCTGCCTTCCCATGGTGCTCTGCGTGGAATTGGATCACATAAGCCAGTGTGGACTATAAGCCACCCTCTATCCAAGTGCTAGCCCAGATTCCTGCATAGGCCCCAGAAGGATTTAGCAAGAAGAAGTGCGCATTTGGCAACATTACTACTCTTATGCAAGGGGCATAATAGCCCCAGCTCATCAGGGTCCCCCCAGGTTCCAGCTCTTCAATCATCTCACTCCTGAAATAACACCTCTCTTTCTTTCTTTCTTTCTTTCTTTCTTTCTTTCTTTCTTTCTTTCTTTCTTTCTTTCTTTCTTTCTTTCTTTCTTTCAAGATTTTATTTATTTGAGAGAGAGAGAGAGAGGAGGAAGCAGGCTCCCCGCTGAGCAGAGAGCCCGATGCGGGGCTTGATCCCAGGACCCTGAGATCATGACCCCAGCAGAAGGCAGAGGCTTAACCCACTGAGCCACCCAGGCGCCCAAGACACTACTAATTTATCACGGAATCCCTTTGGCTGGGGAGTGTGCCGGCCTGGCCTTTGCAGCAGAGGTAGGCACTGTTCTCTTCTCTTGCTGTTGTTTCCAAAGGGACATGACCTCCAGCCATTTAAAAGCTGTTTTTCTGTCTTCTTGGAGGCAGCTCATCCTGCCTCTAACTGGTTGCCTGTGAAGAAAGAGAGGAAGGAAAATAAAGAATGATGAAGGAAGTCCCTTCCCCACACTGTCAATGGCCGGTCTTCTTCCTCAGACCCCTCCCTGCGCCCTCCCCGCCTCCACCCTGTGCCTTTCCCCTGACTCAGCCTCCTCTGGCTCCATGGCTTGGTCACAGCTGTCCGCTCAGACCTCCCACCTGCCCCTCTCGCTGCTCCTACCTCTTTCCCAGACCAGGCTGGGCCGTAGGCAGGAAACAACGAAGCAGCCCCCACTGCTTACTGCCCATGGTGTCGGGGACACGTCCAGACACCCTCCGCACTCTACTACCCAAGCATGCGTGTCCCTCCGCCTACTGCTGAACTGCTGTCGCCTGGCCTCCTGTCTGCTGGCCCAGGACAGCAGCGGCTGACCTTTGCGTCCTGAATCTGTCCTCCGCCATGTGTCTTAGTTTCTAAACCTGCCATTCTGCTGGGGACCGTAGAACAGTGACCTTAAAGAATTCTGAGTCCAAGAAACTTCGGGATTCGGCCGCGTCAGAGGATGGCCTGAGGTGTGTGGTTTGGGAGATACTAGCTCTCCTTCCAAATCTCCGTGGCACGTCCACATTTGGTACAGGTAACTGACATTTTCTCAATCCTATGGAAAGTGCTATCTACATCCAGCCTTTCTAGTCCTCTTCCAACAAAATTGCTGCCTCTACATGCTTCTTAAACTGTAATTTGAGAGTCGCTTCTGCTGAATGGGACTTACCTTACTGTTTCCCTAAACCCAAGCCCCGACTGCCCTCACGCATGCCCTCACACTGGTGTGGCTCTCAGGGCTTTGGCTGTGATGGGCCCTGGCTTCCCATTTTTGGGCTCTGCCCCCAGATCTGCTGTGGGATCACTATTCTGATCACCCCTGTTTATCAGCCCTGATGATTTGCCTGAGCCGACCCCACTGTGTGCTCAGGCTTTCCATCCTGAGACTCAATAATGGTGGCCCATGGTTCAGGACCAACTGGGTGGGGTCACACTGGGGATCACCAGAAGGATGGAGGCTTGGCGTCCCTTCAAGCCGACAATCTCTATTTCTGTCCAATACTTATTTAGTGGGGGCAGGGGCAGTGTAGTAAAGAACTGTGTCTAATTTTTACTTCAGAACCTTGTTTCCTTTTGTGGCAAAGGAACCCGTTTACATTTGACCACCCTGTCAGGAGTCCTGGGTGGTGATCTGAGTTACAGTGGGCCATGCTTTCAGACACATTCCAGTAAGATCTTAGCATTCGTTGTAGTTGATGCTCCACACAGCTTGACAGGGCTCTGGGCCTTTCCAAGTATCGTTGGCCCCTGGACGTACCTCACCCTTCACCAGGCTGTCCGCACTATGTCATGCCAGCCTCTGTCTGTGACTTCAGCTTGCTCAGTTTTCCTGTGTAAAACACCTTGCCAACCCACTAGCCTTGAGATACCACCAGCACTTTGCGAAAGAACCGTAGCTCTTCAAAATGAGGAATAATTTTGACATATGGTCTGTCCTCTGGGGCCCAGTGGAGTTTCTTCTCCAAGGCTTTCCCGGGTCCAGATGAAAACGACCCTTCAAATGAGCCTTCCAGCTGATCCGTCAGGACATGCTTCAACGCTCATAAATTTTGCTATCGAGATAATTTTAGGGGAAAAAACCGCCATTTTTGTTTTTTCTCCAGGAAATTGAATTTGACATTTCCGCTCTCATGGGAAGATTCTGATGGAAGACATTCTGTACAGCTGAATGGCCGTGTGACATGAGGTGGGCTCCAAAGTCCTCAAGAAAATAAATGAAGTGACCACGGTCTTTTGATGAAGAATCTAGTTAATGATAGTCTTCCAGACTTTGAAAAAGGCACAGGTATGACTGGTTTCAGTGGGCCCAATGGGGCCAAAGAAAGTGAACAGCTGTATTTGGAATTTTCTCACGATGAACACGAGGTCGGGAGTCAGACTGATCATCACACCGAGTCCTTGCTTGAGGACCTCTCCCATAGGATGTGACGAGGAAGGGCAGAGGCCCAGGGATGAGACCATCAGGGTCCACAACGTGGTTCCACCAGGAAGATGTCCCTTGTTCTGTGCTCCTGGAGCAGCATGTCCAACTTCAGCCGAGGCCGGTGTTGCCTTCTATTACAGTTAGACATTTGCACACTTCTTCTTCACCAGATTGTGTGTTCCTTTTTTTTTTTTTTTTAAGACTTTATTTATTTGACAGAGAGAGATCACAAGTAGGCAGAGAGGCAGGCAGAGAGAGAGGGGGAAGCAGGCTCCCCGCTGAGCAGAGAGCGCGATGCAGGGCTCGATCCCAGGACCCTGAGATCATGACCTGAGCCGAAGGCAGACGCTCAATGCACTGAGTCACCTAGACGCCCCGGATTGTGTGTTCCTTGAGGGCAGTGCCCTTTTGCACCGTCCATCCCATAATGGGCAGTTATAAATATTCGTGGTCCTACCTTATTCTACATGTGATATTAAGCTGTCATTTCAGCTCACTGCAGCCTTCTGAAAGAGATAGCATTAGCCCATTTTGCAGAGGAAGAGACTAAGGCCCAAGTCCCCCCGTTGGCTGGTGGGGGAGCCAGATTAACAACCCGCGGCAGGAACCCCTGCCATCTGGCCAACACTCAAGCTCTTGGGCCTGATGCCGTTTGGCTTTTCAGTCACGAGCAGCGCTTGGCACACCTTCGGATCTGGTGGTTGACTGAGGTGAAGTGTGTCTTTGTCAGAAGCTTGGCTAACAGTGTTTCATCCATCGCCTTCTAACTTCTCTGATAATAAAAATGTATTCCTTTCATGCTGCTGTCTTCTGAGGCCCAGAGATTTTTTTTTTTTCCCCACCAACTGTATCTCTTTCCCAAGAAGTACTGTTACCAAGTAAAGGACGTTTCATTTGTTTTTGCTTCTACTCTTTTGATCAGACTTTAAAAATTTTCTTTCTCCAAGCATTTCAAATCCGTTTCGGATAAAAATATACCACTTTCTGAGAAATATGGCAATTTGGGCCCTTGTGGGAAAGTGTGACTTTGGCCTCCAGTCATGTCTTTTATGGCCTCTGAGGGATGCTAATGTGGGAGGCAGCCTGGGCTATGGCTCTACTGAAAATATCATCAGGCACAAGTGGGAATTAAATATGACCACATTGTTTCCAGACCACCAGAGACAGTTATACATGTCTTTATTAATAGGATCTATTGGGGTTGTGAGTTTGAGGGAACAGCAGCTGTGGGGAGTCAGAGGAGGGGAGGCTGAGTTAGCAGACCCCAGTTGTACGTATTTTTTACAAGTTCGGAAGAGTTCAAGTGCTTTGGCTTTGTGCACTGACACACCGCAGGGTGAGGTGTGGAAAAATCATCACAGCTCAGTGGCTGGGGGTTTCGGAGGTAGAATGAGCCACACAGGCCTGCTGACTGGAATCCCAGAAGATCTGGAGCTGAAAGACATGATAAGCCAAACGGGCTGGGTGTGCATGAAATCTGAAATCCTCCCCGGAGGTTGGGCAGGGAAGTCTGCCACCTAGTTAGTGAGTCTAGCACTTGTCACTGGTTGATCCATTAAAATGATGTTAATCTGGTTCATTGGACTCACTTGGCTTCTCAGCCAGAGACAGCTCAGTCTCCAGTGATGTTGGGAGAGGAGAGCAGAGGGAGAAGTCCAGTTTCCTTCCGAAGGAAATAGAAAAAGGAAGGTCAGCATTGAAGCCACCTGTGCAAATCTATGTAGGGATGAAATACTTTTCATCAAGGGACTACTAAATTAAAAGGATAGCATAACACACACACACACACGCACACGCACACACGCACACACACACACACAAGCAACCAAACCCAAATGCATTAGGATGAAGGCTGAAACCACTGGCAAACTTCTGGCCACGTGTAACTTATTTTACTTTTTGCAATGATCGATTCAAAACTCACGTGTTGCTAAAGGCATTGAGTGGGCTCCTCATCCTCTCGTTACTTGAGTTCCACTGAACTTCTGCTGGTGTTAGAGGGTTAGCTATTTGCTAGCTGGTCCCGAGCAATTGGTTTTATTTTTTTATTCTATGCATCATATGAGCTCTTCAACTGATTACTCATATTAAACATTTGCTGAATGCCAAGTGTCCTATTAGAAACAGGCATACCTCATTTTATTGTGCTGCATTTTCTTTTAAAAAATTGAGCTTTGCAGATATTGTGGGGGTTTTTGTTGTTGTTGTTGTTTTGTTTTTTACAAATTGAAGGTTTGTGACAATTCTGCATCAAGGAAGTCTATTGGTGCCATTTTTCCAACAGTATTTGCTCACTTGGTGTCTCTGTTACAATATTACACTAACGATTTGATAATTCTCACGATATTTCAAATTCAAATTATTGTTTTCAAATTTTAATTTTCAAATTCAAATTCAAATTCTCATTGTATTTGTTACGGCGATCCGTGATGTTACTTTTGTAGTTGTTTGATGTGCAGTGAACCGTGCCCGCAGAAGAGATTGAATTTAATCAATACGTGCCGTGTGTGTTTTGACTGCTCTACAGACTGGCTGTTTCCCCATCTCTCCCCCTTTCCTTGGGCCTCCCTATGCCCTGATTCACAACAACAGTGAAATTAGGCCTATTAATAACCCTACAGTGGCCTCCAAGGGTTCCCGTAAAAAGACAGGTCACATGTCTCCTACTTTATTTTTTTATTTTTATTTTTAAAGATTTTATTTATTTATTTGACACAGAGAGAGGGAACACAAGGAGGGGGAGTGAGAGAGGGAGAAGCTGGCTTCCCACTGAGCAGAGAGCCCGATGCGAGGGTCGATCCCAGGACCCTGAGATCATGACCCGAAGGGAGAGGCTTAACCCACTGAGCCACCCAGGCACCCCAGTAAACATAACTTTTATATGGACTGGGAATCCAAAAAAATTCATTTGACTGGCTCTATGGCAGTGGTCTGGGACTGAATATCCTCGAGGTATGCCTGTGCTTGGCTTGTGTAGTTTTGGAACTAAGGGGTATCTATCATCATTCTCATTTTATAAGGGAAGAAACTGAGGCCTAGAAGGTTCTGTGACTTGCTCTCAAGGCCGTAGAGCTGATTAGAACTGGGAATCAGAGGTAGGTTTCTCCGAATGCGAGGTCTTCCACTGCATTGATAAGGCTTCAAGGATTCATGGATCAAGTTTCTTCTGTATTCGCTACTAGGTGGCTAAACCCAAATTCTTAGCCTATTTCTAACCAGTGTACAGGGTCTGATGAAGTGTGTTGAATTAAATTCTGTCTTCCTTTTATTTTCACTACCTTACTTTCCTCTTTCCAAGATGTATTTACTTATTTGCATCATGTATATATTATCATATATGATATAAAATATTTCCCAGTTTTCATATTATATATTACACATGTTACTTATATAATATATAACATTATTATATTCTTTGTATTACTATATATATAATGAACTAAGATTTTTTTGCAAGATATTTAGGGGATGTAATAGCAAATGGGGAGGAAATATCTATGTCAAAAAAATGACAATCTAGACCCAATAATTGTTAATAGTTTTCCACAGAGTCCTAAAATCTAGCATATCTCCCATTTCTTTGCTACCTTCATTTCTTCTCCTTTCTCTCTCTTTCTCCCACTTCCCTTTTTTTTTTTTTTTTTGACTTGTGAAAGCCTAAAGCTACTGTCACACTTTTGGCTACATGGAAATTATTATTGCTATTGTTTATTTTAAGTAAGCTCCATGCTTAGTGTGGAGCCCAGTGTGGGGCTTGAACTCACAACCCTGAGATGGAGACTTGAGCTGAAACCAAGGGTCGGATGCTCAACCGACTAAGCTATCCAGGCGCCCCCATTTTTCTTTTTTAATTGATCGATTCCAACTCAAATATTGCTAAAGAAATGTTTGGAAGCTTTTCTCATTCTTTATTCTGGTGTCTTTGAAATTCAGCTGCCATTGGTTATAAGAAGTCCAACTGTTTTATAATACATTGTTTTCCCAGGCAAAGTAGCAAATGAAACATATTATGTGAAGCTAGTGAACAATATAGTTTTATCTCTTTGTGGAGGGAGAGAAAATGACCACCTTGGTCACTGTCGGCCCTTCCTTTTAACCAAACACATTCTCTGAGCCTAGAGACAGATTTAAATCCTTGAGGTGCTGCGACAGCCTCAAGTCTTTCCTGAGTAATAAGACAGTTACGTCCACCAGTGTTTGGAAGATCAAAGCCTTAGCCCACTGGTAGTTCCAGTCAAAATGATGCTTCTTGATAGTTTTACCAGTGGGCGCACAGAATGTGTTTAGTAGGCACAATGGGGGACTTGTTATTTTTAAAGTTTTATTATTTTATTATGTATTAGGAAAAGTGCAATCAACACATTAAATTGGCTATTTTAGGGATCTGATTCCTTCGTGTTAAAATGTAACTTTTAATAAAATGAGTTGATTTTTGAGACAATAATAAGTAATCATCTTCGTGGCAACGCACAGGGACAAACCTATGAAGGTGATAGGCTAATAACTAATGTCTCGTAAATCTTGAAGGAGAACAGTCATTCACGGAGAAATAGGGGATGCTGGATGCAAGCTGTTGGATGCCTAGAAATTCTGCTATAACTGAGAATATAGTGCATTGCAAGGTCTTTGATGCCTTTTTAGAAGCCCTTCTTCACCTTTTGAAACTTTGCTAACTGTGGCCATTTTGCACTAATAAAGGTCACTTTGACTTCTATTGTTAGTGTGTTGTTTATGAGTGTTCTGTTTATCAGCTTTCTATATTGCGATAATTGCAATAAATTCCCTTTTTGTCTTTCAGGTCGTCGTTTTTCTTTTATTTCTTTTTTTTTTAAAGATTTTATTTATTTATTTGACAGAGAGGAAAGAGATCACAAGAAGGAGAGAGGCAGGGAGAGAGAAAGGGGGAAGCAGGCTCCCCGCTGAGAAGAGAGCCTGATGCGGGGCTCGATCCCAGGACCCTGAGATCATGACCTGAGCAGAAGGCAGAGGCTTTAACCCACTGAGACACCCAGATGCCCTCAGGTCGTAGTTTTTCAATTTGAGCACCAGTCCTCAAGATTTTGCTTGCATATACTCCAACTTAATTTTTCTAACATTTTCATTATCATTTTCAGTAGTTGTCAAAGATTTAGTTACTAATATTTTTA
Organism: Nasua narica; assembly: GCA_028533885.1. Taxonomy (NCBI): domain Eukaryota; kingdom Metazoa; phylum Chordata; class Mammalia; order Carnivora; family Procyonidae; genus Nasua; species Nasua narica. The sequence goes on along the minus strand of CM052798.1, from coordinate 120,479,065 downwards.
AATATTGATTATAAACATCACTCATTTTAATAACTTCAACGGAGCATAATCCAACAAAATTATGACCCATTTAAGAAAAAAATGCATCAACAGTTTCTTCTATGTCAATCAAAATTCTGACACCATTATATCTTTTCCTAAAACTTTACCCTATGGTCCGCTGCTTCCTTTTGTATCGGTCATGTTGAAGTTCCCATTAACAGAGGCACTCCTTGGGTTGGCCAAGCCTGATTCTGTAGACGTGCCTCTATGGAAGTGGTGGAGCTCTAAACCGGACCACTTAGTAGGCTCCTGGTCCTCAGAGCTGCTCACAGGGCTGTGTTCAGGTGGGGTCATCTGTAAAAAACGTGGCAACCTATGTGTTAGAAAACTGTCTGGAACAGATTGAAGTAGAACTATAAGGCCTACCACAATAGCCAAAGATCTGAAATTGAAAATGTCTGTAAGAATTATCCAACCAACGAACGTCAGCCTGGATTCTGGATCAATATGGATTCTGGATTTATTCTTTTTTTGCCTTCCACATTGTGTCTTGGATATAGAAAATGCCTCGTAAGTATTTTCTGGTTAGCTATCTTTATATATTATCTGTTAAATAGCCACAGCTTAGAAGGGATCATAGTGGCATCTCGTGTTGTGATTTGGCATGGATAAACCAAAAGGGATCCCCACACACTTCAGATGTTTGGACCTTAAGAGCTTTGATCTGTTTTCCTGAACAGAGTTTGAGAAATTAAGCTGTCCACGCTCTGAATAAGGAAGGAAGTGGGGGAGGCGGGGAAAGAAGGGGAGGAGGAGGAGAGAGAAAGAACAAAGGGAGCCAACAAATTTTCAGTTAAGACGTTTTGAACTGCAAGCGAGATTACCCAACAAAAGTGGCATACACAGTAAGAGGGTTGTTATCTCACATGGCAGGAAGTCTGGAGCCAGAGGAGTTCTAGGGTTGGTTTAGTTACAGAACGATGTCACCGAAGGTGCTTTCCAGACTCTTGCTTTGCTGTCCTCAGCATTTCAGTGCTACTTCCTCTCATGGCTGCAAGATGGCGGTAGTGGGTTCAGGAATCACGTGCAGACGGGACAGCATGAAAGGAAGAAGAAAAGTGTTGTTTGCGTCAGTAAATAACTTTTTATGAGCAAGGAAAAGACCCCAAAGCACATTCTCTCAGTTCCCATTGACTAAGATGGGGTCACATGTGCATGCCCAAACCAGCCATTGCAGAAAGAACTAGAGAGGGGCTCATGAAGCAAAAGGTCACATAATTCCTGAACAAAGTAGAGTAGTAATAGCAACAAAGGAGGAGAAATGCCTATTGGATTAGACATGAACAATGCCTGACACATTATAGTGTCAGATTGGTTAGTCTGCTTCCCATCTTGAGTTCTGTGGATTTTTCTTTCGTGATCTACTTCTTTGGACACTTTCCTCACTGTGTGGTAGTTGTGTATTTTGGGTATGCTCCAAGGTTAGACTCTGTTAGGGGTCAGTCAGCCGTATGTCATCCCTTTGCCTCAATGAGTGATTCTGAATGTGGCTATACTTCTTAGTTCATGGCCATTAGCATGGCCATAAGGACTGGTTTGGGTTGATCTGATCAGAACAAAACTCAAAACTCAAATCTGGCTATGGAAATCAATAGTTATCTCTTTCTCCCACATTCGAGTGAGCTTGCAAGCAGTTGTGGCAGCCATTTTGATCCCTGAAGGAGGTTAGCATGAGATGACATCAATATGGACTGTGGAACAACTGGATTGTTGAATCTCACAGAGATTGAGTTTAACCTATGACAGAACTGTGCCTAATTCTATTCGATCTCTGGATTTTTACATGAATCGATACATCTATGTTATTGGTTGAGCCAGTTTGAATTTTAAAATAAACACTTGCTGAATAATACACTTAAAGAAAAGCCCTAATTATAGCTTTTATTGATTTAAAACTCTTTAATGTCTCTCCATTGTTCTCAAGATAAAATCTATAATATCTAGCCCCATCCCAACCTCTGCTTGCATTTCATTGTCTTGATATATCTATATCTATCTATCTATCTATCTATCTATCTATCTATCTATCTATCTATGTGTGTGTGTGTATATATATATATATATATATATATATATATCCAGGATTTATTTATTTATTTGTTTGTTTGTTTGTTTATTTTAGAGAGAGTGAGAGTGCTCCAGTGGGAGGGGCAGAGGGAGAGGGAGAGAGAGAATCCAAGCAAATTCCCCGCTGAGCATGAAGCCTGTCACAGGGCTCAATCTCATGACTCTGAGATTAGGACAGGAGCTGAAACCAAAGCTGGTTGCCTAACCAAGGGGATCACCCAGGTACCCTCACTGTCTTGTAATATTTTTATTTCCCAAGTTATGTTGTCTCTGGCATTTGCAGATCTTTGCATACCTTCCTTTCTTTGCTGGAATACCCAGTCACACTTTTTTCCTGACTAATTCCCACTTGTCTATGGCAGACACTGTTGTTATCTGCCATCCCCTAGAGGAAAGAGCTCTAAAGTAAAAGTAAGAGCAGAGGATACCTCTGTATCTTCTACCTCTTTAACCACACCCCTTGTCCTTAGAGCTAATTTGCTATAAGAACTGCCTTTTGAAAAGAAGATCACAACTTCCTATGGATTCTTGAATGGAGAAGCCTACCTTCACTCTCAAGAGCCCTGATGGCAAACATCTTCGTATCCAGTGGCTTAAATTGACCTAGAGTTTCTTCATCTATTATTCAAATGTTGGTTCAAAACTTTTACTGAGGGTAAGTACGCAATCTCATCAGTTAATTGGATCTTGCCTTTGAAGAACTCAACTCCTCTGCATCTGAACTCAACCCCTGAATATTTAAATTTTAATTGCTGCCTTTTTTGATTACTGGTGTACCACCTGGTAAAATGCTTTTGCGTGCTTGTAGGTATCATGTCGCATTTCACGGGTATTGAAAAAGCTTGGTATTTATTTATAAAACCCATAGTAACTATGGACTAAGGTAACTTAAAAAGAAAAGACAAAATACCTTCTTGTTTAAAGCGTAAATCTGTTCTGCTCTGTTGTAAGTAACGTGCAGAGGAGAAAGAGGAAGAAGCAACAGTTGCTGGCATTTTCAGGGCAATGAGTGATGTACTGAGTCACCACAGAGAATAGAATTTGCGAAGTCATGATTCACCGCTGGGAGCTTATTGGGCTTAACCGTTCTGCCTTGAGTATCCCAGGAAAACTGACCAACAGCATTTGTTGACCCATTTTATAATAACCCCTAGCTACCTTAAGTATTCCATTTTGTAATCCCTCTTGGAAAACCCATAGAATCAAGACGCATACTAGTCTCACTTGCGGAAGGGCCAACCCTTAAGTATTTCTGCAGTTTCTGGTCTGGTAAATGTGTCATGCAGTTTATTTTTTCAAAAAGTGACACATAAAACACTTAATTCAATTTAACAGCAAGGTTTGGCTTCTAGGCAGTTTCTTGTGTGTGACTTCAACAGGTTTTCTTAGGTTGACTAAGGGCATTTGTAAGGAGAATCCCATGAATTCATGATGGTTGTGCAAAGAAAATGAAGTGTTACCTTGCTATTTATGCTGCTATATCCCTTGGTGCAAATCCCAACGGAAGACCTACTTCTCCATGAACAATTCCTAGCAGAATACCCTTCCAGTTCCACGATACTAGAGAGAGAACTTAAAACATACGAGAGGGAGAAAAAAAGCACATTTGGGCTTTTCGTTCTTTATTACCTTGGTGGTGTGGTCACACACTCTTTTTTCCAAAGCTGTAAAGCTTTTGCGCAATGAAAATCCTTCCTGCCAGGTTGCCTGGCAACAGCTGAACCTTAGTAAATGAGGACTATTTCACACTGTTACGAAAACGAACCCGTGTGGAATGAGATGGAACTCTTAAGAATCCTCTGTTTCATGTGTTTATTGAGATTAGTAGCTTTAGCCTGTTCTGGTTTATTGTGGGGCAGAAGACCTTGGGTTAGTCCTGTCTGGCCTCTGTGTCTCGTCTGCTGGGTGACGACACCTATGGGGGTGCTTGCTTAATGTCACCTTGGGAGCGAAATTGGGAAGAGGGACACCTTTGTCTGCAAAGCCAGCTCCATTTTAATCTGTGATTGCTTCTCGAGATTAATTTTTAATTACACGGTGATACATGAATCCATTCTCCTTATAAACGTGAAATGAAATGATGAGTCTGAGTTTCCTTTGACCCCTCTTTTCAAGCTAACTCATTCCCAGAGGTCACCACTATTATCAGTGCATTGAAGATTCATCTGAGAACGTTTCCTATGTATTCACATGCATGTATATGCACATGCAGGGGTTATGGAACACGTTTTTGTGTATATATATGTGTGTTTGCTTTACAAAAAGGAAGGTCATACTATGTGTTTTGTTTAGTCACTTGCTTTTTTCAATCAACACTATTTCTGGGAGATCTTTTATATACATACGATTCCCTTTAATACCTGTGTGTATTCCTTAGTTTGGAGTACACCCAATAGTTGACTTAGCCCTTCTGTCCTCAGTGAACAGGGATATTGTTTCCAGTTTCCTTTTACTTTCCCACCTCTCGGAATTGGCCAGCTGCGCTACCCTCGGGCTCCCAGGGTCCACGCATTGTCCCCATGATGCCAAGTAGTACTCACTGAGCCCACTGGGCCACCTTCTGTC
>CM052798.1:120456151-120473891 GCA_028533885.1 Nasua narica | reverse complement strand
AAAAAAAAAAAAAAAAGGAAATAGGCTTGAAGTATGGTGGTCCAGTTGAACTTCTTTTAAAGCAGAATTTTATAGTAGTGGATAGAAAATACTGAAGTGAAACATGAAATTACCTTCCCTGGTAGTTTTTAAAATAAAAGGCTGGGGGAGGGGTGGATAGAGACGTATCTGTTTGAATCTGCTTTGCTCTGCTTCTTAGTGGTAACAAAGGAGCGGACTGGATTCACTAATTCCTCCCACAAATATGTATTGGGTGCCTCCTATATGTCAGACGCTTTTGAAGCGAGAGAAGTCTAGAGGTGAACAAACCAGGCAAAACAGAGAGTAAACAAGTAACTGATGAATATTCCCTTGGCTACTAGGAACTAAGCACTCCGGAGAAAAACAAAAGGGGCCCAGGGGGTGGGGAGTGGTGGGAGAGGACAGAGGTCTCGGAGGGGAGCGACTGTTTTAAGGAGACTGCGAGGGAGACTGCAGGGGAGGGAGGCTGTGTGAAGAGCCCCGAGTTGCTAGCAGATCCCAGCTGGTTTAGGGGAGACCGCGGGGGAGGAGGGGCGCGGGCGGAGGGGAAGCCAGTGCGCAGGCCTGGAGGTGAGCGCAGATTTGGCACGTTCCAGCACCTGCAAACAGGGGGTGTGGCGGGGGCAGAGGCGGAGAAGGGCAGGCGGTAGGAAACAGAGTCAAGTCAGATGATTAAGGGCTCAGATATGCCATTCTTTAATTTTATGATTCAATTCCGCATTCATGAACATTCCTACGCACCAGAAACAAAACCACGCCCCAGGCGGTATAGTGGGGGGGGGGGGGGAACGAGTAAAAGTAACTACATAAAATTCTCAGTAATCAACTCTTTCAGGGGGAACCTTCGCCTCTCGGCCTATTACGATGTTTTTAAGTTTCTTCTGCTAAATCAAGCCCTAGGCCACCAAACTGCCTAGGAATCATTAAGTTTTCAAATTTAGTCCCGGTCTTAATTAACTTGAGTATATGTCAAAACCCAACACAAAGCACTTAAGGAAAAATGCTAATGTAAGAGTAAATATAATGGGAAGTTTTACCACATAACTCCGAAGGAGCTTAATAGGACAGCTTATTCACACAAAATCCAGAAACCTGCCCGTGTTCCGCAAACCTATCTGGAGACCGCTGTGTACCCAGGATTTCTCTGGGACTCGGGGGCCTGGGCAAAGATTCTGCTACAAATGCGAGTCAATCCCCACAGACAGAGAAGGCCTGGGTTTCTTTTGCTTCCTTCTCCCCTCGCCCCTGGCCCCTCTCCCCGCCTCCGCCCCACGGCAGAGCACGAAAGCCTCTGAGTGAAAAGCCCTGCAGTTCATCAAGATCAAGGCAGGCATCGTGTTTCAAGTTGAGGTTCAAAACAGCTTGCTCTTTGCTGAGACTTCTTACTTCCTGAAATCGGATGGCGCCTTTTAGGACTTCAGTGTGCTGAGTCATGGCCAGCTGCACACTCACTCCGTCACTGAAGGCCCCCACCAGGCTGAGACCCCATTCCCTTGTAGGTAGAAAGGGAAGGCAGGACCCTGAACCCCTTCAGAAGTGGTTCATGTGAAGTGACCAGACTCAGAACAAGAAGAATGATTTTACCTTCTCTGTCCTCGAGGAAATTCGATAACTCAGAAGTAAGTAAGAAAAACTCTGCCCCTTACCTTTATAGGATAGTCTTTAGAGGAAACCACCTGCTGCCTAATTACTGCATTGTTTGTGTTAGGTGGCATTAAGCATATTCATAAGCATATTCATAGACCCTGCATGACAAAGATACTAGAAAATTCTAGCCCTCAGAGAGCTGTTTGGATTAGATCCCTAGGAGGTGAGGCCCAGTCTCAACTGTCCAGTCTTACCTGCAGACAGGCTTTGGTGAGTTAGTTTACCAACCCATATAAATTGGCCTGTCTCAAACAAATATCAAGAATTGGACATGTTCTTGGGACGCCTGGGTGCTCAGTTGGTTAAGCAGCTGCCTTTGGCTCAGGTCATGATCCCAGCGTCTTGGGATCGAGTCCCGCATCGGGCTCCTTGCTCCGCAGGGAGCCTGCTCCTCTCTCTGCCTCTGCCTGTCTCTCTGCCTGTTTGTGTTCTCTCTCTGTTAAATAAATAAAAAATTAAAAAAAAAAAAAAGAATTGGACATGTTCTCAAAAACTTGAAAGATCTGGCAACCCTGGGCCAAAATTCCAGCATAGAAACCAGTGGTGTGGCCCTTCAGAAAGACCTTCAGATAGAAGGTGCCGGAAACACGCGTTCCCCGGGTCGGCACCCACCCGGCTGATTCTCCTGCATCCTTTCCCCACTAGAGCCTGTCCCCATGTATGAGCCAGGCACCCCCAGCTAGTCTAGCCGCTTTATCCGGCAGATGAGGAAAGCGGGGTCCAGAGAATTTTACATTTTAAATTTAAAGGTCACTCAATTAGGTAAAAGCAGAGCAAGAAGCAGAATTTAAGTCCTCTTTCCAAGACGTCCCCATCCCCCAGAGCTCTGGTTGTAAAAGAAATTGGGCCACATTTGAAGCAGTGTCTCAGATGATATTAGCTCTGAAGTTATTTTAATTATAAATCATCACTGGAAACTAATGAAGGCATCAAAGCTGTGATACTGGTATAGACCAGAAGGATTGGGGGAAAGTAAAACTAGGAGACAGAACATTTCCTGGGGGATTTTAAATATAAGTAATCTATATTTAAAATATCATGATTTTAGCGAGTAACAGAGCGGGGGGGGGGGAGCTGAATAAAAAATCACATCCTAATTTAACTATACTGAATAAATTAGAAATGACACTTCCTAGACTTTTCTTTAAAATTAGTTTTTTTAATGCAAGAATTCTACCCATCTATTGTTTATGTCATTAATCCACGGTAATACCTATAGTGAAAATAAATCAGTAATTATTAAGACTTTCCAAGATTCTTTGTGATGAATGATATTATTTTCTTCATAAGGGAAATTTATGGGCCATATAAAAAATTTTTGTTTATAGGGGTAGGAATATTATGCATGTAGAGTATAGTATAAAAGTATGCTGGCACTAATGACCCTGATGCTTTTTCTTTTTCTTACTGCATCAATTCATAATAGAAATGAGTTTTCCTGCATTCATTTTTCTGCATACCTCTGGCTTATCATGATCATTCCATCCTGTTTCCCAGGAATATCCCATTCTACCTGCACTATTTCCAGAAACCTGTCACCTTGAAGGGGTTTAAAAAGAAAACCAAAGTATTTCTTTGGAAGACTATGTAATCTTGAAAATGACCCCCACACCCCCTCCAAACAAAAAGATACAATTATTGGCCAGATGAGGATCCAGGGATCTCTGATGCAACCAGGGGATCCTGCCACACGTGTCATAGGTCCCCAGTGCTCTTCGCAGAACCAACAACAGGAAGGGCTTTACTTCTGACCACTTTAGCAACCCTCTAAGCCTAGGTACGGGTAAGAGAATCAAAGGCAGTCTGAGCACAATGCTGTTCAGTAACGCTTTAGTGCCATTTGAAATCACGGTTGCTAAAATTAAACTGACACTTGGCAGAAATTACCGTAACACTTTCCATCACAGGCATCATGACAGGCAGAAAGTTTCTGCGTGGCACAGGCAGGTGCTCAGAAAGGAGCCTTGCATCCTGAGAGGGACCAACGCGGGCGGCCACGTGGACAAAGTCTGACGGGGAGCTAAAGTTGGGAGACCCACAATCCCCAAAATGCTGCAGCTCCCATTCCCTTCAGAGAGACCCAAAAGTCGCTGCTCAAGTTCAAAGTCTGAATTTCTCTCTGCCTTCCTGTTGTGTTTTAATTAGAGCAGGGAGGGGGAGCTCAGCGGTCTGGCAACAAAAAACCAAAAAGGCAGGCTCTATTTTGTCATCTGCCAGAGTGGGTTTTCTCCCTCCCCTCCCCACCAACCTCAGGATCAAGGCAAACTTGGTGCAAGGCAGGAGACAGCACTCCTGCACTGGCGGGACTACTTTGAAGGCAGCGGGGAGGCACCGCTCTCCCCCTGGGGCCCACGCTCCTGTCTCTGTTCTGGTAGCATTTTGTTCTAACCTAAAGCACATGTCAGTTTCCTCACTACACAGCTCAGGAGTCCACTGCAACGAAAGGGTTAAGCCAATTCCTTGCAACGAGACAAGGAAAGACTCCTGGAGCTGTGCAGGTGCAGAATTACAGGCTGCCACCACTCATCATGCCCGATTCCCGAGCCCCTGCCCGGGGTTTCGGAGATAGCAATGCTAAGCTTTTCTTGTTTTGCAGTTTAAAAAAAAAAAAAAGAAAGAAAGAAAAGAAAATGAAATAAATTTTCTGTTCTCTCAGCACAGAACGATGCACACAGTGGATGGTCTCAGGGAAAAAAAATTGTTGAGTGGTCAATATGGTCTTTGAAGATTTCATCAGGGCTTTTTCCCACCCTGCAAGTGCCAGTGTGATTGAAGCTTCCCGGCCCCCCCAGGGCCGGCTCAGGGCAGATGGGCCAAAAGAACAGTCAAAGGGCCGTGTCTCCCGGTGGGAGTCAGGCCAGAGCTCGGCACCGTAATGGAGTCACCTTATTCAACAGCAAATTCACGGACTTCAGGATTCCAGAAAGAATGAAGTAATGCGCCATAAGAAAACTGGTGGCCAGGCAAAATGAAAAGGAGAGCAAATTTATCTTTTCTGAGCCAAGAAAGGGAAAGGCCGAGGCATGTAAGACACATGCAGCGGAACAGTTTGTTCTTCCTTTTTTATTTAGTCACAGCACATCAGTACAACAGAGCCCAAGCCCAGTTCAGTGGAGGTCGTTTACATCACACCTGCTAAAAGAATAAGCTGTAAAATGACGCTTTTCGAGTCTGAACCAAATTAAACCGAAAGAAGGCCAGAAAGCCCTCTTGAATATCTCAACAACCGCATGTCCATGCACCGAGAAGGAAAACACAACACTAACATTTCCAGTTGAAAGAAAACCTAGCAGTTCCGGGAAGAAGTAGGTTATGCATTTAACGGGTTCCACTGGACTGTCGCACTGACCGCTTGCACCCCGAGATCACTTATCCATGTCAACACTTGTGAATTTGAGATCCGTGAGACTGGAACTTCATTGCATTGCTTGGGGCTGGGGAATGCAGGCATAGTCTATGCAATTACCTTCAGTCTCCTCCCCACCAACCCCAAATGGGGATCTGGCCTCCAAATGGCTCTCTCCTCCCTAAGCCACAACTGCCAAATCCTGGTAGGTGACACCAGTAGGTCACATGGACTCAGGGCCCCTGATGGTTTATACACTCACCTGACTGCCATAGGAGGCAGAGAATGAACTCATCTTCTTTCTTGGATAAAGCTGATCATCTGATTTGTCAACGCTTTGTTTGGAAATATAAAATTCAACATAGATCCTCCCCCCCCAGCAAAAGAATATTATTCATACAACACCTTAATCGTCAAAATATTAACAAATAGCATCATGTTAACATTGAACTTAGTGGTTTGGAAAATTAATTCTAAAAACAGACTTCAACTATACAAGAAGAAAAACAGACCAAAATACTAAATGTTAAAATTCCCCAAACTTTGAGGCAAAAACGGGATCATTCTTAGACAGAGAGGTCTACAAAGTAATGAGGCATAGAACAAACCTATTACCAAGTGTTGGTTTATACTCACTATTTCAATTTACTGTTTGGAACAAAATTTAACAACTAGTTTTTTAAGGACTGCTAATACATGTCATGATAAAAAAATTTAAAAAAAAAAAGAAAAAGTAAACCAACAAACCTTTAGTCTTTCAACAAAATTTATCTGAAAGTGTACCTTTTTCCTTTTTACTGTTACTGACGACTTTAAGGTGATGTTGGCAACCGCCCAGCTCAGCTGGGATTGTAAGTGTTCCCCTCCCTCATTCTACAGCATCAGTTCTTTAAAAAGCTCCAATCTCCGTCCCCCAAGGTCTATAGGGCTTGCCAAGGTTTGCTGCCTGCGTGGGTGCCGAAGGGCTCAGTGCATTGGGAGACAGTAAGTGAAAGGAGCCAAAGGAGAAGGGGAAGGCCGACAGGGAAGCCACGGAGGAGAGCAGGGGCGGCGAGAGTTTGGAGGCGGTGGTGACCACAGGGAGCACTGGTCCGAGGCCGCCGCTAGGGGGCGCCCGCAAAGCGGGCGCCTCCGGATGTGCCGAAGCCAACCTGCCCTGGTGGTGTGGTTCCGTGGGCGAGGCCGTGGTGCCAGTGTTCCCGTGGCCGTTCTGGGGCAGCAGCAGGGGGTGCGCGACGTGCGGGTGATGTCCGAAGGCGCTCCCCCAGGGAATGTGTCCAAGGCCTGCGTGGGCGCCGCTGGCCGCTTCCCGCTGGGAGGCGTAGTTGTTAAGATGGGAGACCAGTCGAACTCGAAGCGGATCAGAGGCATCTAGTCCTTCAATGATGCTCAGATAACGGGCAACTTCTGCCAGGCACTCCCGAAACCCCAAACTCCGATAGTCCATAGCAAGGGCGTGTGCGTCAAAATAGCCTGAGGGAAAGAACAAAAGAAAAACCTCAAGGCTTTGCTCATTTCCCCCGCATGCCTTCAATACCAAAGGCAGCCCTTCCTAGCAAATAAATACCTACAACCTTAAAAATGGCCTGCACGGGTTCTTATGAAGGTCCAAATATTCGGGAGTCGACCAAAGTCTTTGCATTCATCAACAGAAGTATGTCTTTGCTAATGCAAGTTCAAAGCCCAATTAGAAGCTGCTGAGCAGAAAGTGGAATTATACCCTACCAGCAGATGAAACTATGTTCATTCCTTTAATGTTTTCCCCCAACAACAACAAAAAATACATCAAGGACAGAGAAACCACAGAGCAGTGAAATTCATTAGACACACAGATGTAAGTTATCATCATGGAGCTTTTAGGCACTTGGTCCTGAGTAAAGCATTTTCCCGCTGGAGACAGACACACAGACCCTGGTCTCCTATCTTCTGTTAGGTTTTCTCTAATTAACCACAACAGGTTTCTTTCCTCAAAATTCATGTAGGAGCTTATTTTTTTTTTAATGCTGTCTATAAAATTAAGACCATATACTTTTTTTAATAGAAAAAATAAATCTTTTTTCTCAAAATGTCAATAAACAAATGTGGTGAGAGCTACCTCATCTTAATCAGGACTGTTACAACTTTAGGGCACCTCACACATAAAAGGTATTCTCCAAAAGAAGGTGCATCAGCTCACTCTGAAGAGGACTGGGGTGATGAATTCACTGGAGAAAATCCTATGTGCATTTGCAAATGCCCTCACGGGTAATGGTACACACCACACCATTCTCTCCCCACCCCCAAAGCACGCAGCAAAAAAAGAAGGCTGCCACTGCACCAAAGCTGGCCTCCCGCGGCTGCTCATTCTACCCAGAACATTCAGGGCCGACACTAGACTAGTGACATGTACCTTTCCCTCCTGCAGTGTGCAGCATTTTCAGGTGATCCACGGTCATCTGGAGGATTTCGGCTTTTTCTAGCTTAGCAGATCCCTAGAGAAGAACATGACCAAAAAAAAAAAAAAATGATTTGGCACCAAGTGCCTTTGGGGAACAACTTCAAATAGATATGCATGTATATGCTCTCTAAATCATAAAAGTACAAACTAAGGCAAAATGGGTTGTCTTCGCAAAATATGTTGTAATCCGTATATGATTCATCTAAGGCACAAGCAATATGGTTATTTTTCGAGACACAGATGAGGTTCGGATTAATGAGGGGAAGGATTCCGAAGGTGTGGACAGCTACGCTGAGAGCTCTATACGCACTTTTCTCCATTACCTGCTTCTCAAAAGCACTGGGTACCAGCCGCCTCAGCTCAGACAAACTGTTATTAATCCGGTCCCGTCGGCGCTTCTCGATGATCTGTAGAAAGCAGGCAAAACAAAGGAGAATATTTCCATCAAGACTGTAAATTTCAAAATGAAGCAAGGTAGTTTTCCACTAATTAATAACAAAACAAAACAAGAAGCACTGTAAAGAGACTCACGCCTCTTCGTCGTTTCCTGGCCAAGATCTGTGAAGATGTAGTTGGGGACATGGAACCTAGAGCCGAACTCAAGTTTCTGAATGAGGGGGGAAAAAACAATCGCTGTTAAGCGAGGGGAGGTGATCCGAGGGGTCTCCCCCACGCCCTCCCCGCACTCAGACTGTTTTGGCAACTTGGGTTTGGAAGCGCCTCGGGGGTCCCTCACCCCGGACGGTGGCCGGACCGAGATGCGCAGAGGTCAGCGGAGGGCACCGACGTGCCCCGGGCCCTCGCTCGCTGTCACGGCGGCCAGCCGACGCTCGCCTCCTGCCCAGGTTCCGCGCTGCCGCGGCCAACTCACCCATTCTCATCCGCACTCTCCTTTTCCACTTCGATGGTCTCGTCCAGCTCGCTATCCGAGGAGCTGTACTCGGGGTGGGCTCGCTTCATGCTGGCTGCGCGGGGGCTCCGGGGGAGGGTCGGCGCGGCGGGCAGGGAGGAGTTAACAGCAGCGGCGCCTCTCCGCGCTCGGGGGCTCGCGTTCCGCACACACTGATCCCGCTCACGCTCAGCCTCCGGTTAAAATTCAACCATCCCTTTCCCACGCTGCGCCCCTACTCAGGTCCCGGGGGAGGGCAGGAGGGGTGGGGGAGGCGGGCGAAGGGGCGGAGGGGCGGGGCGGCGGCTCCTGGGCAACAGCCTCCCCTCCGCCAACCCCGCTTCTCGGTCCGTTGATTGGCAGCCGCTCCGGGGAGGGACCAGAGAGAGGCTCTGGGCTAGGGCGAAGCCCGCCCCCGCCCTCCACGCCGGCCCCTGCCCGGCGGCGGTGCGTCGGCTCCGCGGGGGCTCCGCTGCGGGGTGTGGGGGGAGAGGAGGCGCGGGCGGCTGTGGGCCGGCGGCGGGCAGGCGGGGGAGGCCGGGCCGGGACACAAGCCCGCCGGCGGCCGCGGCCCCGCCCCGCCCCGCGCGCCCCGATTGGCCTGGCCGCAAGCCAGGGCCGCGCCTGCAGCGCCGCCGGTGAGCCGCACGCGCCGCTGGCCGTGGGAAAGTGCCGGCGCCACGGCCGCCAGCCAATCCGGGCGGCCGGCGGCGGCGACGGCGGCGACGGCGGCCGCGCTGGCGGCGGCGGCGGCGGCGCTGGGCGTCCGCATGAATGGAGAAGAATGGGCAGGCGGGGGAGCGGGGCCGCGCGAGGGCGCGCCGGCGGAGGCTGGACGGCCGCGGGCCGGGCCCCCCGTGTGAACCTGTAATCGGAGCCCGGGCGCCGGGCGGCCCCGGAAACCGCCGCCCTGCGCCGCGGTAAATCTCGGCTGCGGGGCCACCCGTGCCCGGCGGCGGGAGGCGCGCGTCGCTGGAGGAGCCGGGCCCGATGCACCTGGCCGGGTGGCGCGCCGGCCGCTCGGTGGGGGCCGCAGGGCGCCGGGGGAGCAGAGCCAGCGCACCGCCGCAGCGGCCACCAGCAAGATGTGATTTCTGGAGATATCGTTTTTCGGTTTTTTTTTTGGGGGGGGGGACCGTGTCCCTACATGCAGCCAGTCTCGCTTCTGCAGGGCTTCCCACCCTCCAGAGTGAATGAGTACCCTGTGCATCTAATTTCCGGGCAAGTGGAACGCTTGTTTTCTCGGCTGACTAGGTGGAAAAAAAAAAAAAAGACCCCTGGGGATATCCATTATAGGGGTTTTTTTGTTGTTGTTTTTTGTTTCCAGGCTTTGGCGGCCAGATCCTCTCAGCGGGCGACAGGGTGGCGGGGCTGGGCATTTGCGTCTGAGGCCGGCCTCACTGCGGGAATGCACGTCTCTGACCCTTCCACACACGCGCGCGTGTACACACACACACACACACACACACACCTCTCACTGCGGTAATGCACGTCTCTGGCCCTTCCACACACGGGCGCGTACACACACACACACACACACACACACATCTCTGGCTTGGGTTCTTGGCGTGTACTGGGAGCTCTGCGAAGTTATCCAAGTCCTCCAGAAGATACTGGGGGAGAAAATTGTGTATCTCTGGCCTGATGCCCTATTCGAGGATTTGTAGGAGCAGCCGGATGGGGGTTTTGAATTTGGAAATCCAGGGTTCTCTATCCCTTACAAAGGAGCAGAGCAATTGGTATTCCTCTCAGGTCCACTGTTTGGCTGCTGACCTTGCAGTCCTGTCAATGAGGGAGCACTTGATAGATACTGAGGCGAAGAAACATTTTCTCACTTTTGCAAATAGTTTCTCCGTTTGTATCCCTCCTTAGTTAGTGAGCCCAATGCCATCTTAACACATTTTTAGGGGCCCCACCCTCTGAATGGCCTGAGCCTAATATGTGTGTTCGATTTTAACCCCTCACCTCCGCACACATATTATCCCACCTCCTGCCCGCCCGCCCCCCACCCCCCAGAACTCTTATTTCACTTCACCTTCACCTCCAGCCCCTCAGCGCTTCTTCTGGCCTCCTCTGCTTCCTTGTGTAGGCTGGGTCCCTCCATCATGCCATGTTGGCTTTTTTTTTTTTTGCCCTTGCTGCCTGATAGCCCCCCACTTGCCACTTGTCAGTTGTCCACCCGAGATCAATCGCATTTTCTGCTTACTCTGCCCATACTGACAGGTGACAGCTCTTTGGGGGTTGCTAGAGGTTCCGCCTCCCAAGCCCCTTTCCAACCTCCACAGTCTTCAGTCAGTCATATCGCTCACTGCCACCTGCCTGTTCCCCCACCTCCAGAACCTAATGGTCCAGGCATAGGAAACCCTTCACCACTCCCCCTCTGCCTTCCAGAAGTCCCTCTAACATTCAGTTTCTTCCCCCAACGTGACAGGCCACCTACCCCAGAAATTAGTGTGTCTACTCCTTCTCTGTGATTCCGCGGTCCCCAGCCTCTGGACTCTACAGTGAGTGCGCCTTTCCTGTTTTGGCCCATTCTTGCTGCCTTGCCGGGGCATGGGCAGGCTGCAGACAGGTGTGCAAGAAGAAGAGACAGGGTTGGGGTTGAGGATTCCTGACTCCACACGAGTACCCAGGCAAATTACTTCTCCCACATTCACTATTACTTTCTGTCAAGAACGAGGTTTACATTAAAACATTATGTTTCTCCTGCTTCTCAATCTTGACTCTCATTTATTCATCCATCCAACTGATACTGAGTTCTTCTGTGTGCCCGGCTCTGTGCTGGGGCTTGAGGATGCAGGGGTGACCCAAGAGTGGTATGTCCCCTGTCCTCCTAGAACTTACATTCTCGGCCAGGGGTGGAGGTGGGAAGGGGGGGCGGCTAGAAAGTGAACAAGTGATGTCACTGTAGATGCTTGAAAGCACCTTTTGCTCAGGAAAAACAAGGGGGTGAAGATACCCCGTGAGGTTTGGAAAGGACTTTTCTGAGTTTGGGAAGGCACTGAAGAACTAGGCAGTTCAGGGGCGCCTGGGTGGCTCAGTCATTAAGCATCTGCCTTCAGCTCAGGTCATGATCCCAGGGTCCTGGGATCGAGCCCCGAAAGGGCTCTCTGCTAGGCGGGAAGCCTGCTTCTCCCTCTCCCACTCCCCCTGTTTGTGTTCCCTCTCTCGCTGAGTGTCTCTGTCTGCCAAATAATAAATAAAATCTTACCAACAACAAAAAAAGAACTAGGCAGTTCAATTAGAGCCACCAAAGAGAGGGCTGCGGCCCTGCCACGGGTAGCAGAATGACAGGAGAGAGTTGGACTGAGAGTAGTATGAGGCCTAGTTTTCCACCACCTGCAGAGTAGAGGGGATTTATCCCCGGAAGCCTTGAGTGAAGCATTGCTGTAAACGTCTTAGCAGTCCCCAAGCAAGGCACAACCTGCAGAAGCGACCGCCTCCCCAACCCGAGTGGGGCTGCCCAGACCCGGCCCCTCAGGAAAGGGCCTCTTTCCAACATGGGTGGGGAGGGAGTGTTCTTCATAATCCACCTGTCCTGTGGTAGCAGCCCCTTCAGGTTTACACACAGGCCCATTTCCTCGCCTGTCTGGGGAATCCGTGTTTATTTACCCACTTGTACCCAGTGAGATGCCTTTCTCTGTGTTCTCTTGCAGAAGGGATGCTCCAGACACCTTGGAAGATAGAGGTACTCCGTATTTTGGAATTCACTCACTGGGCCAGGCCCAGGTAGGGTCTTCCCACAGCTGAACCAGTGAGACCTCCAGAGGGAAAGATCCCATCCTCAAAATGCAAGTTCCTGCACTTCTGTATGAAAGAGCATTAAGGGAGGCCAACTAGCTAGAAGGGACACAAACAGTGGCTGGGTAGGGGGTTGCCCAGGAAAAAAGCCCTGAATCTTCAATTGTCCATTCATCAGAGGCTTGGCCACTGTCAAAGTCCCTACCTGGGTGTCCCGGATGAGGCCCTTTCTCTGTCAGTTTGCTAGTGAGTGCAAGTGATCACGACTGTAAGTGCTAGAAATGGTATCCAGGAAGGCCAGAGACTACTAGTGCCCACCCCCCAAAAAAGAGAGGTTCTGCCTCACTCTGGTCTTTTCGGCAAGTTGTTTTATCCAGTCCGAAGCAAAACACCTTTCTTTCTTTCTTAAAAAACACTTTCAGGTGAAGTCAGCCAGTGTTGGAGACCTCGTGAGTCCTGCTTGTTGATGTATTCGCTTGCCACACTTGAATAAAGCCCCTACTGTGTGCTAGGCACGGAGCCAGGCCTGGAGCAATGAGCGGAAAAGCCCTCAGTCTTCATCAAGCTGCTGACAAGAGTGTATGGTAAAGATTCCATCAGACCAGCAGTGGGCAAGTTACCCAGCCTCTTTAAACCCCGATTTTCATATCTGTAAAATGGTAATATTCATAATCATGATTTTCTGATGTCATTTTATATAAGATCAGGGCTATCAAGCGTTTTAATGGTGCTCAGCCAAGAGGAAGCAAGCACTTAATAAACATCAGCCATTGTTACGAGCTATTCATATACCTGATTTACCAATGAGTAAACTGGACACCGGGTTACCCCTCAGTTTTCTTCTGATACTCTGTTACACATCTAATGAGATCGAAAGGAGGAAAAAAATTATTATCTAGTCATTGGATATATTAAAAACGGTCTCTGCAAAGTAATATCCCTTAAAGATGACGAGAAAGAACCAGCGCATTTTGCTAAGAGCACTAGATTATTTCAAGTAGAGCTTAAAAATAAGCATCTGCTATTCATTATTAGTGAAAGTTGTGTTTTTTGAGTTTCTTGTTAAGGAGCATCCCCGAGCCTGCGGTGCTATAAATCTGGGTATAAATAAGTTGCATACTTACGGAGTTCAGAGATGGCTCCTTTAGGAGAATACCCCAAGTCAGAAACCGCAAGACAGAGTTGCCCAAAACTGTCATACCGAAATTTTGACCCAATGCCAGTTTCCCTCTGTGCCTCACCCTCGCTGCTTTCTGTGGCTGCTGCCTCAGATGCCAGATTGCCTTGTGGCCTATCATGCCACGCAGAAGTGCATTTCCACTATCAACTCCCCTAATTGAGGTCAAATGTAAGACGCCTTGGTGCTCGCCCCAGGAGGAATTGCTTAATTGGAAACCCAGCAGGCAGCCGTGGGTCCACGGGGAGGAGAAGAGACTTCCAAGCTGCCGGCTGGGTTTAAGGGACCCTTTCCTAGCTGTGTGCCCTTGAGCCCATACCTCTCTCCTCCCAGCCTGTGTCCTCATCTATAAATAAGAATAATCCCTCTGCTTTGGTTTGGTTTTGGTTTGGTTTTTTTTGAAAGGGAAAATGAGACAAAGCACTTGGTAAAAGACTGCACACGTGTTATGTCTTCTGCTTGTGAGTTATGATGATGATGGTGGCGGAACTCCGCGGGCCACCTAACAGGATGCTTCTGTAAGCTCTTCTTGCTCCCGCCAGAGAATTCCTCCAGGAGGAGCCACTCTGTCTTTCAAAAGTGGGGGGAGGGGTATTTAAAATACTAAAGTGCATTTCACAGACCATTAATCTCTCAAGACTCTGTAAATAAAAGAATCTGTTTTCAAATACATTGGGGAAATTCTTGGGAGATCTCAGGGCACCAGGGGAGCTGAGAAGTCCTTAGTAAGGAACCCCCATGGACATGTGTCTAACTCAGCACTTCCCCAACTTTGGACCCATAAGAAAATCAAGCATAAGTGAAAAGCAACTTAATAAAAAGTATTGTTGAGCTCTGGTAATATAACTTCTGCTTTGAAAGTTCTTTGCTAACTAATCTGTGAGACAAATTCCTTCAAGAAATTTATAAAAAAAAATTTTTTTTTTCAATCTGGAACATGCATTTGTGTGTTATCCTTGTGCTGGGGCCATGGTAATCTCTGCATAAATTCTTTGTAATAGCAGACATTTTTATGGCACTTACCATCTGCCAGGCACAGTTTTAAAAACCTTTTCTATAATGAATTGAATCCTCACACTATTATTTTTCTTAGTTTTCACAGAGGAAGATAGGAAATTTGCCCAAAATCGTATCTGACTCCCTGCTAGGGGTTTGGTTCCATGACGCCCTCTTTGCCTCAAAGAGTAATTTCCAGAGTATTCTTTCCTCAATTAAAATGATGCAAATAGTAATTTATAACACAGTGTTTTGGCAAAGTAATTCAAGTACTAACTTGTAGTGTATTCCTCTCATGATTTAAATAATTCAACTACTTTTTATTTCCAGACTTTCAAGACAGCTCTCGATATAACTGAGGTAAATCTTAAGGTATCACAAAAGCGAGTTTCTGAATCACGACTCCTCCGAACTCACACCCAGTTGCCTTCAGTGGAATTGAAGGCTGTGTTTCTAGTCGCCCAGAGGCTCATAGTGAGGCCACAGTGAGGCCTACAACTTCACTGGACCCTGAGTATTCCATTATTTGGCATTTTCGCGTTCATAGATACTTATTACAAATAAATCTTCAATGATTTTAAGTGATCAAGATGCAAAGTGTGGCAGGAGATCCCAGGTGAACCCCAAACCAGAACGCACAAACTGTCTTCGAAAATAGCAGGCCGCTAACCTTGCACCTGGTCTGTGTCCTTGAACTAATTTAGAGTGGAGCTTTGGTTTTAGAAGGGAAGGAATGTTGCTGGGTTTTTGTTTGTTTTGTTACATTTCAATTTAGGGGCCCAGGGCAGAGATGAGGATGAAAAGAGCTGAGGGAATTGACTTCAAGTCTCAGAAGAGAGAAGGATTAGGCCCCAAAGCTGAAGGAGCGATTTGCAGGATTACTGTGGGGGAAAAAAATAATGCTGACCAGCGCCCCAGTCACAACATGATTGGGGGCTGGGACAGGGACATTCTGCACCCCGCACCCACCCCTCCATGCCCACTTACCACCAAATGGCACTGTGAGGGTTCAGGGTGATGCACCACCTTGGCAAGACAGCAGGCTTAAGGAGGACCCGGCAGTGATGAACTCAGTCCTGATTGTCGAGGAGGCACGGCCCAGGTAGGGCTGAGTACTTAGAAAGGGGTCAAAATCTGACAGGCAGAAAGGGTTACATTGTCATCTGGGTATTAATGTGGCTTTGTTTATACTCAAAGGCTAATGGGGCCAGGCAACATTCCAATTACAAGAGGGAAAATGAAGTGAAAGGTGTTTGGATATGATCCCTCCATGTACTGAATTGTGTCCCCCCGAAATTCATATGTTAGAAGCCCTAACCCCCGATGTGATAGTTTTGGAGATGGGGCCTTCAGGAAGTAGTTGGGGTTTTTTTGTTGTTATTGTTTTTTAGGTTTTTTTTTTTTTTTTTGGGGGGTGGGGCGGGGGGGGGGGTCAGCGGGGTTCGCAGAGAGACTCTGAAGTGGGCTCCGTGCCGAGAACAGAGCCTGACACAGTGCTTGATCTCATGACCCTGAGATCGTGACCTGAGCAGAAATCAAGAGTAGGACGCTTAACTGACAGAGCCACCCGGGTAATGCAGTAGTTAGGTTTAAATGAGGTCATAGAGCGGGGCCCTCATGATGGGATTAGTGCCCTTAGAAGAGACACCAGAGAGCTTGCTCTCTCTCTGCCGTGTGAGGACACACTGAGAAGGCAGCCCTCTACAATCCAGGAACCGTAAAAAAAATAAATCTGTGTTGTTTAAGCCACCCAATCTATGGTACTTTGCTACAGCAGCCCAAACTGAGAAACTCCCATTTCAAAATTTATAGAATGTTAATCTATATCTCTATAAGTAGGCATCTCTGTTATAGATGTGTTCTATTTCACAGCTTTTAGAATATATTTTCCTTTTCAGTAACTGAAAGAGCTAAACAAAAGGTTTGTACAAATGTTCCTACTTAAAAGACCCCATTTTATAGCACCAAAGATATTTTTCTATTTTTCAGTAACTTTTCTTTTTAAAATACCTTATGAATGATAAGTTAATGAGATCAGATAAGTACTTTTTCCCCCAAATAGCAAAGAGCTTAGTTTTTCTGGTTAGTATCACCGTTTTTCTTTTTTTTAAAGAGTTTATTTATCTGACAGAGAGAGAGGGAGAGAGCACAAGCAAGGGGAGTGGCAGAGAGAAAAGCAGGTTCCCCACTGAGCAAGGAGCCCAATGCAGGACTGCATTCCAGGGTCCCGGGACCATGACCTGAGCGAAGGCAGACCCTTGACAGACTGAGCCACCCAGACTCCCCAAATCTTTTAAAATTGTAATAAGTTATTCTGTCCCCTAGACCACCCACTAAGCAGGGGGCCCGACTGGGAACTCAATCCCAGGACCATGGTACCATGACCTGAGCCAAAGGCAGATGCCCAACCGACTGAGCCACCCAGGCACCCCACTATCATCATTTAACAAGAGGTTGGGTTTTCATTCTGGAATCTTCCTTCCTGTCCCTCTCCTTTCTGAGATACTCATCAAATGACAATGAAATGAAGAGATGGTTCATCTCTACTGCAAGTTCGCACTGTAGGGAACGACTGAGCCTCTCACTGGCCCATGAGACACGGGAACCTAGGAAAGCCTTCTACATCCTCTCCCCATCATATGAAATCCCCAGAAATAGGACAGAGGTTTCCTTTGGCCCGTCTAGCAACTGTGGCCATCCGTCTGTGAACGACCTTCTGGACTGCCGCGGGCAGATCACTCACCCTCCCTGAAAGTACCCTCTGGAAAACATAACTCACTTCCTCAGATTTTCACAAAATATACAACTGAATAAACTTTTCTTTTGCCATCTAAAGACACTATAAAATATTTAACTATTTTGGTTGTTTGGGGTTTATGTTCGTTACACTGCATTCAGGAATTACAATACATAGTATATAAAGTTAATGTCTTTTTTCCACTGGGGGGAAAACAATAGAAACACAAAGACGGGTTGGCAGAATTTTTCATAGGGTTTAGAGAAGAATTTTTCATAGGGTTTAGAATTTTTGAGAAGCAGAATGTATTTGTTAAGGAGCTTGATTTGTCTTTGCTTCTATGAGCTGTCACCCATCACTGCCTCTGTCCATACGCTGTTATCATAACAAATACTGAAGCGCTTCTTAAAACTTTTATCAAAAGTGCACTCTCTTCAATAAATGGTGCTGGAAAAATTGGACAGCTATATGTAGAAGAATGAAACTTGACCATTCTCTTACACCATACACGAAGATAAACTCGAAATGGATAAAAGACCTCAACGTCAGGAAGGGATCTATCAAAACCCTAGAGGAGAACATAGGCAGTAATCTCTATGACGTTAGCCACAGCAACTTCTTTCAGGACATGTCTCTAAAGGCAAAGGAAACACAAGCGAAAATGAACTTTTGGGACTTCATCAAGATAAAAAGCTTCTGCACAGCAAAGGAAACAGTCAACAAAACAAACAGGCAACCCACAGAATGGG
>CM052798.1:120420522-120455651 GCA_028533885.1 Nasua narica | reverse complement strand
AAAAAAAAAAAAAAAAGACGATAAGTACCGGGGACCAGCCACAGAAAGAAAACCCTCATATATTGGGACCAGCCACAGAAAGGACCAGCCACAGAAAGAAAACCCTCATATATTGCTGGTTGGGAATTTATCACCAATTTGGAAGCTGCCAGTATCCTTCAAAGTTAAATACAAATTAGGATGCCTGGGTGGCTCAGTCTCTTGAGCTTCTGCTGTGATCCTAGGGTCCTGGGATCGAGTACCGCACATCGGGCTCCTTGCTCAGCAGGGAGCCTGCTTCTCCTTCTGCCTCCCACTCCCCTATTTGTGCTCATTCTCTCTCTCTCTGACAAATAAATGAATAAAATCTTTTTTAAAAAGCTAAACACAAATTGATCACATAACCGAGCAATTCTGCTTCTAGATATTCACCCAAAGAGAAATGAAAGCGTGTTCACACAAAAACTTGCATGTGCATGTTTACAGCAGCATTATTCATAATGGCTAAAAGGTGGAAACAATTCAAATGTGCATCAACCAATGAATGGATAAACAAAATGTGATTATAGCCCATGCAATATTACTCAGCAATAAAAAGGAGGTCTTGATATATATTACGGCATGGATGAACCTTAAAAACATGCTAAGTGAAAGAAACTAGTCACAAAAGATGATATATGATTCCATTTAGATGAAATGTCTAGTATAGGGAAATCTATAGGAGACAGCAAGTACATTAGTGGTTGCTTGGAAATGGGTGACTAAGGGAGGGAGAGGTAGAGAGGGAGTGAACGCTAAAGGGCCCAGGGGTTTTGTTTTTGTTTTTCAAGAGGATGAAAATGTTTTCTTTTTTTTTCTAAAGATTTTATTTATTTGAGAGAGGAGAGGGGAGGGAGGGAGAGAGAGAGAGAGAGAGACAACACCAGCAGAGGGGAAAGGCAGAGGGGAAAGGCAGAGGGAGAAGCAGACTCCCTGCAGAGCAGGAAGTCCAAAGATGGGGCTTGATCCCAGGACCCTGAGATCCTGACCTGAGCCAAGGCAGATGCTTAACAGAGCCACCCAGGTGCCCTGAAAATGTGTGAACGTGACTCTGGTGAATATACTAAAAACCATCGAATTGTCCACTTTAAGTTAATGAATTGTATGGTATGTGAATGATATCTCAATAAAGCTAACATATATGGAAGTCAAGGTAGTGGGTAAAGTCAGAAGCAAATTCCCGTCAACCCATCTCTGAAATCACTTTGAACAAACCCTAAAGGCCAAGCGGTCAGTAAGGTAAGCTAATAAGCCGGGTTTGGAGGTGCGGGCTCTCTCCCTCCTTGGCGCTCGTGCTTGCGGGCCCGCAGCACTCGGGGCCCTGGCACCGTCCCTTTGCAACAGCGCGCGGTCAAGGTCGGAACCAAGCGTGGCACACAGAATCTAACCCCAGTGCGTTGCGTTCTTCCCCGAGCCTGCAGCTCCCCCGCGGATGTCAGTGAGGTGCCCGGCCCTCCTGCCGCGGCCAGCGCTCCTAAACTGGAGGGTCCCTAAACTGTCGCAAGGAGGCTATCTGATGACGGTTTTTCTTCCCTGTCTTTTCCCCAACAAAGGATAACTGACCTGCCCCTTGTCCTGGCAAGAGCTGAGATTCCCGAAACACGCTTTCCCCCTATTGTGTGCGGACGCTCCCAGAAGCAGAGGAGCAGCGGGCCCACTGGAGGGACGTTGGGGACTGGGAAGCCCCGGGCGCCGGGATCCCGCTGGCCCTCTCCCGGAGCGGACAGCGCGTCGCCCGCGGGTTTGGGCGGGGCGGGGAGTGGAGGAGGGGAGCTGTAATTGCGCCGCAGTCCTGGTTCCCACGCTCCTATTGTTGGCGACTTTGTTTCCAATTCCCATCACGTGTGCTAATTAGTTAGAGCTGCTGGCTGGCTGGGAGGCGTGTGGCTGGTCTAAGAGCAGAAAGATCACTTCCTGTAGGGAGCCGGGCAGGCTGAATAGTACTGGGGTTCTTTCTCCCTCCTTCTCCTATGGGCCTCCTTCTCTGCCTCCCAGGAGGGTGGGAGTGGGAAGGCAAGGGGAAGAAATGCTGATTGCGGAGCAAATGCCACTGAATCGCAGTAGCAACCAACAAGGGGAGGGGGGAAACTAAGGGCGGGAGTAGTGGACGAAGCAGAATTAAAGGAGAAATTCTCGTTAGACTTCTAACCTGATTAAGAAATGTTTTACAAAATTACTTTCACAGTTTTGTTCAGGGAGTCTTTTCCAGAATGGGATAATAGACGAAAGGTATTTCAGTGTGTTCACTAAAAAAGAAAAAATTTTCCATGCCGAATAAAACCACTACACGCATCAGTGTACAATAGGAAAGAAGGGTGAAATACAAATGAGTCATGACTTTGGACTTGTGACTTGTCCTTGGACTCAAACTTCTGGGTTTTTTGTACTTTGGTAGTAATCTCTTAGAAGGGGTGCAGGGACGGGTTAGAGACCATTGACAGAGGACATTAGTACGCTGGACAAAATACATGGGCTCTATTAAAAGGAAAGTACTCTTTATGTTTCTTGGCTTTTCAGGGGCTCATAAGATTTAGTAATGCTTTGGTCCTCACATGGAAGTCTCCACTTTGAAAATACAATATTATCCATACTTCCTATAAATGAGAGGAAGGCTGGCTTTTATAAGGACTCACTGTAAAACCTTATATGATGCAGCAACAAAGAGAAGGTTCTGCCCTTTCCTTGGAAAGCAGCAGCATGGTGGAAGAATAAGATCAAGGTTGACTTCACTTAACATGCATTCATTAAGGACATTTTTTAGTATCTCATATGTGCCATGCACCGGGCTAGGGCTGGAGATGGAGAGATGAAACATCCAGAACCTGTCTTTTTAAGTCACTTACAGATCTAGTTGAGGAGACAGATAAGTATGTAAACCAGTAATTAAGGATGACTCAAAAGTGGACGTCTGTATTAGGGACTGTGAGGGCTAGAGGAGGGGCACCAGATCCAGGCTGGGGAATTTGGGAAGGTTTCCTGGAGAAGGGATGACTCATCTGACACTTAAATGGCGAATAACACGCGGCCAAGAGAGGAAGGCAGAAAAAGGCGCTCCAAAAAGGGGTAACAGCATGTGCAAAAGGCCTGGGGGTCTCGACAGAGTATAAGGTGCTCTGCAAACAGGTATGCACAGCTGCAGCACTGGGCTGGAGGGGTAGGGATCATAAAAAGTCGGCTCGAGGACTTTGGGTGTCACCCTAAATACCAGGAAAGATTTTAAGCAAGAAAGATCATCGGCTTTGTCCTTTAGGAAGATAACTTGGGCAGTAGCTTGGAGTACGGCCTGCAGGGAGTCTGGCTAGAAGCACGGAGAAGAGGTTGGGGACTAACCCAGTAAGAGACTGAAATGAGGGATAGACATGATGGGTCAGGTTCAAGAGATATTGAGAAGGCGGAACGGGCAGAAGAGCTGGAGACTAGTGTTACTTTGCCATAAGCACCTAGGAAGAGTGGCCTGGATGAATGAAGGCAGGATTCCCCTGGGACAGGCAGCTTGGAGGACCAAGAGCAGGCCTGAAATGGAATGAGGTGATGAGTTTGGTTTTGGCCATGTTGTGTGAGAAGTGACTGTAGGGTATCAATGAGTAGTAACATCTGAGAGGCAGATGGCTGGATGACTATGGAGCTCGAAGGGGACAGCGTGGGCTGGGGCGGACAAGGTAGTGATACAGGAGAGGAAGGGGGAGAAAGGCAGGTGCTTTGCTTCTCGCTCAGGGAGGTCACACTCACTGACAGTTTCTCTGCAAGTAGCTTCTAGATACACTGTTCCAAAAGGAACTCTGGAGGACTGTATGGGGTATCTAAAGTATCAAATTCATAGAAACAGAAAGTAGCCAGTGGTTGCTGGACCTTAGTAGGGGGTGGGAGGGAGAGAGAAAAGGGAAATTGTCTTTTAGTGAGTATTGAGTTTCAGATTTGCAAGACGAAAAGTTCTAGAGATCTGTTTCATAACGATATGAATATACTCACCACGACTGAACTGTACACTTAAAAATGACTAAGGCGATAAATTTTATTGTGTTTTTCAATCTCAATAATTTTTATAAAGGGACTCAGGAGGAAAGGTGATAACAACCCTACCAGCTTCCTTTGGACAACACCAGGATAAAATCCTTTTACTTTCTGCTAGTGCACTCTCTCCCATTGTTGGTGGGAAGGTTAAGTTGGAATAGACAATATGAATCAAGGGCCTTGATTCATAAATGCTTATGAATCAAGCTTATGATTCAATAAATGCTTATTCAAAATGCTTATGTCCTATGACCTACATATTCTACTGCCCAAAACCAGTTATAAATAAGAAACCAAAAATACTGGAAGAAAATATGAAAATATTAGATATAATTTTTAAATGAAGTATTCGATAATAGAAAAACAAACGTAGCGAAATACCATACAACTGTTATAAATTTTTACAAAGAATTTACAGCCACATGGGAAATATTTATAAAGGTTAAGTGAAACAAAATTCAGGACACAAAATTGTAATTGTGCTTTGATCGAAACTATGTCAAACACAATCTGTAGATAGAATAAAAGCCTGGAGGAAAATATACTAAAATGTTTATAGTAGCTATTTCTGGTTGGGACCATTGGTGATTTTTTTCCCATATAATTTTCTATATTTTCCAAATGTCCACATTAAGCCTATATTCTTTTATAATGGGAAAGTAACCTATATAAATTCATCTCCTTAATTTTTCTGCCAAATTTTCTGATTTCTTCGACTTTTTAAAAGAGGTGGCTTGCATTTAGTTCAAAGCTGCAATAGATTATTACGTAACTGACTTATAAATGTGTCAAAAGCCAAAGGGAAGGAGAAGTAATCATCCAGTAAAAATTTAGAAAGACTTTGAAAACTCCTTCATTTTAATATCCTTTGCTTTTTGCTGCTCTTGTGTGGGAAAGAGGAAGCAGGAGATCTTAGTATCAGGAAGTGATGTCGAACATTTTAGCTGATTCTAAGTGCTAGAAAGGCAAATTAAGCCCTTCCCTTTAATTGGCTGTAATCGGTCAAACAAGGTAATAGACCACCTGTGGCTGCGAGGGAGCCAAGTCTTGAGGAGCCCCTGAGACCGCAGCTTTGGCACTGAGCTGCCCTAAGGTCAGCTGGGATGGGCTTTTGATTCCATATCAAGTTACTCAGACTATACCACAAAGAAACATTCCATCAAAACCCGAGGGTATGATTTGGTTTAGAATATATTCATAAAAGGAAGAAAAGTATACAATTAAAAATATTTTGAAGAATTTATTTTAAAAAGAAATCAATAACCAAGCATGTAAAGAACATTTCATATCTGCCGAGGGCTTCTCTAAGCATTTCACATATAATTGGCTTATTAACAAGCCTGTGGGGGTAGATTCTGTTGGTATCATCATAATCATCCCCAGTTTGCAGATGAGGAAACTGAACCACAGAAGAAGAATGACTGGGTCACACAGCTTGTAGTGCAGCTGGGACTTGAACCCAGACAGTCGGACTTCATCATCTACATCCCTAACCACTATACTATGCTACTTCGCAAGATCTCGCTCGAGTTATGCTTTACTAGTAACCTGTGAATTCCAAGCGCACCATAGGATAGACCTTGCATTTGGAGCAACTGTCTGCAGTGCCTTCCTACCTCCTCATGGTCATGGTAGCATCATACTTGCAGAAGCAGCACGTGGGAAGTGAAAAAGCCCATTAAAGATGAATCAGCAATCCTAAAATGACCAGGTGACAACAAATGTCACAAACACTCTACTTGTGCACCATCTCATCTGAGCTTTGAGCATGACACCGAGATGAGTTAGTGGGGAACAATGAAGCGAGCACCCTTTTGGAAGCAGAAAAATGTTCACACGTGGTTTGGCCACAGGGTGGTAAGATCACCTCTACCAGAGCTAGGGTGGAGTCCGGGCTGGCAGTGGAAGAAGGCTCATAAAAGAGGGTCTAGTTTCTTGGGCCCATGCTCTTCTTGGCTAAGGATGTGTCCTCAGATATTCTCTAGTGACCTAAGCATCCTCTGGACTCCTCTATGACATGAAAACCAATATGAAGATGCAAGTCTAAAAATAAGTTCATCATCCTCTCGCCGAACCAATTCTTCTTCCCAGATCCCTTAGTCAGTAGATGCCCTAGTTGTCTTGGCCTGTTGGACCTCATGTTTGGCCCCACAGTATCCATTCCACCCAATCCCACCCGCCTCACCCTCCGTGATTGTAAGTCTACCGTGGAAATGTCATCCCCCAAGCTAGTGATTGATTGGTCTGTGGGTGGGCAGGTCTAAATCAATCCACACCAAAAAAAACAGAAAAGGCTTGTTTCAGATTTCTCAGGAAGAGAAGCCAATTTTTCCCTCCGATCCCATATGAACAAAAAACCCTCACTGGGCGTGGCCATCTGTTGATGTGATAGGAAGCCAATGATATGAATCGCAGAGTGGAAAGGCAAGGAATGTTGGGCTGCCGAACTCACCCTACACTGGGTCCGAAACTTAAGTCTTCTGTTGAGAGACTACATTTCCTTTGTTTTTGCCAACATGAGGATTGGTGCTCAAAAATATTTAAGTGAATCAAAGAAAGATAAAATGGTGAGTATATTTTAGTCTGCACTCCAGCAGCTCACAATTGATTGAAGAGATAAACCCAGGGGCACCTGGGTGACTAAGTTGGTTAAGCAACTGCCTTCCACTCAGGTCTTGATCCCAGGGTTCTGGGATTGAGCCCCAAATCAGGCTTCTTGCTCAGCGAGGGGCCTTCTTCTCCCTTTCCCTCTGCCTGTTACTCTGCCTACTTGTGCTCTCTCTGTCTGTCAAGTCAATAAATAAAATCTTAAAAAGAAGATGAAGAAGGAGAAGAAGAGGAAGAAGAGGAAGGGAAAGAAGAAGAAGAAGAAGAAGAAGAAGAAGAAGAAGAAGAAGAAGAAGAAGAAGAAGAGGAGGAGGAGGAAGGAGGAGGAGGAGGAAGGAGGAGGAGGAGGAGGAGGAGGAGGAAGGAGGAGGAAGGAGGAGGAGGAGGAGGAGGAAAGAGATAAAATCAGGCTACCACAAAGCTCATTAGTACATAAAATACAAAAATAAAAATAACAACTCATGCTGATGAGTCCAGCAAGACTCAGGCAATGTTCTAAGAGCTGACACATAATGACTTACTTAATCTGCACAGCAACTCTTGACATAGGCACTCGTGTTATCCATACTTTACATAGGAAGA
This sequence comes from Nasua narica, assembly GCA_028533885.1. NCBI lineage: Eukaryota > Metazoa > Chordata > Mammalia > Carnivora > Procyonidae > Nasua > Nasua narica. The sequence goes on along the minus strand of CM052798.1, from coordinate 120,448,433 downwards.
AATGGAAGCTCAGACAGGTCAGGAAAGTTGCCCAGAATCACAGAGCTGGTAACATGAAGTAGACGAATTGGAGAATAGGGAAGGGAACTATTTATTTAGCTGGGAATCTGAAAAAGCACCCACGGAAAAATGGGTTTTGAGCTAGATCTTCAGAATGAGTAGGTCTTCAACATACTGGTGGAGGTGGGTTGTATATTCTAGATTACAGAACAACATGAGGAAAGACTTAGAAGTGGAGATTGCAGGGTATAGTCCAAGAATAACAAATAGTCCTACATGGCTGAGTATAGAGGATGCAAAGGAGGTGGCTATGGTGAGTCTTGAGATGGGATAAGACGGTTGGTAACTCAGTTGCAGAGGGTCTCTAGTGGTGCACCCAGCATTCAGTTCTTCCTGTTTCAGTCTCTCATTTCTTCTGGAATTGCCCATCCCTATTCGACCTAAGTACTTTGGGTGAGGTTTACCCAGTACCCATACGCAGAGTAGTCCCTAATTTATTTAAGCCAACCAACACTTTCCATTTCTCTGGCCACAAAAATGGGGTCCAGGTTGGGCCGGTGACCTACGCCTATTCAATCAAGCAAATCTTGGGATTCTTGCCCGGCATTCTGAGAGAGCACTCTCTCCCTTTGAAAGTAGTCCCCTGTATCCACGAAGTTTGCAGTCCTCCAAGCTGTTGGCTTCTTCTTGCAAACCTGAGGCCAGCCCATGCCAGTACAGAATGAAGCTATCACCACCATGGGAGGCACAGTAGGGAGATACAAAGAAACTTGGTCCTAAATCATTATCCAACTTAGGTTTTGACTTTGTACCGTTCATTCCTTCATCATATTCTGTGCTAAGTAGATCACCATATCTGGTGTTTCCTTCTTTCAAAAACGTGCAGCCTGATATCACATCCCTCATAATCATCAATCAGCCCAGTTCCATTGATCTAAGGAGCTCCTTTAGATCTTCCTTCATATTTCAGAACTCGGAACTCCCAGCAGGGGCCATATGCCCAGTTCCCTCCATTGCATTTCACAGCTCTCGGGTGGCCGCGGCCCCGCTGTGTACAGGCTGCTGGATGTGTGCGGTCTTGGCAGGGAGGGGGCCCAGGGAATATGCAGAGCAGCCCTGCACATCCAACAGAAGGCTTGAAGGGATGCAATTTTCTTGTACCAGTTCTAGTTCTGCCCCACAGCGTGACGTAGGACAGGCTGCTGACCCTTCTGAGTCTGGGGATGGTCAGCTATAGTACAGAAAGCCTCAGCATCCTGTAAGGAGGCTCTCGACTACTACGTTCTTTTCCTTTATCCCTTCCCGTTTATTCTTTGTTAGGCTGGCGGGCCCAGAGACGCCGAAAGCGGACAGGATGGCCACCGAGTTTCACAAGATGGTGGCTCAGGACTTACCGCCATGGGGCTTCCTGTCTCAGAGACTTTCCAGATCACCCCACAATGACGACGAACAATCTGACTGGTCGACTTTGCATTCCTTTTTCTGTATAATGATCTGACAATTGATTGGTGTATTTTGTATGCCTCATATACAAAAACCGCAGCCAATCTGATACCCAGAAAACCCTCCACACCCTAAGGCCCCTAATCAAAAACCCCCTCAGCCCTACCCTTCAGTTGGACTTCCTTGGCCCTGTCCTAACCAGGATCAAGGAACCTCGCCCGAGAGCGCTTCCGTTAAAGCTTGCCTCGATTCTACTCCCCTGGCTCCTCTTTTCCACTGCCGATTCAAACCTGACGTTCTCTGCAGAGGAAGAGGGGAAATAGGAGTAAATCAAGGACTCGTCCCTGGGCTGAGCGTTGAGTGGCAAGGGCTCACTCTCTAAAGAGTACCGATGTTTCAACTGCAAATCCCTCAGGGCCCGAGACTCAGGACTGGTCCCAGGCCACTGAAGCTACCAGGAGCTATTCTGGTCTGATGAGGTGAAATAAGCCAGGCCTGCTCTAGGCTTACAAGGAGTCTCCTCTTCCTCTCCTTCGCTTATCTCCCATTTTCTTGGACCGTTCTCTCCTGGGATTCAGAGCAGGAAAACAGGGGGCTGAGAATTAAATGCAGCTTGCTGGCAAGCACTGAGAAAGAGCGTTGGCCTACTTGTCTCACTGCTGCTTCTGCCTGGTCACAAGGAGTCCTCCGAGCAGTCCAGCCTGGCTCCCAGGGGGACGCACTGGTATTCGGGGGCAAAAGCTTTGCGCTGACAAAGGCTGTGAATTTAGGAACACAGAGAGAGGACAGTATTGAGATTCTAGCTTCTCTCAACCTTGTGGCACCTCAACAGAACTACCCATAATAAGAGCACCATCTTCTAGGATTATTACTATGACTAAATGAGGAGGAAATGTTTTGAATGCTCCAAAAATGTAAGGTAATCATCTTAAATTCTAAACTCTTTCTATTCAGTTTGCTCCTTGGGTTTAAAGCTACTCATGAAGCTTTGAGGGATGGCGAGATAAAAAATGGGTGAAAAAAGGGACGCCTGGGTGGCTCAGTTGGTTGGGCAGCTGCCTTCGGCTCAGGTCATGATCCCAGCGTCCTGGGATCGAGTCCCGCGTCGGGCTCCTTGCTCCGCAGGGAGCCTGCTCCTCTCTCTGCCTCTGCCTGCCTCTCTGCCAGCTTGTGTTCTCTCTCTGCTAAAATAAAAAAAAAAAAAAAAATGGGTGAAAAAAAACATGGCAAACCACAGCCATAGCTGTGAGAAAACTTCCCTTTAACTTTATAATCAACAGTTCAGCACTGAAATCCTCTATAAAGTTAATACACTGTTAAAACTCTTCTAGGTCTGATGCCTTATTACTGATTTTCTAAATCTGCAAAAAACAGGAAGACTCCTTCGGTGTGTTCTCCCATTGAGACAGTACAGTTGTTTTACCTTAAATCATACAACTGTTCCATTTCAGAGTCCACGAAAGGACATCATTTCTAGCTGCGAACGACCCTCTTTCTGCATCATACTGACCCGACCCCCCCCCCACCTGCAGCTAGATGACTCCGTTTACCCTGCTGTTCACATATGTTTTGTTGAGCACACTTGCTAACCCTCGTGTAGTTCACAAGTAGAAAGTGTGGCCGTGACCCCCAGAAGCTTCCTTCAGGCAGCTGTCATTGATCTTGCTGACACAAGGACACGGAGATCTCAGCCAGTCTTAGACAGGTTGCAAACATCGCGTCTCCACCAACAAAAACAACTAAATGTGTTGAGGTTTTAAATAAAGTCTAGGGGCACCTGGGTGGCTCAGTGGGTTAAAGCCTCTGCCTTTGGCTCAGGTCCTTAGAGCCGGCCAGAAGTAAAAACCAGCCCAACAACCATACAGCCAAGAGCGGATCTCCTTGGGATTTCTCCAAAGCCTCATCATTATCACAACCTAGGGGCTATGCACCCCACTTTCCTTCCCAAGGGGTGCCTTTGCTGAATGCCGTGCCATCAGGGGGCTGAGTCTTTCTCTCGTCTTCTGTGCCTCTAGTTGGAGGTCTCCAGGGGATTCCATGCGGGGATGTATACCAGAGCCCGAAGGAAAGGGGCAGTGCACATGTTCATCCCTTTCCCTGCCCACCAGTCCCATCGGGGCCCCCAACCTGCCGTGAGGCAGCAGCGCACGCACGAAGCTGGTGACTGAGTCGCTGACGCCATCTCTGAGGAGACGCACAGAACAAGAGGACAGTGGACTTGCTGGACCTTGTCAACTGTCGTGCAGCCATATACAGAAAAAACTTCAAGGCACAGGCCTCCCAGGAAGGGGTCCTCTCCACCAAGTCCCTTGTCATTTGCTTGTCCCACAGTGACGTTTTAAGCATCTACAGTGTGCCAGACCCTTGGAGGCTCCAGACCTATACGGGTGATTACAAAGACCTCATGCCTGGCCCGGTCCCACAGCCACTGGGAGAGGCCCCGTCCCACTCGAGGTCAAGCTTCCTCACCAGTGAGGGTCCAGAACTCCCGTTTCCTCGTTCGTGAACCGAAGGGCAAGTCTCACTCAAGAACACTAACATCTAACAGTACAAACGTTCATTCTTCTCTGCCCAACACTCTGATACCACACTGCCAAGAGAGTATTTTTCCATTTAGCAGGACTCCAGGCCTGCCCTTCACTGCAAGGAGGTGCGGAGGCTCCTTCCTGGAGCCCGAGGCCAAGTGTCAGCCTTTCTAAATCACCAAGAAAATGGCTCCAATTAAATCCTTTTGATTCAGATTATCTAAAAGGGAGCTAAGAGCAGCGGTTGGGTGGGGCGACTTCTGTTAGCATTTTATCATACAATGGAAAGATACGTCCAGTTGCTGGGCGGGATTCAAAAACACATCCCTAGATTAAATTCGCATTTCTCCGGGCGCCTGGGTGGCTCAGTATGTTAAAGCCCGTGCCTTTGGCTCAGGTCATGATCTCAGGGTCCTGGTACTGAGCCCCACGTCGAGCTCTCTGCTCAGCAGGGAGCCTGCTTTCCCCTCTCTATCTGCCTCTCTGCCTGCTTGTGATCTCTCTCTCTCTCTGTGTCAAATAAATAAATAAAATCTTAACAAAAATTATAAATTCGCATTTCTCAGGTAAGCAATTGTAATCACCCCTAGTTAAATTACAATAAATTTCATTCTGTCACAGGGTCTGAATCAACGAGCTTTGCCGAATTTCTGTTTTTTGTAGCAGGGGATGCCAGGGGGCTCGTTAAGGCTGAGATACCTGCAGGGGGTCCCTACTTTCCACCCCAGTTCACTATAGAACTCACTCAGTCCAAAGCTACCCAGGGCCATGGTTTCCAAATTAATGGCCAAAGCCACAGAACTTCATAGGTTCACCAGCATTTCTTTTTAAAGATGTTATTTATTTATTTATTTGACAGAGAGAGACACAGCGAGAGAGGGAACACAAGCAGGGGGAGTGGGAGAGGGAGAAGCAGGCTTCTTGTGGAGCAGGGAGCCGGATGCGGGACTCAATCAGGACCCTGGGATCGTGACCTGAGCCGAAGGCAAATGCCTAACGACTGAGCCACTCAGGAGCCCCTCACCAGCATTTTTTTTTTAAAAAAAGAACAAGAATATAGTGGACGATACCTGAGTGCTAAGTATTGTAAATATAGTAAGCTAAGTATTATTTTGTGAAACTTTTGTCTCAGGTAGGAAGGCAGGTAGGTGATTCATGGTTATTGTGGGTTGGGTCACAATGCAGAATGCATTTCTACTCAGAATCCTGGTCAGAGGGGACAGAGGGTGGGCAAGGTGTTGCCCATTATGATTTTTGAATTAAGATACCATATTTATGATGAGAAGTTTCAAGATCTACTCTCTTAGCAATCCTCCAGTATACAATAGAGTATTATTAACTGTAGTCTCCTTGCTGGGCTTCATATCCCCAGGACTTATTTGTTTCATAACCGGAAGTTTGTACTTTTTAACCTCTTTGGTCCACTCTCCCCTAACCTCTCATCTCTGGAAACCACCACCATCTCATCTCTGGAAATCTGTTCTCTGGATCAATATCTCTTTACCACTGAGGCCTCCCTTTTTCCACTTTGCTATTTTTAAAAAGACTTTATTTATTTATTTGACAGAGAGAGAGAGCACAAGCAAGGAGAGCAGCAGAGGGAGAGGGAGAAGCAGGCTTCCCGCTGAGCAGGGAGCCCGACACAAGACTCGATCCCAGGATCCTGGGATCATGACCTGAGCCGAAGGCAGACGCCTAACCAACGGAGCCACCCAGGCGCCCCTCCACTTCACTATCTTTAAATGTCTTTTTCAGTGTTACTGAATAAACAGTGTGCTTCACTTCTCATTCTCTTACATTCAAATTCCCCAAAACTGCCAGTCTCTGCCTACCTGGGCAGGATTTTACCTGCCCTGAAGAGGTGATTGCAAGATAATTTGCAGAACTTAACAAATTTATCACACACACACACACACACACGCGCGCACACACGCACGCACGCACATTTTGTTTTGTTTTGTTTTGTTTTTCTGGTCAAGGTAGTGAATGGTAGAATGTTTTTAGGATTTGGCCTGAGATTCATGAGAATCCCGTGTATGGTGGCACCCACTATTTTTAGGCTTCTAGAACGCTGCATGTTTGCAAAAGCCCTCTGCGGCCGTAGCCAGACTGACCCTCCGGGCTCCAGCATGGGGCGTGGCTGAAACAGACCCACTTGCAGTAACTTTACTGCAGCCAATGGGTTAATCCTCCCTGAGCTGAAGCCTAACATGGTGCAAACCACACACTCCCCCTCACAGCTGTCGGAGCATTTCATGAGCCTGACAAGAAGCACTTACGTCTGACTCAAGCTCACCTGTTGCAACGTGATTCCCTCTTTCATTCATTGACTCTGTTACATGGTCAGCAGAGAGTTTTCAAGCCCCCGCAGTGGGTTCACCCTTGCACGAGGCTCTCCGGAAGCCGGGGCGCAGGCGCTCACAGCCCCCCACAGAGACGTCATGCTCGTAAATCCCAAGGCCAGGCTGTCACTTGTGTGATGAAGGCAACGGAACTTCTGGTACACAGGAAAGGGACTAAAAGGGTTGGCCTCAGGAGGTCTGTTTTGGCTCATGGTGACGCGGGTTATGGCCTGCTGGAGATGGAGACGGGGAATAGTTGGTATCTTCCAAGAGTCATCTTCTCCAAACTTCTCTTTTGAGTCCGGTTCAATATTCTAACGTTTTTATATCAACGTTTGGCCCTTCCATCACTTCCGTTTCTGAAGTCTGTTTATTCTCCATCTCTCCCTCTACAAGGAAATAAGCTCTATGAAAGCAGGGACTTGGGGCGCCTGGGTGGCTCAGTGGGTTAAAGCCACTGTCTTCCGCTCGGGTCATGATCTCAGGGTCCTGGGATCGAGCCCCGCATCGGGCTCTCTGCTCAGCAGGGAGCCTGCTTCCCCCTCCCTCTCTGTCTGCCTCTCTGCCTACTTGTGACCTCTCTCTCTCTGTCAAATAAATAAATAAAATCTTTAAAAAAAAAAGAGAACAGGGACTTGATGTATTTTGTTCCCTTGCTCTTGAACGTCTAGTACAGTACCTGGCAGTTAATACTTGTTCAATAAATGTATGTGGCCCATTTTTCCGGGGCTTCATTAGACTAAAGTAGGGGCTGGGACTAATGTTTAAAGTGCGTTTCCAAAACAAAATAAAAACTAAACTAAAATGAAATGAAATAAAATAAAATAAATAAAATTAGTTCCTCTTACAAACAACAAAACAGACAGCTCACTCCTACCCACCATCGCAATATCTCTATCCCCACCAGCTCTCTCCGGCTTATTTCTGCGCGTTTCTGAAGCTGTCTTTAGTATGCTCAGGAATAAGTTGCTATAGGGATGGCCACCAATTAGAGAACAACAATCTGAGAGGGGTCTGTGTTCTCTAATGCCCTCCATGCATCAGGGCCATGGCTGTGAGCCATGAAGAAAGGGAAGGAACACCACTTCTCCCCCTTGGGTAATCTCTATTACCTACACACCAAAGCAATGTAGCTTGGGCCATATAATTGGAGGATTTGTACCAAAAAAAATACTTCTTCCCATATTTACTTACAACTCCTTATTTCCCCTAGATTCAGACATGAGTCCATGAAGAGCTCACCCAAAGGCAAGGGGCAGTATTCAGTATCTCTTCTCCCTGCAGAGCTTTGAGACTTTATTTAGTATTGGGCTGAACTTGGAAGCCCAGCTCTTCTTTAGGGTAAGGGATTCCCAGGACGCTCTTCAGTGCCCCCTACAAAAGGGACCACTTGGTTAGCCCATCATGTTCAACCTTGAGCTTGAGAGCCACCACTAAATCTCTTCTTTTAAATGGAAACCGAGGCAGGCACAGAAACTTACCATGACCCTGACCGGACTTGTGTATATGTCATTCATATTTTATATAATACTTGGAGCTTGTGTGTGGCCAGGAAGTTTGGTGCGTCATCACAAACCCATATGACGTGGGGCCCATCCAGTGGCTGGATGCTGTGGGAGGACAACTTAGCTTCGCTCTCACCCATGAACATTCTGCCTTGAGCTATCGCAAAGGCAGCTTTGAGAGTGAGGGTGGTCCTAACGGAAGAAACCATCAATCCTATCCACGCAGCTGCCGTGGACAGAGCCACTGTTAGTCCTCAGCTCAGGACAGTCCACTCAGCGGTGTCCCAACAGCATGCCCGCCAACTCGCCTAGGACACTTACAGTTAAACGTTAATTATCTAGTGTGTTTCAGGGGACTGAAACAGAAGCCAGGAAGCTCTGAGGAAAGGGTGTTTTAAGGAGAGTCATTAGCTCTGTTGAATGATGCGAAGAGGCTGGGAAAGGGACACAGAGAAGAGGCTGTTGGACTAATTCATCGGATGTATTTGATCATCTTGCTAAGAGCGGTTTCAGAAGAGAGGAGAGGCTCCTGCCTGACTTGAGGGGGTTCAAGACAAGATGGGTGGTGAGAACATGAGTCATAGACCTCTCTCGAGGCCAGAGCAGTTCTGCCATGAAGGGAAGTGGAAGAGGGGGGCAGTGGCTTCAGGGTCTTTGGGCCCATGGAGGATCTGGGAGGAGTTGTTGGTTAGAAGACAGATTCTGTCTGGACAGCTAGGTAAATGCAGTGACATGGCAGGATGGGATATTTATTTAATGTCTACTACATATTAGGCACTTTAAAAATTTCAGTTAATCCTCCCAACAAACCAGGTTGCTGTTTTTCCCCCTTTATGGACATGAGGGAGGCACTAGAGCACAATGATTGGTATTTCAGGTCGAGCCCAACAGAATCTGAGCTCTGCTGTTCATTGGCCGTGTGACCTTGACCGGATACCGAGCTCTCTATGACTCTGTTCAGATAAAACCAGTACTTGCCTCAAATGATTGGTATGACGAAAACTTCATAATCCACGTAAAACAGGACACTAGCTTCACGCATAGTAAGTCCTCAGTAAAGACTCTTTTCAGAGAAGAGAAAAGAGAGCCTCTGAGGTTAACTATCTTTATTTATTGAACAAATATATTGGGATTCTACTTTTTGCCAAGCACCACCTGAGGCTGGGGAGTATAGCCATGGACAGGATACAAAGTATCCCTGTCTTCATAGAGCTTAGAGTTGATGATGATGATGATGATGATGGTGATAATAAACCCAACAGTAGCCAACATGTATTTACTATGTGCCAGGCCCCAGAGGCTTCCTAGTCATGAGTAACAAAAGCAGAATCTATCTTGCTCCAATTTGTAGTTCTATTATGTCATCCTTCCCAGGAGTATCATTTTGCAAGGAGAATGAAACCCAACTCTAGTGACATAATCCCGGGGTGTGAGGATATGTTATTGAAAGGAAAACATTAGAGGTGATGACTAACCTTCCTTGCTTTCTCCACCATTTCCCCAAGCTGCTATCAGAAGCAGGTTCTGAGGATTGTTTTTCTCTGCATCCTGCCTTGTGTCCCCTTCCTTGGTTTCTTCCCAAGTTGTTTAACCAATGACACAAATGTGACAGGCCTATGTTAGCTCCTTTGGGGGTATCAAAGATAAGTGCCATGGGCTGAATTGTAGCCCCCTCAAAATTCATATGGTTGAAGTTCTAACCCCCAGTATCTCAGAAAATGATGGTGTTTGGAGATGGGGCCTTTAAGGAGGTAATTAAGTTAAGATGACATCATTCGGATGGCCCTACTCCAAAATGTCTGGTGTCCTTATAAGAAGAGGAGATTAGGGGGCACCTGGGTGGCTCAGTCAGGTAAGCGTCCAACTCTTGGTTTCAACTCAGGTCATGATCTTAGGATCATGAGATCGAGCCCCGCTTCGGGCTCCACACTCAGTGTGGAATCTACTTGGGATTCTGTCCCTCTCTCTTTGCCCCTCCCCAGGCTCATGCTCGCTCTCTCTCTCGCTCTCTCTCTCAAAATAAATAAAATCTTAAAAAGAAGAAGAAGAAGAAGAAGAAGAAGAAGAAGAAGAAGAAGAAGAAGAAGAAGAGATTAGGACACAGGCTGGTACAGAGGGAAGACCAAGTGAAGACGCACCGAGAAGATGGCCATCTGCAAGCCAAGGAGAGAGCCTTCTGAAAAAACCAGCCCTGCCAGCGGTGTGTTCTCAGACTTCTGGCCTTGAGAATCATGAGAAAATAAATTTCTGTTGTCAAAGTCACCCAGTCTGTGGTATTCGTTATAGCAGCCCTAACACAGTAATACAATAAGTAAAACACACTGTTGGTGTAGAAGACTTGGCAGCATTTTGGAGTTGGGCAAGTTTGCACTAAGTACCATACAACGCGACCCAAGACTGGACCAAGTGAGAAGCGCTAAGGCTGAATTCCTGGACACCAAAGACAAAGAGGCCATTTCCATCAGCAGGGTGGACAGTCAGGTAGAGATCCAAGGAAGAGGTAGACTATGAAAGGGAACTAGAATTATTCACAGGGATTCAGTGGGTATCATGTGGAACTCCAGAGCATCCTAGGGAAATGGCCCATTGCGAATCATCTTTCTTCTATCATTATATCACTCTCTTTGTCAACCTCTTGTGTTCTCCTTACCAGTTTTGGTTCAAATTAGCATCCTATCATTACTGTATTAATATGCTCATTAAGGAGCCAAAGTATTATTTTCCCCATTCTACAGGTGAGGAAACTGAGACACAGGAAGTTAAAGTAACCTGCTCAAGGCCACACACTTAGCAAATGGTGGAGTCAGAGATGTACCCAGCAGTCCTCCTCCATCATTGATGGTATAAATGGGACCAAGTTCAATCAAGGAACAGGGTCGTTGCAGGAAGAGTCCATGAAGAATGTACAGGGGGAAAATGGAGATTCCTCTTTGGAGACACGAATGTGGAATCCAAAGGATGGAGCAATGCAGAAGCTTGAGAAGGAAAGGAAGGGGAAGGAAATTGTTTTTATTTTTGAGAAGAGGGAAGATTAGAAACTGCAAGTAAAAGACAGGAGGGAGATATTGAGAACAGGAGGGAGGCAGTTAGCAAAGAAAGTTCTGGAAGGAAAGCAGAAGCCTCAGATAAAGTACATGTGCAGGGTGGGGACGTTTGGGGCTGGTGAGTCCAGCCTTGGAAAGAAATAGGGGACACAGTTTCCTCTGAAGTGAAAGTGAAGAAGAGCTAAAGGGAAGAGATTAGAAGATGGGGGTGCAAAGGATTGACGGCCCTGGCACTCGTGTTGCTTGCCTTCCTTTCTGACCCTGCCTGCCTTCCTTCCTTCCTGTCTTCCTTCCTGCCTGCCTGTCTTCCTTCCTGCCTGCCTTCCTTCCTTCCTGTCTGCCTTCCTTCCTTCCTTCCTGCCTCCCTGCCTGCCTTCCTTCCTGCCTGCCTGCCTTCCTGCCTGTCTTCTTTCATGCCTGCCTTCCTGCTGCCTTTTTTCTTTCTTCCTTTCCTTCTTTACAATTTCTTTTATTACATATTTTTATTTTATTTGTTTTCTGTGAAGCACAAGGTATGGGGAGGTGGGAGGGGAGAGATCTAAGAGGAATTATGCAGTTTGGGGAAAGGGGCTGGGAAGAGTTGGGAGAGAGGCCGAGGACAAGAAAAAGGGTGCACAGCAGTCAAGCACCCATTGGAAGTACAACTCTGTGCTGAGGGCTCCCAGCTGAGGTGCACAGGTGGAGGGCATGGGAGCCTTGGGGCCAGTTCGGGTGGCAAGGTCAAGTGGACCAAGAACCTGACCGAGTAAGGAAGGTATTGGCAAGGGACCCAGGCTAGGGAAGGGAGGAGAGTAAGGAAGCAAGTGATGGCATAAGAAAAACAGGACTAAGAAATATCCCATTCCAATATCCCCTGTTAATGACTCACTCACTATTTCTCTTGTATTGTTTTACACAGATATGTAAAAGTGAGACTTCCAGGTAAAGGAAGCAGAGGCAGGATTTTGATCATGCTGAGACTATGTGGCGGGCATGGACAGTACAAGGTGTGATGGGGGTGCATGGTTTTTCACAGACATGATAACTCATATGGTCAAGACAGCCTTCTTCTTGGTGGCCCATGCTTGTCCCTGGATGCTGTGGCTCCCCACCGTACCGTTCCTTCTCTCTGCACTATTCCCTCTCCTCAGTTGTACGATGCCATCATTCTTTCTATGTAGATTTGACCTGGGTGTGTTTCATTTTTTAGAAAGCATCAAAAATCTTTTCAGCATCGTTTGCTCGATGAGGTAGTTGACCAAACAGAGTACTTTTGGTCAAAACCAAAATGACAATGAAATAATGAGACCGAATTTTGGGGGAGGACTCACCAACACTTGAGAGCTCCTGGAGGGATTCTGCAACAATTCTGAGCAAGACAATGTGAAATAGGAGTCCGTTCTCCCAGGGTGATTATAGAAAGACAACATTCATTTAAATAGGTGAACTGATGTTCTTGTTTAAAATCCTGTCCCCTTTCTTCAAAGGGACACCTGACGTGTTGCACTGACCTCTTCACGTATTACACTGGAGAAGCCCGCGTCCACAGATGACTAACACAACGAACAAACGCATCACAGGAACACACAAACGAGAATATGTGCCAGATTTCAGCACTGAATGCAAACAGGATATCAAGTCACTATTCTCCACAGAAAAACACATCTGATCATGAAAAAAAATCTTTAAAATTTCACCTTGAATATTGGAGGAGAAATAAAATTTTCTTTCTTATATTCAACTCATTTTCCCTCAAGACACCATTTTACTAAATTGCTTAGAGTGCAGGGAAGAGGTGAATAAATGCTTAGGGAATCAGTCTAAGGTAAAGTTACACCCCATGCACCAAAAAATTTCTCCACCAAAAAAAAAAAGCTCCTTGGGGCTCCTGGGTGGCTCAGTGGGTTAAGCCGCTGCCTTCAGTTCAAGGTCCTGGGATCGAGCCCCACATCGGGTTCTCTGCTCAGCAGGAAGCCTGCTTCTCCCTCTCCCGCTCTCCCTGCTTGTGTTTCTGCTCTCACTGTCTCTCTCTCTGTCAAATAAATAAATAAATAAAATCTCTTAAATAAATAATAAATAAATAAATAAATAAAATAAAAAAGAGCTCCTTACCACAGTATGATGAGAGTCCTGGTCAAGGAGCCAGGAATTTTGACAAATCCAGAATTTTAGTCTTTCCCTGTAACGAAGTCATTGTGTATTCCTAGGCAGGTCCCTCAAAGACCCTCTTCAGCTCTTAATACACATAATATTATTTCCTTACCTCTCTCTCTCTTTTTTAACTTAATTTTATTTATTTTTTAAATTAATTAATTTATTTCAGAGACAGAGAAAGTGAGAGAGAGCACGAGAGGAGAGAAGGTCAGAGGGAGAAGCAGACTCCCTGCGGAGCCGGGAGCCCGACGTGGGACTCGATCCTGGAACTCAAGGATCATGACCTGAGCCGAAGGCAGTTGCCCAACCAACTGAGCCACCCAGGCGCCCTAACTGTATTTTTTAAATAATCTCTACACCCAATGTGGAGCTCAAACTTACTATCTCAAGATCGGACCAAGTGATATGCTCTATCAACTAAGCCAGCCGGGCACCCCTCCTTACCTCTCTTTTATCTGCGCTACAAAATTCCCTTTTCTAAGCTTTAGGAAGAAATGAGCACCTTTAGCCCCTAATTACATGAAAGTATGTCATTTCTTTCTACATAAAAAAATACCTTAAAAGTTATATACCTTAGTTATCTTTCATGTATTAAATCATGAGAAATGATAATAAATTTGGTTCACTGTTATAAAATAAACTCCCTTCCTAGCTCTTTTGTCTATTTGCTCAATTCAAAATTGGAACAGTATAATCAGTTTATAATTTTGGTATTCATATAAAATTAGTACTTCATAAATATGAATCATGCTATTAACTGTGCGTATTGTAATGTTGTTTAATTACCGTCATTTGCATACTACACCACTCTTAAATAAGTCAACAGATTAAAAGGAATTTTGGAAAGTACACTGAATATTTCTGTTTGCAGAGTCCGGCACACTACAACCTACTAGACTTTATTTTATTTTTTAAGATTTTATTTATTTATTTGACAGAGAGACAGTAAGAGGGAACATAAACCAGGGGAGTGGGAGAGGGAGAAGCAGGCTTCCCACCTGGCAGGGAGCCCGACATGGGACTCGATCCCAGGACCCTTGGATCATGACCTGAGCCGAAGGCAGATGCTTAACAACTGAGTCACCCAGGTGCCCCTACAACCTGGTCTTTTTTTTTTCCCCAAATATGTTTATTTTATTTTTTCAGTGCCTACAACCTGGTCTTTAAACATATGTAACTTGATCTTGAACTTATGTGGGAGAGACTTTCTACTTTCTAACCATTCCCACCTCAGTCAAGCCTACAAACTCCAGGAAAAACTCATAAATAACCTCATGCAATAGAAAGAAGATTATGAATTTGTTTCATTTCAGACAGAATGAGGATTTTTTTTAAACATTTTTAAATGTAGAGGTCTTTTTGCACATTAACTGGATTTAATTATTTTCTGTTAAAATGAGGGGAAACCATGGTGGTAAGTTTTACTTTCAATATAAAAAAGCAAAAAGCTGATGGAACAAGGGTTATAACTTCTATTTATATAATATTTGAGACAATAAGTGATGTGAATCTTCGAGAACCGAAGCAATCAGAAAGCACATTATTTTGCAAAGTAACTTTGGCCAATGTTTTCATACTTGAATTCTAGGAAGGATTGACTGTGACGGTGGCCATCCACAACCTAAAACTCAATAACACGAACCCCACTGTAGACACGGCAGGGGCAAAGCTACTAAGAAATATGCTTACAGAAGGGATCGACAGAAGCTATCTCTTGAAATAATATCCAGCTTTAACCAGAGTCGTTTCTTCTGGAGTCATAAAAGCATTGTTTTCCTCTTTCACAATAATTTATTCTAAACCAGGAAGCCATTTGAGAATAGAAGAAAAAAACAACAACCCCAAGAATGTTCATTGTTCTACTCAGATGGAGACTCCTCAGTGAGGAAAACAAAGAGAATCAACAGTATGCTCATACTTCCCAGTATTTCCCCAAGGAAACGCTAGAACTACCGGCATGCTAACGGAGCCACAGCAGTAGTTCTCAAAGTGCGGTTTCCCGGACCAGGAGCCTCAGTGGCATCACTAGGGAACTTGCTAGAAACACAGCTTGCCACACCTCACGCCAGACGTCCTAAATCAGAAATGCTGGCGAAGGCGCCCAGGGACGTGTATTTTGACAAGTCCTCTGGATGTCTGATGCTCTCAGAAGTTTGAGAACCACTCGTCTTCAGCACATGGCCCACCTGAGGCTCACTCCACTCATTTTTCCTTCCTGGTAGTGCCTTAAATCCCAGTCCTCAAGTCTGGCCCGGCTATCTCATCAAACTCTAGCAACTTCCCTACTTGAAATAGCATTTAACATTTTCATACCACAATTAAGTATTAGCTACATCCGATGTGATTTGAGCATGCTGTGTCTTATACTTCCCTCTAAATTTTTTCTTACCCATGTCTGTTTTATCATTTCAGCTGAACTGAAAGCCTCCTGAAGGCAGGAACTATATCTTATTTTACTTCTATTTCATTTATTTTAGCACCCGTCTGCACGTATGCCATTTCTTCCCACCAAGCCCCATGTATCCAAATTCTCCCTATCTTTCAAGTTCAGCTTAAATGGCATTTTCAATGACCTTCTCTGTGTATACGTATTTTCCTTCCTTGAAAAAACCATAACTTTCTATCTTTTTTGTTTTCTGCTTCTTATTACAGTCATTCATTTGTGACTTTATCTCTCTCATCATTGAAGTTGGAGATAAATATTCTAAACCACTCTTTTTTTTTAAAAAAAGAAAGTAAATAATTTAGCATGCCTCAGGCTAGACATGTATAATTAGTTTATGTTCCCCCAATATTTATGACTCTGATTTTTGGTAATCCGACAATTTATATGGGAAGTAGCTCTCACATTTCAGAGAGATACAGATACTGTGTTTCTCCTAGGCACACTGGGAGTCTGGACCCGGGTCTGGGTGCTGGAGACAATTGTTACAATTTGTGTGGTCTAATAAGCGGTCTCAGAAGATTAGACATGAAGTAATGGGAATCTGCAGGAAATCGAACCATAAGGAAACCAGGGCGACTTGAAGTCACATCGGTAAGGAAGAAAAGAGCCTCACCCCAGGGTAAGGACCAGTAGCAGAAGGCTTAATTGCTACCATGTCGTGGTGTGAACCCACCGTGTCGCTGCCTGGGTTAATGGGAACCTGATGCGGCCGGCTTCCTGAACCCTGCCAGTCTGGACTTCAAACAGGCAGTCCATCCCGCAGGATCAGGCAGGCTGGAGTCACAGGTTTATTTCCTCTCCCACAAAAGAGGACCTCCCTGCCCCCAGCCCTACGCCCCCATAATGGGTTCTGCCTGCCAGGGACCCAGGCTGGGCTTTGCCACCACCCCTCCTGTTTGCCCCATTTCACACTTCATTCTAACCTCTCCCCCTCCCTCCTGGAAAGTGAGGTCTTTCTTTGATGAGTCTCTTCCAGACTCCTCTCAGTAGCCTCCAAGGGCCTCCGACTCGGTTTGCAGACCCAGGAGTGAGAGAACGTTCACAGGTCACTTGGCCACAAATCCCACTGGGCCAGCGGCCGCCGGGAGGGCACAGGGCTCCTGCAGATGCTCCTAGTGAGCTCAGGTACGGAGAATTCAGGCTTGCAGGGAACGGGCACTGCTAGCAGAGAGAATCCCTGAGGCAGCAGAAATCTTAGGGGTCTGTCACGTTCCCACCTGCATTTTTTCACTTGTTTTGCTGCGGGCCCTTAAGGAGAAAATGCCAAAGTAGCAGGCCCAGAATCCTTCGTTTCTGTGACTGGAAAAGTGTTTACGGTCCCTGGTGTTTGGGGTTAACCCAGAGCCCCAAGGCAGGCAAGCAGTATACCAGGTCTCCTCTCTGAGGAGGAGGGGCGTTCTGGAACTTACGGCTTCCTGGGGCTCTTTCTCTGACTGCAATTCCCACAGGCAGCCTTGGTGTTTTTCCTTTCCCGAGATTTCTAAAGTTCCCTTTTTTACATCCCTTCTGGACGTGTAAACTCCACACTAGGGTGAAAAGGTAGGTGCTTAAGACAGACTGCAACAGCTGCGATAAAACGGCCTCTTAAAGGCTGTCTTAATGAAATGCATCGCTTTATATTTGGGGCATTTGTAAGCAGAATGGGAATGAAACCCGAGAAGATTATGTGATAACCAGACTACATCCTGTCAAGAGAGAGAATGTTTCTCCAATAACACAAAGATGAGCTTCTAGATAGCCTACTAGATAGCCGCCTTCCGCCCAGTGTCTCCCATCGTAAATCTGCATTCTTACTCAGGTTTTTTTGTAGATTTTTGAGGCTAGAGATCATTTCCCTGGAGAGACAGGCCTAAGGAAAGATCTGGAATTCCACCAGTTTAAAAAAAAAAAAGGCACCATTCTGCTTAATCAACATTTGCTCCATCGGAATCAATATCCTGCCGGGGGTAGTTTTCATTGTTCTAAAGTCTGTTTGCAGGTGGCAGAGCAAAGATTCGGTTTGCGATAAAGATTTGCTGAAAAGGAAAAGAATTTATCCCTCAGAAGAGCAAACAAGACTCCCGAACTCTCCTTTTACAAATGAGCTTTCTTTTGTGAGATACTCAAGAAATCTCGGTAAGCCAACAACACATCTCTTTCCAGAGTTACCTGGGAACTTTCTCGCTGACAGGGCGCAGCCCTTTCCTAGGCATCTTACAAGTTAGTGGTCCTCTTCAAACCTTAATTTCTTTATCTTTACTACTAATTCCCTACCCTGCAGTTTGTAAACGAAAAATAGTGTGTGTGAAATTACTTAGCCCGCGCCGGACACACAGTAACAAGTTCCCTGCTCTACTTGATCTCGCCACAGAGCGTGGAGGAGGCGGGACGGGCTGGAGACTCTGAACTGGGTTCGAGTTTTGGCTGCTTTGCTTTTCATGAGGTGTCCCACGACAAATCCCTTAGCCTGGCATCTTCCCCGAACTTCAGTCTCCTCATCTATAATAAGAGGATAATGACATCTCTCCTCATTTCAGAGAGGGCTGACAAGAGCCTTTATCTATTACATAAATCGTGTAATAGACATTTGTATATTTAGAAACTGTAGAGCACATAAATCTCGTTAATTATAATCATTAATTTCTTTGCAATTGACTATAATACATCGAATACTACTGAAACCACAAATACACTGAAGAGATCAAAGAAAAACATTTCTTAGAAAGCAAGTATTGTTATCTTGTTCTAGTTTTGAGCGGTTTTCTTAAAAGGCTTACTCCTTTAAAAGAAAGGAAGGCTTTTCTAGAGAAGTTGTGCCAACTGAGATCATCAAAGCACATGCTCTTGAGCTACAAGGAGGAATTCCAGAAGATGAAGGTCTCCCGAAGTTCAAAACATATGGATACCCAAATAATTTATGAGACTGCACTTGAGTAGAAAATTATTTGTGTTCATGGCGCTCCTCTTTCTCTGTTTGGGCTCCCTTGGCTTTCTGAAGGAGACCATGGTGCTCTGGGATCCAGCGGAGGCGGAACAGCTGGAGGTCCTCCCAGCCCTCCACTCCACCCCCGGTGTCACAGCTCATCAGTGTTGACGGACAGAATACAGAAAGTCCCGCTTGCCTTGGTGACCAAACAGAAAACACACTTCTCGGTTTCTACCGGCTCTTCTCTTCCTGCCAAGAAGAGAGCAATTTCATTTCTGACACCGAAGTAGGAAGCGATCAATGCATTAATGTCGACAGGCACATTCCATCCCTGGACCTCACCAACTTCCTTCTATTACTGATCCGATTCTTAGGAGCTGCAAAGTCCAACACAGTCAACTTTTGATCATCTTCGAAGGCATTAGCAGAGATTTTACGAAAATCATAGACACACAGGGCCCTCCTTTCGATTTAACTGGAAGAGGAGAAATGGAATGCGCACACACACCACCCGCCCCCCCCCCACCCCATGGGTAATCATTTTAAAAGAAGTTAATCTCTGTAAATTTTGGCTTGGGGTTGAAGAGTTCAGGTTTCCCAACGTATATAAGCTATGGGACAAAGTTTTAGTGGAATGTGTTGCTTGTGTTAAGTTCATTTACATCTCAAATGAGAACATACGCATAACCCTGAAGAAGCCTGAGTGTATGTTCTCTTAAGATTAAGAAGTAAAAATCAATAAATTCATTTATCTTTCATTCCATAAATATTTAGTGAGCACTTGCTGTGTGCTGAGCGCTGTGCTAATACGGAACATGGGCTGACGAGTGGAAGAGACTTGGTCCCTCCCCTCGGCCCTGGCATTTGGATCTGAGAACAGCCTGTGTCTAAGGAAGGCGACACTGGGGGCGCCTGGGTGGCTCAGTCATTAAGCATCTGCCTTTAGCTCAGGTCATGATCCCAGGGTCTTGGGATTGAGCCCCGCATGGGGCTCCCTGCTCCGCGGGAAGCCTGCTTCTCCCTGTCCTCCTCCCCCTGCTTGTGTTCCCTTCTCTTGCTGTGTCTCTCTGTCAAATAAATATCAAAAAAAAAAGGAAGGGGACACTGGTATGACCATCTTCACAGTGATGGTAATTTCCACCTTACACTGGACCAAGAGGTAGGAAAGAGTCTCCTCTGTCACTTGTCAAAGCCAACCTCCGGCTCTCAGAACAGCAGCCTGCCATAATCATTCAGAGCACAGGCTGGGGAGTCAAACTGTCTGGGCCGCATACTGGCCCGCACTCTCTGGTTGTATGCTCTTTGGCAAGATACTCGATCTCCCTGTAACTCTGTTCAATAGGAGACGTACTAATACCCACCTCATGGGGCAATTGTAATGATTAAGTCAAAACAGAAAAGGCGGTTAGAACAGTGCCAGGAAAAGAGCAGGTGCTCAGTAAATGCTAGCAACTGTTACTCCTATCTGACCTCATCTCATCTCGGGGCTCCACGCGCAGCCGGGGGTCCCGGCAGGATGACATCTGCCACAATGTCCCTTGCTTGCCCTCTCCCTACAGCCCCTCCATGCTTGTACGCGTAGTCTTCCACCAGCCCGGGCAACCTTAGTGTGTCTTTTGTTCCCAGCAAACTTCTCCTGTATCCTTCAAGCCGCAGCTCAAACTCACTTCCTCTGGGAAAAATCTCCTTACCCCTGACTGCCAGCAGTTGGGTGCCCCTCAGCTCTGCTCAACGAACAGCTGTGCAAAATTCTAATTCCCTAACGCGCTTGGACTTGAAGTGCTTGTGTGTTCCATCTCACCAGATGGGGGCTGCTATGAAGCCACAGGAGAGATTCAGTCAATGTTTGTTTAAATGAACACATGAATTAGTGAGTAAGTTGATGGAGAAAAGGAAGGGAAGAAGGAGGGAAGGAAAGGGAAGGATAAAGGGAGAGGTGAAGGGAGGGAGGCAGGCAGGCAGGAAGATCCCTAGAATAACCTAACTGGGACACTTAATTGTAACACATGGAGCAGGGAAGTGAGATGAGGTCCCTGAAAAGCTCCAAGCCTGATGATTACTGCCTCTTCCAGACTCTACAGCGCTCTGCTCTTGGCCTGAAGACATAAGGGCAACCAGAGATAGAGCTAAAAACAGGGAGCAGCTAACTTTTTTTATGACTTTACCCTCCACAAACTCTGACCACACCAGACCTATAAGCAGTCTTGAGACTTAAGATAGCATCTGCACCAACCCTCTGTCTTTAAGCACGAGAATCCCTGCATTTTTGGAGAGGGGTGGTTACCCATAGCTTTTTTTCAGGTCTGGAAAGTGCACAGTTCCCCTTGGTAGCGCTTGCTTCAGGATACTTCTCAACAGACATGACCGTTCTTAAGCTGCAATTTAAGCCCACGACTGCTGTCCTCAGAATTCGTTCACTTTTTAATCTCTGGTTCACAAACAGCATGACAGTTTGATTAACAATTTGCACTCCCAACCAAAAAAAAAATGAGATGACTTTCCAATACTAACGCCTCCCGGCATGTCAGCATTTTCCAAACACTCACACGCAAAGAGGGGAGAGGAGAAATATGTTTGACTACCCTATACACTGGAGTTCTGGAATAAAACAAAAATCAGAGGACTCCCTCACTGAGATCTCTGAAAAGGGCAGGCATTATGTTCATTGGTGTAGAAATTTCAACGAGCAAGAGCTCTAAATTTCCCCAATCTAAACAGAAACAATTAAATGTTAGAAAAACAAAGTATAGTTTTTCAAGTTCCAAAACAGAGATCTCTATATCCTCTTATTTTCCTCTCTCTCCTTTCTTCGTCTCCCTCATGGGAACTAGCTTGGGGCGTACAATGAGCTATACCCATATCTTGATGTCTGCTGCTCAAGGCGATCTGCTTCCATTTTCAGGAATAAGACTTTCTGATCACTGTCCTTAAAATAGGTTCATTCTCCACTTGTTTATTCATTGAGTAATTATTTATTGGCCTAGGGCAGACATTCGACTAAGCAAAGGGGACAAAATACTGAGCACAATCTGCCCTGTGCCCTGGGAACATTTTGACTAGTTGACGATTTCCTGGTGGGAGACGATTTGCGTGTGTGTACCTAACTTGAAATGAAAAATGTACTTTTGAAAATGTTTCACAAGAATGGAATTTTTTTTTATAAAATTTAATTTTTGATAAAACGATGCCTTTGCATTGGTGGGAGTGTATCTAGAATACAGTAGGTGCTCTGTAGACATCCTTTTTTTTTTTTTTTACCCTACCTTTGAAATTCAAGTCATGTTTACGATGAATTGGGGGTCTTGACATTTCTGGCCAGGCATGGAATCTTACCGCACTGAAAAGCTGTCTAGCGGAGAATTTAAAACCATGCTCTTTGGTGATAGCCTCATCTGGCCTTCCTCCCGGGTTCTCTCTGCCACTCAGTAAAGCAGTAATGGCAAGAAAGTTGCTCAAGCATTCTCAGCCTTAAGTTCCTCATCCGGAAAATGGGAGAAAGGGTACGTGTCACACTGAGATGTAAGATTACTGGAGATAATGTATGTAAACCCTTTTTCACAAGAGCCTGGCATCAATAGTAGCTATTATTTAACGTCGATAATCACCAGTCCCAATTTATCGGCTGCGGGGGAATCAGCTTATTTATTAAAAAAATGGGATTTTCTTAAGGCAAAACATGCCTCTAATTTGCAAGGGAACATCAAATCCAGAGTGGAGGACTGGGAAATTCTGGCAACCTGGTCATTTTTCGAGATGTATTAGGACAAGCACCTCTCCCCCGAGTCCTCCGCCCTACAGGAAGGAGTTTGTAGCACGCGGGCCAGTGCCCGCTCTTCCCAAGTGATGGATCCAAACGCTACTCTTATTCTAACTTCCTTATCAGAGTGGCCTATCAAGTCTGCACTGCTTCAGGTTCTCATTTATGCTTTCTCTCTTTGTTACTATGTCCTCCTAGAACAGGGCCTTGGGAATGTAGTTTCTGGGACCGGGGTATGGACTGGCTAGCCCGGCCGCAGGGAGATCCCTACCGCACCGTGGGTACTCAGGGCAAGCGCCATGGTGTGCGCCCTGCCCCTGCCCGCTCCGCAACCCCGCTCCCTTCTGTGTGTCCTCTCTGCTTTCCTGTTTGCGTTCAGTTGCGTGAATCAAACACCTAGGCTGCACTCCACCACGGCAGGCAGAAGACCCTGCATTTGACTTAGCAGGACCTGTGGTGGAGGGAAGCCAAGGACCTCCCCCACCTCACCCCCAATAGAACCACCTTTGGAAAATCTTTCAAACAGTAGCTCTTAAATCTTGGAGGGTCTTGGACTCTCAGAAATCTGCTGAATACTTAGAGCTCTCTTCCTGGGGCTGTAGAAAATACATAGCGTTTTTACATAGAAATTTTTAATATCATTTGAGATGATTCACAGACTCCCTGCAGTCCTTCCATGCCCCCTTTTGGGTATCCGCCTCATCTAGGAGAATCCCAAATAGCACCTGAGGTCTCAGGATTCTAATGGTCTCTTTTTTGTGAATTCCAAGAAATCCACCAAAGTGGTGAGCCTCTAAGAATTCAAGCAGGGAGTAGACTCTCGCGCATGGTAGACAGTCTCTGTTCTGGGTGCCTCTCTTTTTTACAGAGGGGTGATAATTCATCCTATTGGGGCCATCCTGGCTGGTTTCCTCAGGCCCAGCCATTGTGCCAACTCCAGAAGTTTCTGGGTCCAAGAAAAGGCGCTTGTGCAGAAAGCACACTGCACCACGGTCAAGGCCAGCCCTCCCTGGGCAGTTGCCTGAGGCCATTTTCTGGTCAGCAGCAGTCCCCTGGAAATGGGTGTGTGAACCCAAAGATGAGGGCGCACTGGGCAGCCTCGGGGTTGTTTTCTGTCTGGTTTGAGGGAAGCGGCGGTAGGAATTCTTGCCTCCAGCCTCTTGCTGAGTGACAGGAAGAGAAAAAAGGATCATTTGAAGGCTCCCCGATTCAAACGGAGTGTACAGAATGCCAGGCCCTTGCTGCCTCGAAGAACAGCCTCTCTGGTGCCAGCTTAGGAACAAATGTGTTCCCACTGTCTCCTGGAAAGGCTGCCCCACCCCTGCTGAGGGGGTGGATTTCAAAGCAGCTGACTTCTTGCCTTTTTGAATAGGACTGCAAGTGTTCCCGTTTCAATTCTAAAACTTTCCCCCTAATTCTCCACTCCCCCAGCGCCTCCCCAAGAAAAGCCGGTATTCTGGGTCACTGAGATGGCGTCAGGTTAGGAAGCAGAGAAAGGAGAGGCGAGTAACAGCTCCTAACAGCAAATGCCGCGCAGAGAGCTCACGTGGCATGTTAATCACATGCCGCAAACCATCAAATCCTACAGGTAGCAAGCGAAGGCCCCCGAAATCCCTTCGGGACTTGGCCTCTGCAGCTGTGGACCTAAAAGTTCCGTGATTCACAATCAGGCTTGTGCTCCTTGAAAGACAGGCGCAGACTCCCTCGCCAACCAGGGTGTGTTTTAAATGCAGACCGCCCCCGTGTCTCCCTGACCCCACCGGGGTGTACACCCCCTACCCACCTCCCCAGCCCCCCGGAGCCCGCCGAGCCCCACCGCGCGCTGGGGAGACGCAGACAGTCACAGGGTTGGCCCTTAGCCCCCGGGAGCGGACTTGGGTATTTCGCAGCAGCTGCCTGCCTCCGTCTCCCCAGCCGCCCTCCCACATCTTCCTAGGAGACCGGCTGTGTGTGTGTGTGTGTGTGTGTGTGTGTGTGTGTGTGTGTGTGTGTGAAGGAGGTGCTGTTTCCCACAGCTCTGCTCGAATTCAGCTGAAATTCAATCTCCGTGTGACCAACCTCAGCCAGCGCTCTCCCACCCGCCGTGAGGCTCCCCTCTCCGGGCGGGGTGTGCTGCGCGCGGGGACGCCGCCCGGCCGCCACCTCCCCTCCGCCGGCCCCTGCGTACAGACTTACGGTGCCAGTGGGCCAGCCCTGGGGACTCGCCTGCTGCCCGGCCGCTCACCCCTCATGCCCTGTGCTCAGAGGGGAGACACCCTCTACGTGCCACTAGGCCGCGTGAATGGGGCTCGTGAGTTATCGCTGGAGAAAAGGCAGCTGAGCCAGATGAGACTGAGAACCTGAAACAGATGTGAAAGACATCAGACCGAGCTCTCCGTGGATCTTCAATGCCAGAAAGATTTATGAGCCCTTTTAACCCTCTTTTAAAGTAGGTCGAACTGGGCTTGTTTTATAGCAAGGAAACAGGCCTGGCACTCAAACAGAAAATCGCCAGGGCGACAGGGCCTGCCATGGGGTTTGTGGACCATTCCCTTCCTTTCTTTCACCTCTCTCCGGAAAGCCTGATCCCTTAGCCTCTGCATTTCATGGAGGCCTTCCATCACAACTTCTTTGTAACTTCCCATCACCAGGTAGCCCAAAGCTATCAGTGGCTTGGACCCTCAGCGGTGTTCAGTTTCCCCGTGCATCTTTATACAGAACAAGGAAATTATAAATATCTTTTAAAAAGGTGGAGGTTGCAAGGGGCCAGCACTGGACAGTGATGCAGTGGCCCTGGCATTTTCCCCCCCCTTAATTGTCATGTAATCACATTATACTAGATCAGGCGCACTTTCTTTTGATGGAGGAAGCTTTGAACTTCGCTTTGCACTTCCTGCACGAAGAGGATTTCTACCTCAGGGCAGGGAGGCACAGGAAGGCAGAAGTTTGCGGGCACCTTTTACAAGCCTTATGAAGCTAAAGGGAAGGGGTTTATAAAAGCGTCGTAATTAGGAATGATGTGTCAAGGCAAGCAAGCACCTCCTGGACCTGACCCTGCCGGTTCCTGCACCTCAGGAACACTGGAAATTCAGCGTGGCTTCAGCATGGGGCAACCAAGCCAATTTCCAACGCAGAGAAGCCCAGTGACCTTTCAGTCTTTCACTCATCTTACTGCATAAAGAGGGAGAGCAACGGGCAGAGTCACACCTTTATTTTACTATTACTGTTTTTTTAGAGAGCAATGCAATTTACGCGAAAAGGTTTCTTTTGGGTAGTCACATTCCAGCTCGCTTATCTTGATATATCGATAAGAACAGGCAGGTGGAGCTGGAAAGCGTTTCCCTCACCTCCTCCAGACTCCTAGAGTCTCAGTCATGCTATCCTGGAACATCGGAACTGAATGTCCGACTTTGGAAGACTTAGGACTCTATTTGAATTCAGTCTTTTAGAGAGAGTTTAGAGACGCCTGTGTCTCTCTTTCTCCCCCGATCCCTTTTTTGGGAAAGTAGGTAGAGATGACCAGAGTAAGAGAAATCTTGAGCCTTGACAATTTATTTGAACTTCTTCTGCTCACAGGCTGTATCGTGACGGGAGGTGTTATGAAATCGAGAATCGCAGTGTTGGGGTGTTGGGGGAGAAGATTCTCCCTCGCGCCGGGAAGGGGAAGATTCCTACAGCCCCGCTCAGAAATAATAGTCTCCCTGAGTCCTGAGAAAACTGCCCAAAATGTTAACACATCAATTTTAAGGAAACAAGCCTGGCTTTTACCGACTTAATTTCATATAATTATTTCAGAGTTTGAGTCTTTACAAGAAAGAGGGAGTGGAGGAAAAAGATCAGAAAATTGAAGGGGATGAGCAGAGGAGGAATGAAATTGTCTTTGTTTTGAAGATTCCCATTCCACCCCCCACCCCCCACCCCCCACCCCCCAACCCTGCGCCCAGGGCTCCGTCTATGCTTTTATCTTTTGTGACCAAATGCACAGCACGCTCAACAGCATATGGAGTAGCGTGGAAGGTACTGATTTCAACTCAGGTCTATTTTGAAGGGCCCCTCTGATAAAGTTGCTCTGGGGTCTCAGGTCCTAGAAACCAGTGTGTGGTGCAATGAGGCCATAAGACCTGCCACTCCTGACTCTTGGCTACTAGGTCACAGTGTAGTTTGTCCAAATCATGAAGCTGCAGGGTCCCAATTACACCTCTAGAATGGAGGTAATAGTACAGGCCTCTGAGATAGCGCAGGTTCGGTTCTAGAGCACCTTAATAAAGCAAATATCGTAACGAAGGGCGTCAAATGAATTTTTTCGTTTCCCAGTGCATGGAAACGTTACGTTTACACTATACCAAGACCTATTAAGTGTGCAAGAGCATTATGTCTAAAACAATAATATATATATCTTAATTTAAAAAATATTAAAAAATAAAAAAAATGCAAATTACAAAGACCCATCCTCCAGCAGAAGAAGTTGCGGGGCGCCTGGGTGGCTCAGTGGGTTAAGCCTCTGCTTTCAGCTCGGGTCATAATCCCAGGGTCCTAGGATCAAGCCCCGTCGGGCTCCCTGCTCAGCGGGGAGCCTGCTTCCCCCGCTCTCTCTGCCTATTTGTGATCTCTCTCTGTCAAATAAATAAATAAAATCTTTTAAAAAATTTTTAAAAAAATAAATAAAAAATAAAAATACTTTGTTGGTAAAAAAAAAAAAAAAAAACTAATCATTACCCGAGCTTTTGGTGAGTCATAATCACTGATCACAGAGCTCCAAAACAAATATAATGGTGAAAGAGCTTGAGATATTGCAAGAATTAACCAAAATGTGACACAGAGACATGAAGTGAACAAATGCTATTGAAAAAATGTAATCAATAGGCTGGTTTGACGCAGGATCGCCACAAACCTTCCGTTTATGAAAAAACAAAAACAGTATCTGTGAAATGCAATAAAGCAAATACAATGAGGTATGCCTGCCTCTCCCCTGCCCATCTCAGAGGGGTTACATTTAAGAAAACACTTCGAAAGGGTAAAAATGCTGCTACACAAATGAAAGGTGTTATTCTTACAATAATAAAGTTTAACTATGCTCAGTACTCTCTAAGTATCTCACTAAGTTTAACTATTACTAGTATTCGCATTAATAGTCAGATACATAGAATTTGGTAAGTAAGCAAAAAAACTTAAACATCATCTAGTTGATTTAAAATGCAAATTACAAAGACCCATCCTCCAGAAACTTCCATGGTAGGTGCAGAGTCTGCCCAGGAATCTGCATTTTAAATAAGGTCGTTGGAGAGTGGAAGGCAGATCAGCAACCCAACTCTTAGAAGCACTTCAGTTTGCAAAATGGGGACATCTCTCATCCTCCCACTCCCTGACCATGCCCACGCTCCCACTGGGCCCCCGTGTGAGAAGAGAGTACGCTCACATCCCTTCATTAATATTTCAGAATCTACAACATGAAGGACTGGAAAGAAGCAAAGCAGAATGGGGGATTACGTAGATGGGTTTGGTTTCCCTTTAATGATGAGAAAAATGCATGTCTGCTCTGAGCAGATGATAAATTGATCCAGAAAATGTTGCACAAGTGTTCTTTGCTAAGCTGCAGGGTCAAAGTCAACAATATAAAAGAAAATATACCTCCGTTTAGTTGAAAAGGACTTACGTTCAAGGCATTGCACAATGGGGCTGGTGTGGGTTACACTCTGTCAACTGGCCTGGTCGTGTACTCAGCTTTCCACAGAATTGTGACAAAAGGGGACAATGAGAGAGAGAGAGAGAGATTTAGCACTGGTGCTTGCAGTTTGTTTTTGCACCTGTGGTGGTTTTCTTTTTTTTTTTTTT